>JAIUJO010000125.1:875420-1180420 GCA_023846275.1 Vanilla planifolia | reverse complement strand
AGTAGAAGTAGTAGTAGCAGTAGAAGAAGAAGAATAATAATAAGAAGAAAAAGAAGAAATAGAAGAAGGAGAAGAACAAAAAGGAATAGAAGCAAAAGAAGTAGGAGAAGGAGAAAAAGAAGAAGATGAAGATGACGTAGCAGCAGTAGAAGAAGAAGAACAAGAAAAACAAGTAGAAGGAGGAGGAGGGGGAGGAGGAGGACAAGTAGAAGAAAAAGAAGAAGTAGAAAAAGAAGCAGAAGAATAAGATTCAAAATAAAAAAGAAGTAAAAAAAGAAGGAGAAGAAGAAAAAGATGGAGATGAAGAAGAAGGAGAAGAAGAAAAGGAAGGAGAAGAAATAGAAGAAGAAGAAAGAGAAGAAGAAGAAGAATAAGAATAAAAATAAGAGGAAGAAGAAGACGAAAAAGAAGGAGAAGAAGACAGAGCAGCAGTAGTAGTAGTAGAACAAGAAGAGGAAGAAGAAGAAGAAGAAGAAGATGGAAAAGCAGAAAGAGGAGGAGAAGAAGAAGGAGGAGAAGAAGAAGAAGGAAGAGGAGGACAAGAAGCAGAAGAAGTAGAAGAAAAAGCTAAACTATAAGAAGCAAAATAAGAAAGAAGAAGTAGAAGAAGAAGGAGAAGAAAAAAAAGAAAGAGAAGAAGCTGAAGGAGAACATGAAAAAGAAGAATGCATTTTAGTGTTAACTTATGAAAACTTATCATTCTTGAAAAAAACAATCCTTTCCATTCAATATTGTAAATATAAGCTTTTATAATTTTTTTAAGCTACATGCATTTTAATTTCACTCAAAACCATAAAATGATTCGTGTTAGATATTTATTGTATTATATTACTTAATCCAACATCAAAATCCATTTGATTATTATGTCAAATCTCTTAATATGTTTAATATTAAAAGTCTTTTGAGAATCTATAATTTTTATTAATCAGAACATTATTATTTATTAGAGATTATCATGGTTCCTTACAGCTACAATATTAAGCATATTGACCTTCTTTTACCCATTTTAATGAACTTTGATTAATTCGTTCAACTTAAGGACACTCAAACATATTGTATTGTTATCAACTTTGGAAATTTCCTACTTAATATTTCATATGATGATTTATATGGCTACATTTATATTACACATGGAAGAACTTAGTTGTGTTAGTAGGTGCTATACACCTTGATCGAGTAATTTATGTGACTTCAAATGTCAACATTATTTTGAAACACTTCATGTTTACATTTTGTTAATGTTCAAAACTTAAGTGAAGTTTTGACTTTCTTTGATGAAATTATAAATTGAAGGACTTTCAAAAATTCAACCACCTAAATCAACTCTAAATGAAACTTGTGAATATCTTAATAATGCCCTCTTAATTTTACTTCTTATTGTGGCAATAGAACTATTAAGCATTACCTTTTTCAAACACAACCACCTAAGTTTATTTGTCTTAAGATTATTCTAAATAGGTTATCGTAAGATAAATATGTTCAATTTATATTACTTCAAAAAAGTTTCTTGTCCCTGATTTAGAATATAAGTCTAAGCATAATAGTTTATTTGCCTATACACAATATCTTCATGGATAAAATGATTAGTCACACTTTTAAAATAAATGTTGAGCTTAATGAATACTCTAAGAGTATAAATATGTAGAGCATGTAATCTCTTTTTTTGTTTAATTGATATAAGGCAAGTTGTAATTGGAGAATTGCTAATGGTCATATAAGCATATTTTTTTTCATGATTGCAACCATATAATTTATTTTTTTGCAAGGGTTTATGTAAAACAAAAGTTTTTTATACATTGTAATTAATCTTTCAATTTATGGATTCCTATCATAAATAATTGAAATACTTTTATGAATTCAAATATGAAATTGCATTATAATAATTGGTTTTTGCATCTTTGAGATTTTCCACCCAAGAATGACATTATAGTGGTGGGCATATATTGTCCTTGCTTCCTTTTCTTTTACTCTTCATCCAGTTTTCTTTATCTTTGTGGCATAAAGAAAGACATAAATAAAGCAGTTGGATTCCATCCTACTTTCTTATCCCATCATTCTTATTTAATTTTTTTTGTAAGAAAATATTTATCATATTTTTATTTTTTGTATATTTTTTAACTAATATTATACTAAAATATTGTTGATAACTTAAATGTTTTTTCACATTATTTTTTGTTTATATTTTTTAATTTTTTTTTAGCATATGAGTTATACTATATGGAAAATTTTATATTGTATTTTGAATATTTTTAGATATTTTTTAGCACCCACTATTTTCATATTTTGACTTCTAGAAACCATTAGCCCCAAAGTTTTTTGATAAAATATATTTTATTTATCACATTAATTAATGTTGTGCAATGAATATTTTGTAATATCATCTATTTTGTGTCCTTATTTATTTTTATTTTCTTTATTTTTTTCCTTTTTTTACTTTGCTCATTTCTTATGTTTGCAATTAAATGCCAATTTCTTTTTTATATGCTTTATAATTTGAATGCTATATATGTTTGATGTTCTATATAATTTTTAATTTTTATAGCTTTTACTATTTTAAATTTTCGTAGATATAATAAAAAATTTCTTTTTCCTAATTTCGTGTAAAAAAATTTTTATCATTTGTTTATAATTTTGATTAGTTTAAATATTTTGGACGGGATAAGAATTTATTTCATTTTTTTTGACAAATTCCTTTATATTTGGATAATCGATGGCTTCCCAAACTTGTAAAATAAATAATAAAAAAAGTTGATAGCTAAAATGCTGGAATAGTTTTATTATATTAATAATATTCTATTAATTTTATTTTAAGCTATATTTTCTTTTCCTTTGAAATTTCTTACCCTTCAAATAAGAAAATAATTACTAATTAATAAATTATAAAAAATTTTTAGGGTATTTTAAAAATTTAATATTTTTCATAAAACACTATAATGTTAGGGTAAGTAAATTTAGTTATTAAAAATTTATGATGATCACACTATTTTTTAAATTTGTAATGCTTTAAAAAATATGTTGCTAATGTCAAAAATTTTAAAATGTTAATAAAAAAATTAAATGAAACATAAATAATAAAACATTTCGAAATAATAAAAGAAATTATCCTATGAAATAAAATAGAATACTAAACATAGTAAATGTCAAAAATGTGTAGAAGATAGTAAATTAAATATCATTATAAAAATGGCAAATCAATATGAAATTTGTGCACCTATATTTTTAAAAAATGTGAATTATATATTACTTTATGTAACTAAATCATGACAAATATGTCAATATAAAAAATAAAAGAGTTCCAAACATTGAAACCATTAAAAATGATTTAACTATTGCTATATGCTTTGAAATGAACCCAAATTTTCTTAGTAATGCAAAAGTTGGAAATATGATAATGTAAAAATTTTGAAAAAATTAAATGAAATATAATTGTTAAATTATTTGAATAATTTAATATTTGAACATTATGTTCAATATATCAAGTAGTGGCAAAACAAATTCAATAAAATATATTCTAATAACTGTTTAATAAATAAATAAACCTATAACATTCAATGTTTTAAGAAAAATGATTAATGGAAATTTCTAAAAACATAGAAAGATTACTATTGAGTAGTGTTCTTAAGAACAAAATATTGTCAATAAAGTGCAATAAAAATTTTAAGATTAATTAAAATTACTTTCCATCTTATGAGATTAATAAGGAATAAAGAACAAAAATCTTAATACACAATTTCCATGTATTAGAAGCAACATTGATGATATCTAAAAAAAATATACTAAAATATACCATTTTAGAGTAAACATTTAAATCTTATTTTAATAATTTCTAGTTTTAAAAATAATGAAATATTAAATATTTCATAATATTTATATACGTTCCGAAAGGCTAATTTTTTCTTTATAGTTAAAATTTAAATTTGAAAAAGTTAATGCATTCTGAATAAACATCTTTTTGCAAATTACAAAGTCATAGATTTTAAAAACATTTATCACATGAAAAAAAAGTTAGTTGAAAATAAAACTTTCATATGCTTAAAAAAAGGAAAAACATAAAAAATGTACCATTATTCAATGAAAGTACTACAAGTTATTCTAAAATTTAGAAACACAATAAAAAAATCCAAAAGAAAGAAATAACAAAAACTTCTCATTGCAAATTAAAAAAATCAGAAAGTTGTTAAATATATAAAAAAATAATTCAGCAAAATAGTTAACCATATATAACCTATATGTATAATATTTTTACAAAAAAAAATTTCCACATTGATTGCTCACAAATTTTGAAATATAAAAAAGATTAACAATACTTTTTGAGAAAAGTTTTTCTAATAGAAAATTAAGTGAAAATATTCAATTTTAGAAATGTTTTCCCTGAATTGCCAAAAAAAATGTTAAAATAAAACTTTTTATTTTAAATATTTAAATAAGAAAGTATTAATGATTCAAAACTTTTAGATTATGTGATATAAGCCAAGCAATATCAGAAATTGAACATTCAAAGTTAAATGCGATAATATAAATTAAATAGTTATAAGTTATTTGAAATCATTTTATTTAGAACTACAATAACATAGATATTAAAATAATATTTAAATTATTGGTAAAATATAATCAAAGAATTTGTATCATACGAAAAAGTTATAAAATCATAGCTATTATGTATATAATTAAGATAATCATTAAGAATAATGGCTCAACAAAGAGTAATCTAATTGATACAATATAATAAATAGCCTATCATTGTTAAAATATTTCAATAATATAAGGACTGTTTAATTTGAAATATTAGTTCATTGAAAAAGATATGCCAACATTAAATAAAAAAGGTCAGAAAAAACAAAAAAAATACATTGTAATTATAAAAATTATATTTAAAATATTTGGTAAATTTAAACGATACATTACAAAGTTGCGCAATAACATAAGTAAAGAAACATCTCATTATTGTAATTACAAAATAATAATATTGAAACATATAAAAATAATTATGATATTTAAATATTTAATACATCAAAAACTATACATAACTTAGTTACCAAAATCATCCTCATGAAAAGTTAAATATGTTTGAAATAAAAAATTATATTAAAATTGTTAAAAGGAGAAGTATATAACACTTAAGTAATTGTACAACAAAAAGGTACAACCAGCACATCTGCAATGATGCCTAAGTTTTGTAGAAAAAGCCATAATACCATCTCAAAATGCCTTTACACATCGAAATTTAATCACTTTCATTTTAGATAAAGGATTTGTAAAAAATTGTGAATCATAAGTTTTGCTACTAGTGTTTGATCTAGATTATAATAATAAGTAAGATTGGACATTGTTTTGATAGTGTTCAGTTTAGGTGCTAACTTTTGTTGCACACTTTTATCTTCTACTTATTTTTCTGGCTCTATGATATTATGATTCTATTTATTTTTTTAATTTTCAATTATTTATTACTAATCATTATGTAATATTATATATTTTTTTGAACTTATATTCCTTGATTAATGAAATGTTTGATCACTAATTATTTTTTTTATTTTTCTAATGATTTTGAATGGCACTGCTGTGATGGTTATACTTTAAGTAAAGACACCTCAAGATAACTTTGTAGGAATTTTCTATAATATCATAAGCATTTTATCATTTTAAATGATTTTACAATATTTTCAAATCTAGACCTTTCCTTAACAATGACAATTTTTTCATGCTTGAGTGGTACAACAATTTATTTTTTATAATATTTATAAATAAATTAAATTTGGTGGAAATTATCAAGTGAAGTTAGACTTGAAAGTAATTAGAGCATACAGATGAGCTCCACTACATTGAAGGAACTTCTCTTAAAACAAAGCTTAATTTCTTCATATTTTTTCATGATAAAAAATTATATTATTTTATTGAATAAATCTTTATTAAGGAGCTAACTAGTTACATGTTAAAAACAAATGGAATATGTACCATATTTCATTTTACATTGTGCCTAAAATTAATTTGCATTGTTATAGTACTTTATAGGGTTTTGAGTGAGACAAATGACACTTAATTTGACATATTATTTTGGGATTTTTTGTAAATGTAATCGCATATAATCTAAAATACTTCCAATACCATATATTGTGTTTCATTTGTTCCTAAATCAATAATTCTATTTTGTTTTACTAGATCATGTGTTTAAGAAGTGTCAAAAAATGATTCAATGTGTATAATGCTTTTCTTATGTATTTGAGAACCTACAAATCGTTTGGAGCCATATCCTATTAATTTATGACATAATTAAAATTTGGGATACTGAAACCCGAATACCTTTGAGTCATGAATGTGCCAAAACATTCTTTTTTATAGCTTCTTGATGGAAGTCCTTGGGGCCTCACTAAAATTGATTAAACAATTTCCATACTAAATTCAACATTAGGACTTCTTATAGTAAAGTAAAAAACATATCATTCCTTAGTGCACATAGAAATCTATTGGTTTTCCTTTCTTATGTTTATTTAATAGTATGGATGGGACTTTTGAAAGTACAAATGCATTTGAGATTCTGATGACAAACAATTTTAACATCTCATTTATATATTTTGTTTAACATAAAAGGATATGTTTCTTATTGTACTTAACTTTCAATCAAAATAGATGACGTAACCCATATGTTCATCTTTAATTTGACACCCATAAGGTTACTAAATCACTGAAATGAGTTCATGTTAGTTGATCCAAATATCATATCGTCTACAAAATCTTGGATTAGAAGAAGTTCATCAACATAGTTCATGGTGAAAAAAGTTATATCTACATTCCCATCTAGAAATAATGTTTGAGTAGCTATCTACTAGGTATGTCATACCAAATTTTTTTTCCATGCTACAATTCATATAATTCTTTCAATAGTTAATGCTACAATTCGTATAATTCTTATCTACTTACTGATGTAACTTTACAATCAAAATATGCTTAAGTTTTCATATTTGGGCTTCATATTAATGAAACTTATTGAATCTTCTATTCATAATTTCTTTTATAATAAATTTATTCAGATATTGACATTATTGGAATGGATTCAATTATTAAGGCATTAGGTTTTTTAGATTTTATATCACATAGGGAAAAGTAAAATTAGATTTATAATTTTGAGTAGAGAAACATTGTATGATGAATAACATAAAGGCAGCTAAATTAAGTATTTAAATAGATAATTTAATAATATCTGCTATATCAATAACAAATAGGAACTTTACAATATTAGTCATTGTGGCACAATGATAGGAAGAGGTTATTGTGTTAAGCTAGGTAGGAGATGTGAGGAATTTTAAAAGAAAAATATTTGTGTTTTGAGATGTTAAATCAAACTTAATAGAAAAATAGTTTAACCACCATAAAAATTCATATGCTGCTTATTAAGGTAACATTTATTTTGCAAGATAGTAGGTCAAATATAAGTTGACAAAATAGTAAGACTTATGTGTCATGGCACAAACAATTATATTACAAATAGATTCCAAAGTAACATCATATTTTTATAAATTGTTGCATAATGCATATTATAGTCAACTAATGTTTAACACAACATTCCAGGCTAAGAAAAGACATCAATAAAAGAGAATATTTTGAAGACTTAAGAAGATGTTAAGGTTATGAAAATTAAATTTTTAATGTATCTAAGATAATTATTTAACTTTTAGTTCATTGTCTTATGCAATAATAATTATTAGTCTAGCATAGATATGACACTTTACATAAGATTATATAATATTCTATATTAATTATCATTATACTGATATGAACAAATTGAGAGTACTCTTCTTTATATAGATGTGATTTTAGAATTTATTAAGAATATCCACATAATCAAAACATGAATTAATAAAGCATCGGTTTACTCCATGGAAATTTTGAAAAGGCAACTAAGAAAGTGGACTTTTAAGAAGAGGATCATGTATTCAAAAAGGTATGTCTATTGAAATGCATGGTAATGTTTGGAGAATGATGACAACTAAAGGCAAAGAATTTTGTTCTTTTACAAATTATTTAAATAAATTGTTACATTGCTTACATAGCTTTTCCATTATCATTAAAAAGAGCATATCATGTAATTTGTCTTTCAGTTTTAATAAAGAGATGTTGCTAATACTACATATATAGCATGGTGGTGCATCCAAGATTGTTTCATGAAAAAAGGCTAACGGGCTTCTTAACATGTGAAATCATGAAATTAAAATAATGAACAAGAGCAACCCATATTGAATGTAAACTGGACAAGTTAAACTATTTAGCAACTATTTGGGAAGTAGAGGAAAATGCTCCTTATAGGAAACCCAAAATTTTTGTATTTGAATGACTAAATTCTTACATGTAGGGAAGTTTACAAACTATTGAAAAGTCTTTAAAATTTATTTAGTATTTGTTGAATAAATTTAACTGCATTTTAAAATTTTTTTTGAATGTGATCAAATGAATTTACATATGGATATTTTTTTATAAGATCACAAAGATTATATTTTGAAAGAACTAGTTATATGGATGACAATTCAAATATGGTATAAAAAATGAAAAGATACCCTAAATAATAATTCTTCTTTAAATTGAAGTGGATATGTCTTAAAACATACCAACATTTATTAAAAATAATATTAATTTCATTCTAAGAAACTTTTTAAGAAAAAATAATAAAAGTGCTAAATGATTTAGGAAATATATGAATTATTTAATTAAATAAATAAAAATTGGGGTAATGTTTTAATGAAATTAGTCAAAAAAAACTTTTGAATGTCATTTGCAATAAAATGTGCTAAAAAATATGGTCTTTATAAGGTTTTTGCCAGAAGGGATATCCAACAAAGTCAAAATTATGTAACAAATAGGGTGTAATGTGAGAGGGAAGCAACTAATAACATAGATATTATAATTGGGAGTGAAATGGAAATTCATTATAATGGTTAATAAGGGGGAGACAAATCAGATAATTATGAAAGTGCCTTTAAAGAGAGAGAAAGGTCAGTCACCTCTTAATGCTGAATTTGACTTTCTCAAAAAATTAATACTGTTTGAAGTCAATAGGTCTATCACACAAGAACACTTAATATTCTTAAAAATAATTTCATTAGTAGAGTACATCTTTAGAGGAATTTTGTAATGGTAAATCCTTGAGGAAAATCAGACATTATTTCATGTGGGTACTGAATGGTCTCATAAATGGTTGGAATGTTCCAAAACTATTGTAGAAAGGAGATAATGTCACTATCAAATGATTGTCAATAGTTTTGTGATCAGTTCATAGAGTACTGGATTGATTAATAAGTTATATTGTTGACATTTAGTCATTTTATTTTGTTTGATTACAAAAATCTCATAAGAATTTCTAATATTTTTATTTGAGTGAGTTTTTAGAGTTTAGAAAACTGATATGAGTATTCATGGGAGAATTTAAAAAGAAAAAGAGTTGTGGTTGGAATTTAACAAAGAGATTTATTTTAAATTTAATTTTAGTTGTTTGAATTTTTTTTGCTTAGATGTTAAGTTTGATTGAAATCACTCATTTATAGAAGAAAAGTTAAATTTTATTTAAATTAATCCTCTTAGAAAAGTATTACAATCAGTCATGCATAGAAGAAAAGTTAAATTTTTTTTAAATTAATCCTCTTAGATAAGTATTACGATTCTAAAATCTTAATCTTATCTTTTTCATCAAAATAACCATTCAATTCTTATCATATCTTTGAAAATTATCTTTAAAAAACTAGTTGCAAAAAGTGTATTTTAATAATAAAAATTAATTAGTAAAAACAAAATAATATAAGTAAACAAAATAATATAATTAAAATAAAAGGAAAACTATATTACTAAATAGTTAAAAGCTGTCAATTAGAGCATAGTGCATGAATATAGATGGTAGTGCTTATCATAACAATCAATTAGAGCATAGTGCCTGAATGCAGCTAGTAGTGCTTATCATTTTGATAAAATAACACTAATACTCAAAGAAAAATTTTAGTTCGATCATAAATAAAGAGTCCAAATATAACTTAAATATAGAACAAAGTAGAGGATGCACAACCTTGAAAGATATGCAAATTATGTAATGTAGGAAAGCTCTAATAAAGCAATGACAATCCATCATTTATTCAAAGTGGGATTAACACGTACATCCATTTCACGCAATTTAACTAAAAATTATGGGAGTGATTTTTGCTATCCATTTGGACAATTATGTGATCAAATGATTCTAATCTTATCCACCTTTTAAAGACACTTATTTTGATCTTCTTTCTAATCACTTAATTTTGTGATCTTAGAATACATGATTCATACACATGTAAGAGCAAGATCTAACCATCAGATTATGATTTAGAAGTAATGGTCTAGATCAAATCATAATTGTTAAATAACACCTTTTATTCTAATTCATCTAATTGAGAAGTCTTCATTATGGAATAGTCCAAGAGCCGTTTGATCAAGTAGCTCCAAAGAACTTATTGTTTTAGTTATTGTGATTTTTATAATTTACTACATAAAAAGTACGGTAGATTTTTCTAATTAAAATATTAATGACTAGTTTGTAAATTTGAAAAGTGTTTTTAGTTATTAGAACATAGTTATAAATAGGTAGATTCTTGAATTTGATAAACTAATAATTGCATTTATGAAATCTGTAGAAAAATTTTGAAGTCATTATATTGAAACATTTAGTGCTCGATGCTCATTAAAACTTTTTTATTGTCCTCTTTTGAATTGTCACATTAATGATCTCTACTTTCTTCTTAAATATGCTATGTTCTTGATTTTCTTTAATTATAAATGATATAATTAAAATAGATGTGCTTCATTAAGCTTTCAATTAAGTATAAAAATTTTATGTGTAGTAAGTTACATTTGGTTTTATCAAATTATTGTATTATGTTGCCAAATTTTTTTATATGGCCATAATAGCCTCTTTCTATTATATCATTTTGAGGATTTATCTCCTTTGGAAAAATACTTCATATGAATGAAAATAGTAGCTCAATTATCCAAAATATGTTGGGGATAAAATGGTTTTTGCTCTTAAATTTACTAACTAAAATCAAGTATTATAGATTACATGTTTGATGAATTAAGCGCAATTGAAGAAACTATATATATATATGATGTATAAATAAGATTCGAGAAATTAAGTTTAGAAAATTCAAAAAATAAGTAAGAAAAAAAGAAAATTGATGAAGAAAATCTTAAAACTTTTAAATTTAATAAAGATCTTTCAAAAGAATATGTTACATATAAAATTATGATTTGTTTTAAAAATTATACTTATCATAACCTTTAAGTCATCACAATAAATTTGATGTCATCAATGACACAAGATAATATAAATAATAAATTTTTGTAGTAGTTATAAAGAAAGAATTAAATCAATTTAAAAAGAATTGTATACTAGACCACCAGATAATGGTATAATTTGAAAAAAATACACTTAAAGAAAAAAATTAGTTGGTTCATAATTTCACAAAATTCTAAATTTCTAAACAATTTTCTAAATGTAGATTAACCCTCTTTAGGTGATGTCAAGGAGGGGAAGAATAGAAATTAAAAGAAAAAATAAACATAAATTAAGCTCGAATATTACTCTAGTCATGACATACATGAAGGTGGAGCTTTAATTGTCATGCACATATCTTTCATAAATAGTTTATATTTTTATCAATTTCTTTAAAGGTTTTGTTATTATTAAGTTGGAGACATTATTGTGTTGACCACTCATCATGTTGTTTTGTTTGATTATCACAAACCTTAAGAATTACTAATGAATCCTTTTAAGTGAATTTTGAGATTTTAGATAGATGATACTTGTGTTCATGGGAAAATTTAAAAAGAAAAAGAAGTGAAGGTGAAATTCTATGATACTCATCTTTATTGGAGTGACAAATAACAATGATAAATATACTGAATTTAGTTTTAGTTATTAAAATTATATTTTAATTAAAATATTAAGTTTGACTAAAATCATTCATTGAAGACACAAAAGAAAAATATTATTTAAATTAATTATATTAGAAAAATTATTGAGATTTTAAAATTGTTACAATATGTCAACCATCCAAAAATGTACTTTATTCTTGATCCAATCTTTCGAAATATTATATCAATAACTAATTTGAAAAAGTATTATTAATATAATAAATAACTAGTAAAACTAACAATATTATTATAATAATAAAAAATAAGAACTTATTACTAATAATATAGAAAAAGCAAAGTTAGAACATAGCTACAAAATATGGTTCGTTGGGCTAATCGAATTGATAAAATAACACCATAATTCATCAAATAATTTTTGTTTGATAGATAACTCATCAAATAACAGAAGAAATAACTTTAGAGAAAACAAGGGGGTTACTAACACCAAATAATGCACTTATTAGGTGGCATAAGAAAATTCTTATGAAGTAATAATAATCCATCATTCAAGCAATCAATAACTAAAAAGTCCATCCATTTGCACGACTATACTCAAAATTATTGGAGTGATTTCATCATTTGATCATCAAGTTTTCAATCAAATGGTTGTATTCCCATTAGCCTTTTAAAAACAACGTAATAGACTCATTGTTCGAAAATGAACTTTTGAGATTGCACATTTCATGTTTTGTCTACGCATGAGATCTAAATCTGGCTATTAGACAACAATTTAGATCTATTGGTGTAGATCAAATAGCACTTGCTTAATCCAAGCTATCGCAACTTGGAATCTTTATGATCAAGTGGTCAAGCAATCTTTTGATGGAGTAGTTCTCGGCAATATCTCTTTCAGCCATTATTTCAAGACATTTGGATTTTTATAATTTATTAGTAATGACTAATTGATTTGTTTTATAAGTACTCTAATGAATTAAAAATTTTTCCATAATTATGTGAATTCTTAAACAAAATTGATTGATAAACTTTTTACAAAATTGGAAGAAAAATTTCGAAGTGATGCCATTCAAGCTGTTGGCATCTAATCCTCATCATCACATCTTATGATTTGTCCTTCACATATAAAACACATAATCTCTAGTTTCTTAAAAAACTGGTGAAGTTCTCAATTTTTATATTTCTAATTGATTAATTTAAACACTTGTACCACACTAAAACTTTTTCAAGCATAGTGTTTTTTGTTTTCAAAAATTTTTTTATTCAATTTAATTATTTTATTTTATTTCTAAGTTTGCCTAGTTGCAAGGTTGTAGTAATTAATTTTTATTGTTTTGTTATTGTAATACTTTAACTTATCTATCATTTAGCTAAATACTTATGTTATTTATTTATTTTGGTAGTTTTTGTCAAGGGCAAATGAATGCTTGATTTTAAGCTGAAACACCTAAAAAATATTCATATATCATTTCTATTTTTGTTAATTGTATTTTCATAATTTTATTAAAAGATTTTATAAAAAGAAAATCAAGTTTTTTCAAAGAGTTAGCATATACTAACATAAAATTTATATTTACTAAGCTTCACTTTTAAAGATATACTCAAGTTACTAGAAAAATAATATTAAAGTATTTTTGTAAAATATTCTCTAGAAAAATAATTTTTATTCCTAACAATTCACTTATATCTCACAAAATAGCAATTCATAATATGCATATGATAAAGTTTGGATCTACAAATAAGGGGTCAATTACTAAGAATTAAAATTTATGTTTCTTGCAAAAATAATATTTAAATAAGTATTTTAAAAGTATTTTATAAAAATTTAAAATTTAATTTAAAATGAATTAATTTTTTGAATACAAATAATTTATAAAATAAGATAAAATTAAAAACCAGTAAGGACTAAAATCTACATGAATGATATTTTTGTGGCTCAGCAAAAAAAAGCTTGCATTTACCATTAATTAAATTTAGGAAAAAGCACTCAACATAAACTATGGTCTTAGTTGTACTTAGTACCATAACTGATAAATGAGGTTAAGGACATGCATTCCAAACCTCTTTACGACAACCATGTTTTAAGCATTGTGGAGACCTTTGATTGTTATTTCTAGTAATCGTTATTTTAATTAGTATTACTATTTATTAATTATTATAATCATAATGTATAATTTATAAAAGTTATTGAATAAATATTAAGATTTGACAAAAAAAATAAAAAGATTTTCACAGTAGTAAAAGAGAATAGACGAAGTCTTTCTAAACCTAACAGATTTTTAAGATATTAAATTTGATAAATTTTAACTTTTGTGTCTTATAATAAGAATTTTAATGAAACTTTATATTTTAGTTAAATTAAAATTAAAATACCAAAAATAAATTTAAAATACATCTCTCAGTGCTTTGTCACTCCAATTAACATGATCTTCATAAGATTTAATCATTGCTCCACTTATTCAAGTTTTCTCATGAACACAAGTATCACTTTTCTAAAATATAAAAATTAACTTCAACAAATGTGTTCAAAATACTTAGTATTTGTTATCAACAAAAAAAACAACTTATCTAGAGTTAAATACCACAATAATTTCTCAATTTTGATTATAACAAAACTTGTAATAAAATTAATAAAAACATAAATTATTTATAAAAATAATATCTAAAATAATTAAAGATGAACTCTTCTTACATGTATGTCATGACTTGATTAACACTCTTTAATTTAAACTTATTTCTTTTAATTTTTATTCTTTTTCCTTTCTTATTATCACTCATACTGGCTCCATATAATTTTTGTAGATTTTAAATAAACTTATTATTTTATAAATTTTTCAAGTAATCAATGAACAAATTTATTTCATTAAGAAAACCATTTCTAACTAAACTTTATTAGATAGTTTAGGGTCAACTCACACAATTCCATTCAAATTGTTTTAATTCGTTTTCATTGTAATTACCATAAAATATGACTAAGGTAAATTTTGTTATTTTTTATTCAAACTTTTCAAAAATATTAATTATAATGATAATAATAACTCAAAAATCAATACAAATTTCATATTTAACTTGTACTTTATGATTATCCTAAATAAGTTTTAAATTTTATATTTTTTTTCAACTACATCCGATTTCCCTATTTATTTCATTTGAATATTTTAAATTTTATTTCACAAATCTTATTTTTTTCCTCATCTATGACTGCTAATTTTTTAGTCAAAATTTATTAATCAAAGTTTATATGCAAAATACTTTATTTTTATTATTAGATTTCAGAACCTAAACCATTTTGGGTTCAACATATTTATGTGTAACTATGTTACTATTTTCTTTTACTCTCCATGCAAAAGTTAAAAATTTCAAATGTATATTAGCTCTAACCTTACATGCATGTAAAATCTAATTGTGTTGTATGCAATAGTGTCATGTAAACTTATTATTATAGCATATAGATGTCAACGTACATGTATATAAGATCTTCGAACAAGAACTTTACAAATTAATTTTCTTTTTTGAACACGAGCAAGTAGACTATAAGTACTTAAAGTCACTCAATTCCTTAACTAATAATACATTCTTATTAACTTTTTATTTTAAAACATGTGCCTTTCCACACTATCTAAATACATTTTGGCCCTTTCTCTAATTTTTTTTATAAAGAATTACATATTCATTATATTTTTTTTATATCCTTTCATTTATTACTTAACTTTTCATACTTTTTTGCAAACATAAAGTAAATGCTTATCTTGTTTTTCTTTAAAGTAATTGTCTCCCTCACTTAAAGATCTACTCTCTTCTTTTGCTTTCTAATCATCATACAAAGAGTCACTTATTATTTTCTTTCTTTCACGTGTGATGATTACTTTTCACCCATTCAAAAATATTTTCAATGCCTTCTTTTTTTTCTTATTGCACATTTTATTTCATTCTTCTCCAATGATCCATCATAAGTCATCACTAACCTATGCCAAATTTTATTATTTATTTTGAAACTCATAATTCTATTACATTTTGTTGTATTTAAATAATAATAAAAAACATTTTTTTATTCTATCATTTAATTATACTATATACTAATTTTTTATTTATTTTAAAAATTTATTATTTAAGAAAATAACTTATCAGTATTTTGGTTAAGAATATTAAAAGTAGTTTGTATTATTTGTCATATTTCTCGATCAATAGATTTTGAATAATTAGTTATTCTAGTTTTTCATTAGAGATAAAAATTATCACAAAAGAATGTAGGCCTATTGTTAGAACCATGTTTTCCTAAACTTGTTGAAAAAATAATTTTAGCAATGGATCTCTTGAAAAATTTCTTCTCACGTAAAGTGAATTTTGTGATGATACCAAGTGAAGTTTGGTTCAGTAAGATCTAGGTGAATAATTAGAAATACAAATTTTTGTTTCTTTGAAAATTTTTTAAAATGATAATTTAAAAGTATTTTTAAAATATTTGAATAAAAATAAAAAATAATTTTTATAAACTTTAAATTTAATCTAAAAATATTAAATTTTTAATAATATTTTGTATTAAAAATACAAAATAAAAAAATCAATAAGAACTAAAATGTCTACAAATAATTTTTAGGTGATATGACATAAAGGAAACATTCACCCACCCATGGTAAAAATAAGTAATAACAAATACTCAATATAAGCTTTTTGTTAAGAGAATGGTAAGCTAAACCATTACAACAGCAAAACAAAAGAAACTTGATACTACGACCATATAATGATATAAAATAGAAATAGAACAAACATAATAAGGAGCAGAAAACTAAAAATGATTAATGAAGCATAGGTATCTTAACAAAATCAATTTTGAATAATAAAAATATTATTTTGTTGATTTGAGAAGAACACCACTTTTAGGAGTTTGAAGACTAAGAGAAGTAGTGTATAGAAATCTTAATGAGCACAGGCTGCAAATGACTTGAATGTTATGGCTTAAAAGTTTTGAAAAGATTGTAAAAAGATTCATGCATTCGTATTATTCAAAAATTCTGTTGTTCATACACATTTTGTATCAACTAGAAGTACTCACCAAATGGGCAAAATAACCATATTATTAATACTATTTTCATATTATTAATAAAAAAATAAACATTTAAATAAATTATTTTAGTGGCTTGAAAAAATGACTAAAAGGGCTATTGTGCATGTGCTTCTTCATCAAAATGATTTAGACTTTTTGATTATGAAAGCTACAACATTGATGGATGAGATTTGAATTGTGCTATTTAGAAATAGGGTTTGATTGGGATCATTAGATTTGAATCATAATTGATCTACTAGATTTTGATCCTATCTATAGAACAAGCATAGAAGTTGTGAAGGTGAACTTGCATGATCAAATGGAGGATATTATCTATCTTTATAAGGATGTCAAGGTGATGGGATCATTCAATCATGAAATGATGCAACCGCACAATTTTGGTTATTACTACGATTCGAAAGCATAATGCATGGAAATATAGCTTTGATTATTCTAGAATATGAAAATGAACAAATTGTTTTTTTGTAATGTTGTCAATTATCGTCCAAATCAACATATTTTGGGGATGGCTACTCTCCAGTTTGGTAGAGAAGTCATCACCCATGATGCTAGTGATGAACTATACACTATATATGAGGATACAATAGTAATAACTTGATCTAAGAACCATATAAACTATTTTCACAATCTTACCTAGTACTATGGCTAGTTCAGAGCTTTATGGACATGCATTCCCAACCCATTAATGACATCCAACTTGTTTAAGGCACTATTGAGATTAATGATTCCTAGTACTAAACATTAACATTATTTTTTACTAATTAATTACTAAAATTCTAATATATTTTATGTAAAAGTCATTGAAACAATACTAAGATGTATTTAAGAAACGATTTTCAAGATAGTCAAGGAAAATAGACTAATACATGAAAAATGTAATATAAGTAGCTATTTATTCATTTAGTACAAGATAGACAAAATTATGGCATTTTTTTCATCTTACTTAGAATTGAAATGTGTAATGAAAAAAAAAATTATTTTCTTCACTGAAATATTTATTTTAGGCATATTTTTGTTAGGCTACCTTAGACCACAAACTATTTTGACTAAGAATAATAGCAAAAAGAAATTGGCATTATCAAAAAAATAAGTAGCAAAAATTTTTTTTTTAAAAACACTACTTTTTTTAATATATTTATATAAATGTAATACCATTAATAATCTTATCTAGTTTTGGTTTGATTATAAATCTTTATTATGTTGCATTTTTAATAGAATTTTGTTATTAAACGATGATATCATTATTTTTTTTCAAGAAGCTTTTGCTTTCCTACTTTAAAACAAACATATATGCTTCAAGTTATTATCTAAATGAGCAAGTATAACACTTACGTTGATTATGATAGTGTTATCAAAAATAAAGAGAGAACAATTCTACATAATAACTTAAAAATTCGATGTATGTATAATATTATGGTTTGTCACACTTAGAGCGAGATAATCTTTCCTTTGAGTAGTAATTTATATTAATTTTAATATTTAATACAAGATTATAAATATACGAAAACCATGTTTCATTATTTTGATTAATTTAAATATTTAGGCACAAAATATATTTTTATGTCTATACTCAAAGAATTTGATTAAAATGTATTTGTTCATTAAGCTGGATTACACCAATAGATATTTTTCACAAGAAAATACATACCATTAATATAGAAAATTTTAATTAAATTAAACATAATTATATATATATATATATATTCATGCTTTACATATTTGTTAAATTTTTATTGCAAAAGAAATATTTTTTAACAAACCAAATGACATTTGTGTGCATTTTCACTGATTTATTACATTATTGTAAACAAAATATTTTTGAAGGGAAAAATTTATCACTAAGAGATTTAAAAAAAATAGTAATATACAACATTAAATAGGTTAAAATTCTATGCAAAGCAAGTTGCCAATGCAATGCTAATAATGAATATTAAATAAAAAGTACTTTGTAAGAAAATAGAAGAGGATAAAAAAGGAATAAAGAACTAAGATTGTCATTGCTAAAATATTGTACTTAAAATTGCTCAATAAATATGTTAAGTCATCTCAAACATTTGTTATATTATGTCAAATATTGGATATAAGACACTAGAAATGTTGTAATATTTAGTATGAAATAAATTTGATATCATAAAAAAATAAATTATGGTATTGTGAAGAAATATCATTTTCAAATAAAATAGCACAAGGAATCAAAATACCAAAATCTTTTACATAAAAAAAATATTTCTTATTTTAAAAATTTTGAATCTTAAAAAAATTAGTTTAATATAATTATTAAAAATGTTAAATATTGTGTTACTGCAAAGAACTTTATGTTCAATTGCAATTTGAGAAATAAGTGTCTTTTCATAAATAAAACATATAACTTAGAAAATTTTATTTTTAACAATAAATAAATTTAAAATGTAGATATGATAATTAAAAATATATTAAAATTAAAACATATATCATCAATATAACTAAATATTAATATAGTAAAAAATAAAAAATAAATTGCAAAATGCATGGGTAACAAATCTTTTCTTAGTCAAAGCTAAATGTACTCACAATACAAATAAAAGATGTTAAAAATTAAAAAGAAAATACAAAAAATAGTACTTATTTAACATCCTAAATGTGTTGATTATTAAAACTATGCAAAACTTTTAGTAAAGAAAAATAAACATATAAATATAATTAAAAATAGAAAATAACAAAGACAACATTCATCAAAAAAATAAATAATATAATAAGTTAAAGGTCATTATTTAATACAAACATGCAATTATATGTGTGACAGATTAGGTAACGATTCTTGACATTGTTAATTGGAATTTTCCCTTGATATTTATTGAATTTTATGTTATTATTGACTATTTTAAAATAATGTTAATGAGTCAAATTAGACTCTATGTAAATTTTAATTAGGAATGGCATGTCTTTTCTATTATATGTTTTAATCATTGGTAAAATAGACATTTTTATCTAATTTTTATTTGAAATGTCATATTTTCATTCTTGGCAATTATTTATGTTTTCGTTAATATAATAAAAACATATACATTATACTTCAAATATTTATGTCTATTTGTTGTGGTAAATTTTTAGTATTACCTTGTAATGCTTAGTATTTGATAAATTTAAGAAACTTTTATGAAAAGGCATGTCTTTTAAGTAGTTTTAATATTTTGTGATGTAAATTATTTTTTTCTCAATTCAAAAAACATTTTTTGTAATATTCGCTTGAAAAAAAACATATACCTTTGTAATTATTTATCAACATAATGTAGTAGATAATTTTAAATATTTTTATGTTATGTTTCAATACAATTATCTTTTATTTCTTTAAAATTTTTAATTTATATTACCATATTTTCATTGTTTTGAACCATACAAAATTTTTTTCAAAAAACTTTTATATTTACAATTTAAACAATTAAAAAATTTAATAATAATTATGTCCAATTTATTTATTTTTAAATGCTCTATATAATTGATTCTAATGAGCATGAAATTCTCAATATTGTTTAGCAAGTAATGTACCTTTCTTTAATGTAAGAATTTTTTATGTTAAGAATTTTCTTCGTTGACAATTTGATATCTTGTTTTCTAAATTACAAAAGGAGTTGGGTCACAACTTACCATTATAAGTGTTAACAAAAGTTAATTTTGAAGTGTGAAATTTGTTAGAAATTTTAATGAGAACATAATTTTATATAATATGTTGCATTTTAGGTGAATTTTAGATACTTCACTAACACATTTTTAAATTTTAACAACTTTTAGCAAAGGAAAAGGATCCTTTATAGGTTGAAGAATATGTGCATGATTTGATCTATTTCTACATATATGTTGCATTACTATTGGAGAGAATAGATCAATAAAAGCTTTATTCTCTAACTATCAATCAAATATTTTATAAACACTTTGTCCCATTCCTTTCTTTGTCCATGTCATTAAAGGCCTTATGAATGGGTGTTCTTTTACATAGCATTGACTAATTTAATTATTCATTAAATACTTCCAACATAGGAATGGAGAAACCATTGTATTAATCAAGTGTAGTGTTTATATTGAAGTCACTTATTCCTAACAACAAAGCTTAGTTTTCTTTATAATTTGGGTTAAGTTTTGCTAAAGTGCCTTTTCTTTAGCCTTTGAATTTAGCAAACATAATGCTATAATAGGCATTATTCTACTCCCTTGGATTATAAATGAGCATGTGAATTGACTACTCATCCTCATTTAAGGTCAGATAATGGATGGTTTTCATTCATAATACCTTAATCTTAATTTATGTATTCCTAACTTGTGCTTAAATTGTAATCTCTTAGATGGTTTATGCAATTTGTTATTATTAATTGAAAGTTCCATGACAGTAATCAGAGTTATTTTTTTTTGTGTTAGGTACATGAAGGAGCTTGCCGTGCTCTTATTTATTGTAACTCTTATGTTCAAAATTAGGATATTATCCAAAAAAGTTATTTGTTATGAAATTTGAGAGAATCAGTAACTTCTATGAATTTTGCTCAAATTTAGAAACTTCTTTTAACCACTTCTTCCCTCTCTTTAAGTGTCTATTCTAAAATGTGTTGACATCTTTCTCTTTAAATTGCATTGGACAAGATTTTGTTGTTCTTTTCAGTTTTTGATTGCTGAAATCTTTAAATGATTGTTAAGTCATATTGTGAATAAGATTTATCCTAAAATGCTTCTAAATCAAAAATCAAACATAGTTGTTTATTCTACCTTTAGATTTTTTTGGAAGAAATTTAATTCTCTGTAATCTAGAATAAACTTTCATGTTATTCCTTGTTAATAGATTGGCAATGTTTATTTTCGTTGATCATGTGCTAAATATTTTACCCATTTTATGAGCATAATCATTTGTGACTTTTATATACTCCTTCATTTGGTTGTAACATGTGGTTGTGCCTTATTATTTTTTCATAAGCATCCTTACCTAACATTAAACTGTAGATTGAAATGACTTATCATTTACCATATTTGCCAAATTCATAGATTCATCTACACTTGTTGGTACTTTGGAAGCCTTAATTACAACTTGAATATTATATGGCATTTTAATGTTTTTTTACATTGAATAGAAGTGTGACCTTGAACATAGAACTCATTTCAATAACAAATTATCTTATTGAATTAATTTCAATGATTAATTTGAGCTTTCATCTTTTTTCTTTAGGTAGATGAAACTAGGTAATTCCATTACTAGATCCACATCAACACAAATCCTTGTTTTCCTTGATCTTGTTAGGTTTATAGTAACTATTGTCACTTGTATAGGGTTTGTTTACTAGTAAAACTAACCAGTACAATGCTTCCTAGTTAAAGAACTTGTTAAAAGATTCTTAAATGAAATCCAAACAAGAGCTAATGATGTTTCAACATTTAAGAGAAACTTAGGTTGCCACTTAAAGATTACTTGCTTAAAGTCATTGATGTTCTGTGCCTAGTGAGCCTAACATCACAAATAATCTAGCTAAAGTATTTAGTGCATGTCTATTGTCAAGAGATCAAACCTTAAAAGTTTTTTGAAACTTTGATATTCTCAAATGCCATTAAGATTTTTTCCATATTTGAGAATTTGTGTGGAAGTTTCCTAATAAATTTAAGCTTGAATGTTACGGCCAATTTACCAGTTTCTTCTTCATTGAAAATAATATTTAGTTGACCATTTGACATTCTCGTTCACTGATACATACAAGCAAGTGAAATCTTAGCTATGCAAGAAACAAAATCAGCAAACGAATAGTTGATGGAGCTATGGCCCACCAAACCAATCATGAAGAATTGCTAGCCAATTGGCTTTGTATAATTAAATTATGTTATAGTGCTCAACTACATCTCAATCATTTTATGTTTAGTAATTTAATATTTTTATTCATGTATTTGATGTAAATATAAAAAAGATGATTTGGGATATGCAACATTTAGTTGTAGCCCCTCATTGACCAAACCGTTGGGTGAATCATAAGTTAATATTACTAGCCACAATACAATGTACAAATATCAAACCTTTTTACATGACAACTTCTCATGAGACTAGACAATAATTCTTATATAATTTAGTTCCATGACTAATTAGTGTAAAAGAATAGGTTACGATTTAAAACTTTAAAGATGCCTTAATACATATGAATTTGGAATATTAAGAATTTGAATATGTTGCACAACGTATGTATTTAAGGATTTAGAATTCTAATTCATCTAGATTCCTTATTTAAAGGTTTATTAATAAAGGATAAATCTTTATCAATTTGGTGCAGCTTAATTCCTATTGAATCAAAATTAATAGAATAAGTGAATTATATTCACAAAAGATTTACCATTATTGATTATGATCTTTAAATCTTAAAGCATCTTTCTATGTTGAAATATTTATTGCTTGATGTTAGGAGTTGCATAAATAATTAGTTCTTGTAGCTAATCATTATGAACATAGTTTGACTAAGTTTTATGACATAAAAAAATATTGTGAATAAATATTGAAATAAAAGTTATATTTAAAATACAATTTAGAATTAACCTACAATATAAAGGACCAAGATGTGATAATATTATTTACTCACATACAATAATTCTAAAATCAAATAGTTCAAGATGTTAATCTTAATAAAGAATAAAGTTTGTCATTTTGAAGCAATCAAAGTTAAAGTTAATCTTTATAAGGGCTTAAAATTGAAGGAGACCTGCATAATTTCCTAAGCTTTGTATTTATGAAAAAAAACAAACTCTGGATTCACTATAAGAAGTTGTGTGAGATGAGCGAAGAATTTTAAGTCACATCCAAAATATTGTCACCTAGGAATAAAAAAATATTTACATGTAATTAAAAAAAAAGGCTTTCCTTAAAGAGTAGTCCAATAAACTATTATTTAGTCGATAGCAATAATTGGGTATTACATTTCATCGCACATATGCTAGGCGTGCAAATTGGTCCTAAATGATAAGACATTTGCATTGATTAACTTTCTTTAATTTCAATGTTAGCAAGAGTTTATGATGGTGCAGGCATA
The DNA here is from genome assembly GCA_023846275.1 of Vanilla planifolia. Classification (NCBI taxonomy): domain Eukaryota; kingdom Viridiplantae; phylum Streptophyta; class Magnoliopsida; order Asparagales; family Orchidaceae; genus Vanilla; species Vanilla planifolia. The sequence goes on along the minus strand of JAIUJO010000125.1, from coordinate 1,156,462 downwards.
TGCACATATGATGTATAAGCTAAAAATATTTCCTTCAAAGTGTAGATTATATACAAATCAAACAACAGAAGTTTTTATTCTTCTAATTGAAATTTTCATATTTGATCAAGTAATTTTCTATTATCAAATAATTGAAAATTGATCAAGTTCTACAAGAATAATGTCATAGTCATTCTCTTTCTCTTCTTTTTCTTCTCCTTTCTTTTCTTCTTATTACATTATTTCTTGCTTTTCCATTTTACCCATCTAACACACACACAGCCTTAAAGAAAGTGCTTTACATTAACATTATAATGTCAATTCTTATGATATAGCACAAAAAAAGTTATTTATACCATCTGAATAATGGTTGCCATTAAGTTCATAAGAATATTCATAAAAATGACAAGAGTTATTTAAATACTTTCCTCAACATTAAATCCACATTTTGAACAAAATAGTTTGAAAGAAATTTTGTAAAATGAAATTTATTGACTTATGAACATTGGTGGGTAGTTATGCATGCTCCCCAATGAGATTTTACAAACTTTTAAAGAAGTGATGTAATATGCCAATAGTGGATTTACTCCACAATGTTAACATTATGGTAAGTCTATGTGTAGAGAAGTTATCTATGCCATAGGGTTAACGTTGTGGAGTAGATCCACTATTGGCATATTACATCACTTCTTTAAAATAAAAGAAAGTAAGAATTACCACAAGGGAATATCAACCTACCCAATAAAAGGTAGACTTAGAACAATATTTAGCACTCTAATGGCACAAAAATATGAGATCACTCATTAGAAAACTCCTATGCAAGTTGGCAATATATAATGCAGTTCCAAGCAATAGTATTTACCTGCACATTGTGTTCCTACATGAATGAGTCTACCTACATATCACATGTTGGTATCTAAAACCATGATTTTTAGGTTCGACACTAAGTATTATGTATCTTTCCTAATATGTATATTCATAACATTATGATAACAAAAGTTTGCACATAATTTTTTGTATTAATGTTAATGGTCTTATTAGGTTTCTTTTAGTCAACTTAAACAAGTGTCAAAATAAACCAAGTGATGATTAATATGTGATATGTTTGCATTGTAATATAGTAAGGTTTTTCAAACTATGTTGCATATGTTATGCATAAGTCAATTGAAGTGAAGCTATGAAAAGCATGATCTAATACTAACATGAATCATTTATCTACATAACGTTATAAATAATATGATGAATAGTAATGATATAATTATTTTTTTTCCTTTTGCAATCCATGAATAAGATCATTTAACAACACAATTTATAAATCTAGGGTTGTCCTATAAACAAATATTTGATATTGATACAGGAATTTAACTATAATCCTCATCTTACTACAGGCACAAAAGGTTCGACATACTTAAATTGATGTGAGTTTATAAGCTCTTAATTTTTATAAAATAAGAATTCGTACAATAGTTATAGTTGACACACCATTAGGTCTCATTTGATTCTTTAATTTTAACTATTAGCATTTTTTGGTTATTACAGTACTTATTATAAAGTTTTGAGTTCCAATCACTACATGTGTTTTAACTAAGCCCATGATGGGGGTGAATCTGGAATTATAAAGTTTTTAAACCTTTTTTAGAGAATTACAATGGATTACCAAATGTTGCATGTAATTGTTGAAACATATGAAAAGAATAGAGAAATAAGAATGACAAATATGTAATAAAGAAAAGCACTAACAAAGTATTACAAGGTTTTTCCAACAAAACTATGGATATCATGGGTCCTTAAGTTGCCAAGCTTAAGCCTATCACTACCTAACCAATCCTGCATAAGTAGAGAAGGTTTTCCAATTGTTGTTTACATAGGCTAAAGTATAAAGTCCTTTACAATTTCATGAGCCCAAATGTTATGCTCATTACTTGTTGCTTACAAGAACTTATCCTCATTATATTTATGTGGGGTTAAACATAACTATAACAAACAACAAAACCAAGCTCTAAGAGAGTTCTTTCTTTCCTGAGAGAAAGCACAAGATTGTTGTCATAATCCATGCTAAGTGCAAAAAAACATAAGAATTATATTCTTAAAATAACAAACAATAATAAAGTTCAATGTATCTTTTTTTATATATAAAATAATAAATCATAACATAATCTTTGAATCACTTTTACTGAAGAATGTTTAATAACTATTGCATGATGAATGTCATGATATAGCTCTTCTAAGCCCTTCCAAAATGCACATCTAAGCACTTCCAAGAAAAAAAGTATTAAGAAAGTGAAGTAATGCCAGAGGTAAAAAAATAACATAGTGGTCAAAGAAAAGTAATTTTTCCTTTTTGAAATTTTAACAATTGAAATAAAATTGTCACGTACAGTATTAAGTTGTAACCATTTTTTTAGCTTAAGTAGTATTCATTATTGTAGCAAGTATATTTGCTCACCCTTAGAATAAAAACCTTACCACTATGTTTCCATGATGTTTACATCAAAGTTTGGCACAACAAAATAATTTCTAAACTAATTTTTAAGCTAAATGTTTTACATCTCTACTAGTCTATTCACCATATGAGATAATCCATTAATCTAAACAAGGTGGAGGCTGCAATTAGTGAGGGAGCTTAATTAAAAGGATAACAAGTTGCTTGCCTACGATATAAAGGCTAATTATGGAGGGTGATGGCTTAGTGATTGGATTATGAGAGTTAGAAAGGTGTGTGAAAACTTATAGGTGTTTGCAAAAGTTGAAATTTGTGTGGGTGCTTGCTTTCTTCATGGAAGGTTTCTCACCTTCAATCCTTGTCTCCAACAAGGGAGGGAAAGTTAGAATCTCTCCAACTATAGTTGTGGATGAACTTTTTGCTTATAAATGTGGAAACATGCAAATAAGAGTGATTTTATTCATTAATAACCACAGTATAATTGGGGAACCTATCTTATTTATAGATGAAATAGAGCCCAATGCATGAAAAAAATTAAAAAAAAGTAAAATTCACCTTTGGAAAATATAATAAGCATGAAAAAAAAAAGAAAAGATAATTTTGAAGTTAAATCACCTAAGAATCTAAAAGAGATCTTTAGAAATTAATGACATCAACACTCAAAAAGTTAACCACCTTAAATGTAAAATATATGGGGAAAGATCATTTTATAATTGAATGACTTGAGAACCTAAAATGATTGTTAGAATTTTATGACACTAATGTTAAGTGGTTCGGCCACATTAAATATAAAACATTAAAAAGCATGCCAAAAATTTTGATAAAAAAATTTTGGAATTATGCAACATGATGATTAGATATTAATGATGATATGACCAGGATATCAATTGAGGACAAGATAGATGACCATGATTGACAGACACTAAAGTGTGTTAGCTGATAAGCAACCAAGCGATGGTGAGCAAGCAAGCTACAATACGAATATTAGCTAGTGATGTTTGTTAAGTAGGTATTAGAGATTAGAAGTAATTAATGATTAGGACTTGGTGAATGACTAATTATAGCAAGCAATACATGTACAAGAACAGACATGAATGATGACATATTTTACTATAAAATATGATTGGACAAAAAAAAAATAATAGTGATAATCATAAAAAAAGCTAGAGTACTGTAGTTGACCCATGTAGTTGACTAAGGTGACTAATCAAAATACGATTTAGCTCGAGTATGACTTTGAGTTTGAGTGGGTCTAGCGTGATGCCACTAAGTGTGTGTTTGCGAGCTAACACAACATGCTCCTGCATCATCCTCTCTAGGTAGGAGAGAGCTTGGCACGATAGCATTAGGGTGATGGGGATAGAAGTGCTCCAATAATGGTGGCATGACATAATATTAGTCGTTAAATGTAAGCGCATAATTGTAAATTAGAGAAATTCCCTCGCAATGAGCTAAAAGTTTACTAAGTATACAATCTTTGGTTAGAATTTTCACATGATATGAAATATTTTCATATTTTCTATACTTACTCTTCTGTCTAATGTAGTGGTAGGAATGAGTTCACTCCACATAAGAGAATTAAACTCAAATGACTTACTAGGAATTATATGTAGCACCTTTTATGAGGCTAATTCCTTAACATTAAACGCCGCACCAATCCCATATTCTTCAAACAAACCCACTACATACGCAGTAGTTCCTCACTTTTGAAAATCTTAAAAGGTCCAGCTCCATGTGCTTTTAATTTTTTGAAAGCTTAAAAATTGAAGCATTCTCACCTAACTCTTATTATAAGATAATCTTCTTCATGAAATTTCTTAAATTTTTATTGCAATAAAAACATATGAGAAGTAAAGAAAGAAGTCGAAGTAGAATTATGAAAGTTTATTAATAAGGGAATATGATCAATGGAAGACTTCTTTTTATCACTAAGACAAATTTTGAAGGGTCTTAGACCAATACATTGATTAATAAAATTATTGTATACAAATTTTGCTCATAGTAATAGTTGCTCCCAATTATTAGGTTATTTCCCTATCAACCTACAAACAAGATTTTTCAAACTATGACTTAATAACACTATTTGTCCATCTATTTAAGTGTGGTAGGAGAAAAAATATTTTAGCTTAGTTCATGGTAAATGTCATAAGATCATCCAAAAATAACTATTAAATCATACATCTCATTTAGATATTATGGTCATTGAAACATCGCATAATTTAATTATTTAATTGAAAAAAATGTTAACTACATGGGATGCATTTGGGGTCTTATAACAAAGGATAAGTTGAGGCATTTTAGAGAAACAATCAATGATCACGATGATAATGACTTGCCTAGTATTAGGTAATCCAAATAAAAAATTCATATTTATTTACTCCCATAGCTTGTGAAGTATAAGTAGTGGAATGTATGTCATTGGCCTATATTTGAAGATTTTATAGCTATGTATATGTGACATTAGGCTAAAATAGATGTGAAATAAAGTATTGATCTAGGCTAATAAATCTCTCTAAAATATCTCAATGAGACTTATCTCTTCAAGAGTGATTAGATATTCCTTTAACATGTATTTTGCAAACAAAAAAATATTTACATGTATTTTACAAGGTTTGAAGTTGATTTCTTGATAAATTGGTTCAAAGCTAGAATAATTAAGATATTGGTTTTTAATTTGATAAAATTTTGGGCTTTCATAGAAAAAATGTTTAATAAGTGAACACATTCATTAAATGCATCAACTACATTATTTTTTAAGCTAGGCTTGTGTTTGATAAAAATGTATAACTAAGGTCTCATTGAGTATTTAGGAAACTTAGCACCTTATGGTCAAAGTAAAAGAAAAATTCTTTGAAAACCGAGTAATATTTCTAACGACTTCAATATTAAACTATGACATGTAGTTTCTTTTCGTATATAAAACACTTCTTTTTAACATCATTAAGTTTCTTATTAAAAGAGGTAATAAGATATTTATCTTCACAAACGTTTCCACATATCCTTACTTCTAGTCCATTACATATAATCTTAAAAGTAGTAAAAAATCAAGTAGTGTTGGAATTGGTGCCATAGTTATAATCTCTTTCAACTTTTTAAAAAGTTAGGTGTACAAATTTTGTTAGATTAAGTTCATCAGACTTCAAACATTTAGTAATGAAGGTGACAATAGTACTAAAGTCTTAAAAATCATTGAAAGAAAGTGGCAAGAGTGTGAAAGTTTTTAATGTCATAAATTATTTTTTAGTAGGCCACTCATAAATATCTTGATTTTGTTATGGTCAATGGACAATGCTTTAGAAGAAAGTAAGTACCATTTGAAGGCAACCACAGTCGTGAAGAATTCAAATTTATTTAGATTAATAAATAAGTGTTTCTTTCATCGAGTGTAACATAATATCTGCAAATAGACTAGTTATAGACAAAAATTTCATCAAAATAAAGTACGATAAATTACTTTAAGTGTGGTTTTAAAACATAGGTCATCAATCTCATGAATTTACCTAGTGTGTATTATGACCCAAATGTCATCACTTACTATTCATTTAAACTTACTTTAGCCTTAAATGTTATCTTTCATTCATCTCTCATTATAATCTTTTATTAAGAGTAAACACTTTTTAAGTTTATTTTAGAAAATTTGGTGGCACTTGACATCTGATTTAACAAGTCATCTAAACAACAAATAATAAACATACATTTTATTGTGATTCGATTAATCACTTGATTATCAATGCACATCTTCCATGTTCCATCCTTTTTGCTTACTAAAAGTATAATGACAACACAGGGACAAATACTTTCTTTTATAAATCATTTTTTAAATAGGTTTTCTCCATATGAGCTAAGATTGTATGAGTTCCTTGGCATAATCTATCATAGGGAATGTTGGGTAAGGTCACTTTGGGAACTAGATTGATCATTAGTTTTATGTATTGCATGTGTGGTAGAGTGCTAGGTGAATCATTTAGAAAAATATCAAAAAAAGTAGCTTAGAAAGCCATATGTAATAAGTTGTGGGTTTAGTATAGTGTTGGCTAAATTCTCAATTATGAAAAAATCAAACTAAGTCTCATTAATCAATGGTCTTCTTAACTTGAGTTTGTGTAAGGAAGTTCAAATTCTTTATGTTTTTCTTTTTTTGTTAATGGGCTTGAAATGTTTTTGTAGATTTATTAAGATTAAATGACTATGATTTTTGATGTGGTGAAGAAGGGTATAATGGGATGGGCTTTCTTTCATAAATAAAAGAACACATGTTAGTCTTAGCCTTAAAAGTTGAATCCCTATAAAAAACCTTCATCATTCAAGGATAACGAGACTTGCATAAATATGATATCGAATAAATTATCATCACAAAATATTTCAAATTTTAAGGGTACACAACATTATTACTTAATAGATATTTTTGTTTATCTATTCATGATAGAGTAGAGGTTTTGGTTTTAAAATAAACAAACTCTTCTTACTTAGTAGTTTATTGCATTGATGCAACTACCAATATTAATGATCATCATACATCATTGTTCTTAAGTTGTTGTTCTTAAATTGTTTTTCTAGTGGTGAATATCTTGGTGCAGCTCTAGTCATCCCCTAGTTATGGAGTTATGAGGGTACAGTTGACCATTAAAAACCACTAAATTTTCCATATTTTCCATTTCCTACACAGCATCCTTATTACACATTATATTTTCTTCTTCCCTTGACTTTTTTATTATATAAGTTTATAGCCATGGCTCTCTTTAAGCAGCTGATGGCTGCATGTTGTTGGCTTGAAGAGGGGTGTGAAGAAGTGGATGATACTATAGGTTTAAGAGATTTTAAAAATATGATATAGGGGATAGGTGAAGACAAGTATGCCTGGGTTAAGCACGCAATGGTGGTGAGAGCCATTGATGGGACTAAAAGGCCTTTTCTTTCGAAATAAGTTTTATTTCTTTGTTTTTCTCATATTTCTAGTTATATTATAAATATTCTCTAGGTTAGCAATAGTTTTCAAATCAAGCTCAACATATATTTATATTTTGAAACTTACTCTAAAATAAGAGAGTACTACATGTTTTCGTTCATCTTTATCACTTCGAAGTTTATAATCCTCAAACTTGTTAATGTACTCTTTAATAGACTTACTACCTTAAAAATTGTTTGCCAAGTAATCGACAATTCAATATTATAGATTAATAGAACAAAATTATTGTATAAACTAATCTTAAGGTTTCTACAAGTTTGGGATATCTCCTTATAATTTTTAATATATTACCATTTTAAGTTTCTACATAACCTATATATAGTATCATTGAGTTTAGTCTTGATAAATTAATATTTTTTGCATTAAATTATTTGGTACTAGTTGAAGTAATCATCAATACTAGTCTATTAGTCAATATAATCCTTAGGATTAGAATCATCATTAAAAGTTAAGGCAATCTTGTTTCATAGTAAGCATATGCTTTCTCTCCCTTTTGAAGCCTTTTAAGTCTTTCTTCTTTATTAGGCATATCTAGATCATCATTTAGCTTTGAATCATTAGAACATTTTTTTCTTCTTCTATAGTTATGATTTGTCTTATGGATACCTTGATGAGATTGATCAGAAGGATCATCATATCTTCAATGGTTTTTAGGTCTCTTACGGTTCTTGTACTGGATTATTTGGTGTGGTACTTCTTCCTTTATTATCTCTTTATCTTCTAGGTTTTGATTCACATTATTGGCTTAAGAGAATTTGTATAATCATCTAGGTGAGTTAGGCTATTGATCAGGATAGTTCTAGCATGTAATCATAGAGCAAGTTTTATCTTTATCTTTGATTTGATTCTTAACTTTTGTTTGATATTTGACTAGACCTATCAGGCCTTATGATCATATAAAAGTTTGACACATGAGGACATCAAGGAAGGAGAATAATGAGTGATATCCACTTTTTTATATTTATTTTATTTAAAATAGTTTTGAAATGCAAAGTAATTGCATCTATAGACTACCAAAGCTAAGATGGCATGTATTTTTGAAAAAATTAATGAGTGCTCATCGTCTCAATTTTACCAAACCAACTAATAAATAGAACTATATGGTTCTCAATAAAGATGATAAGGACTCATATCTATGCTTTCGTATGATCTCCTATTGTAGAATTTGTCCAAAACTAATTAAGAGTTCTCTTTTGGACACACTATCTAAAGGAAACTTTTTTGAAGCAAAAAAATTATTATTAGAATTTTTTTTCAAAATATAATTTCTAAATATTACATAGAAAACCATAGCACTAAACAAAAGTTTACATAGGATAAATTAGACTTTCACTATGATAAAATTTTGAGCTCATAATATAGAATTTTTTAATAGATTATTAGAAAATTTTAAAAGATACAATGCACTAATTAGGGCAAGGTTGTGTGTGAGGTATTTTATAATTATTTAAATGTTATCCTCTAAATTTGTAGCACAGGTTATTAAGTAGAGCATGTGGTAACACTTTAAGTGTTAAGTATAAACTTTTACTAAGAAGTTTTATCTCATCAAATTTCACTCAAATAAAATAAAGACTTTATGGAAAACTTTTTTTGAAGTACTCAAATATATGAAAGAGGAACATTTACTTTAAATTATCATTTACAGAATAAAAGTTATAGATATAGTGCTTTTTTTTGGTGATGGTGGCTTATATTTCCATTAGAGTTAACATATAAAGTATCAAAGATGGAAAAGGATGTTGTGTTGCTTGTTTGGATTAGTGGGGATGATAATGAGGAAAAAAGATGGTTGGCTAGGACCACTAGTGCTGTTAAGGATGGTGATGGTTTGGCGATTGCACAAAAAGACTAACAAAGTGAGTGAAGGGTTATGGCTATTGATAAAAATGTTAATTTTTTTGGTTGTCAGCTCCTCTAGTAGAAGTTCTATCACATTCAATCCTTATCTCTTAAAAAAAGGAAAGTTGGAATTTCTCTTAGAGTTTGGTACACACTCTTTGCTCACAAAGATGGTGACAAAAAATAAGAGAAATTTCTTTCATCAATAACAAATTATAATGTGAGAGTCTCTCTCACTTATAATTGAAGGAGAGCTTAATGTTTGAAAAAAAGGAAAATACACATTTGGAAAATATCATAAGCATGGAAAAGTGAGAACGATAATTCTAATATTAAATCACTTGAGATTGTAAAAGAGATCTTTACAATTTCATGACATTAATTCTTAAAAGATCAACAATATTAAATGAAAAATATATAGAGAAGGATAAATTTTTAATTTAACCACTTAAGAATTGATAAAAACTATTAAAATTCTGAGACATCAACTCTAAGTAGATTAATCATATTCATTACAAAATATAGAAATTTATGGAAAATGTTATGACATAGGAAAAATAATACAGTCATACAATATGATGATCAAACATCAATCATGAATGATTGGGATGCTAGCAGGGAAGAAGATGGATGACGGTGTTTGACGAAGATCAAAGCGTGGTAGCTAACGAGTGGCTAGGAGATGGTACTTGGTGTGGAAGTAGCTAGTTGCCTAGTGATTGTGGTTAAGTAGGTGATGTTTGGTAATTAGATAATAGTGATAGTGAGAAACAGATTATTAGATGATGGAAGACAGCTATCTATAATGAGTGATGCATAGGTACTGACATAAAAGATGACTTATTTTATTATGAAATTTGTTTGGATGAATAAAGCAAAAGTAGCAGAGGTAACAAAAGGGAAAATATAAAATTGTTGTCAAGCCTTATGGTTGAAAAAGATGAATAATTTAAATAAGATTCAAGTAAGATATGGCTTCAAGTTTTAATGGAATTCAAGCAATTCCAATCAATATGTGTTTGGGAGCTAATGCATGATGCTCTTATGTCATCCTCTCCCTTCAACTTTAATTTCCTAAATTCAACAAACCATCCATTTTTAATTTCAATTTAGCTTTTGATAAAACCTTGCTTTAGCTCAAGTTTCATTCTCACACATTAGATGATTTATTCCAAGCTAAACAATGGCATCATATTGAACTTAAAATTCTTATTAACTAGGTTGATGGTCATCTTATCGAAAGTGATGTTGATGATCAACTTTGTTCATTCTTTTGGATTTAAAATGATTTATTGTGCATGAAATTGAACATTAGAGTATCGATCAAGTTGTTTATTGGGCCTTCAAGAGATCTCCATCCTATATTTTACAATTGTTTTTTATTCGTAGCCTAACTAATTGGTTCATTACCAATAATGCACTAGTTTAGATAACTAATTATATGATCAAAGCACCATAAAATAGAGATTCTTTTAGAAATTTTTATTTATGAAAGTTCATTTTGTACTAATTCCTTTTTAAAAATATGTTTTGCACAAAATCATGAATTTTTTTAGATTTAATGTTTTGATGAGTATGAATATCTTTTTTACCTTAAACTTTAATGTTTGCATGCTTAAAAATGCAAGTCCTTGCTAAGAACCTTACCTCTAAGACTTTTCATTATTGTTGGAATTTAAATCTTTCATCTTAATATAGGAAATAGTCTTAAGTTCAATACTATCAATGCCTAAAATGAATGTCAAGTGCATGCTTGAAATTATGCTCAGTGGTAGTTCTTCCTCAATATTTAATAAAAAGTGATTTATCTACTACATAAGCACTCAAAAGAATAAAAAATGTCTTGAACACAATTTATGATGACCTTTTGGTTCTTAGTAACCTTCCACACCCTTGAGCTTATTTGGTATCATTCATATGACTTTTGTAAGCTCTATTCAAGGTACATTTGACACCATAAGATAAGAATGATCACTTATAAGTTTCTAGTTTGCTAAATAAAAAATCATTCATTAGGTATACCATAAGATGACAAAAATGAGCTGCTTCAATAGATTGGTGTGGTCCAAATATTATTTTGTCTCTTAAGAACATGGTGCAAAAAATGCCTACATTTTTATGATACCATATCCAAACCTAAGAAAGTATTAAAAAATAAAATTGTCCTAAATAACATAAGGTTTCTTAAAATATACATATAATACTACAAGTACAAATGGCACTCAAAATGGCGCAACTGTAATTAGTGTACAAGTTTTTTTAAAAATAATCACACATTAGATACCAAAATTTTTAAATTGTAATTAAAAATTCACAAAAGCTATAGTAATAAATATATAGGAGGTAATATGCGAATTGAAATGTGCATCAAAAAGTTTTTTCTTTTTCACTCTTACAATGTGAACGAATAACTAACACAAAGTCAATTAGGCTTAGTTTACATAATCCTTTCACTTCTTTGTCATAGTCAGTTAAGAAACATTTGCATCACATGCCATTTCTTTGGAATTGAGGCATAACCTCCTTTCTTAAGGTACGTTTTAAAAAGGCTCAAACCCAAGGTTGGATGGTATGCTAAACATTTTGTTAGCACATAAATTATTGAAAAGTGTTTATGTTAAAATACTATATTTGAGTAAGAGACTACTAAAAAATTCTATTAATTTAGAATTTGAAATCATAGGATCACTCGACAAGTAAGAACTTTTCCAAAAGTCGAAGTCTTAAATTAATCTTTGGTATAAGGGATCTTAACCAAAAAGGAAGTGATTTTAATAACCTAAACCAAAAATACAAATGTTGCTGGAGTAGAGGCAAGTTGATTTGCCACTACAACAAAGAGGATTTTCATTGGAGTTTTCCTTATTCCTCTTCTTTAAGTTCTTCCATAAATATAAGAATACTTTATCTAAATTCTAAAAATTCACTTAAACAAATTTAATAAAAATATTTTAGGTTTATTATCATTAAATGAAGTACTGTCGTTCTCCATAGGTGAGAAAGAGCTCAACTCCATGGGTCATATTAAAATCTCTAAATTTAGGTTGTGTAGCTCCTCCTTGGTAATCCAAGAGTCATCAGAGACTTGATGGGCCTATTAGCCTACCAAAAATATTTTTTATACATGATTCAATGTTATGATTATTTGATCATCTAAGATTGGTTCCACTAAATCACAAAGATCATAAGATCTGGCAAAATGTATGGTTTGGATAATTTTACTTTGCAATGACAACGAAGGCTAAAAAGGCTCGCTAGGTATTAGGCATCATTTTTTGTAAGATACAAGTTATTGAATATTAATGGTAGCTTTAATTTTATTATCATTTCGTAAATCAAAATGTATATGTTGATACTTATTCTTTATATAATTGTAAATTCTCAAGTATTATACGCATGTAATATTTTATGTCTTCCAAGTACAGTCCCTTAGTCCTCACACAAATGATTATATAATCACTTTAAATAAACTTTTTAAGCTGACCACAAGTATTTTCTAGTTATTTATATATCTAATTATTTAAAGTAATTTATTTAGCAATATACCTATGTAATAACCAAATGTGATATGTAAAAGACTCAACAAACAATGAAGTGCTAAATAATAAGGTAAGAGAATAAAACAAATAAGACTCTGACAATGATTTTAAGTACTCAAATCTATTGTTCTACTAATCGAATCATTTTAGATGAAATAAGTAAAATGCTATGAAAAATTCCAGAATTCAACGTGTTCCACTACTATGGTAGAAAAAAGATTACCTAAACTTCGATTCACTGCTTTTATTTTCTCCTTTATTTTTTTGGATAATAAGTCCATTGAACTTAAGTTTTGATGTTTTTAGCCACCAAAGTATGTTTTAAAGTTACCTTGTAAATCTGACATCATGATCTAAAATAATTATTTGAGGTAAGACAAGTAGTTTAACAATTTCAACAAGAAATCACTTCGCAATGTGGGTGGTATTTGATGTCTTATGAAAAGGAATAAAATGGGATATTTTAGGAAACTTATAAATATGAATATAGAATCATTTTTTCTAGTTATTTTTAAAACTCCTAATACTACGACAAAACTTACATGTTTCTATGGTGATTGTACTATAAGTAATGGTGTGAAAGCATCTTAACTATAATTACGAGATGTAGTTGCAACACATCTTTAAGATTGAGAATCTATCGATGCAAATTCTGCTGGGTAATCATGTCCTATGAAATCAATCAGTCTCGCCTCTTATTATTTTGACTTGACAAAAATTTCTAATGAGACCTCCATTACGTACTTGTCAGACAAGAAAGTCTCTAAGAGATATGTGGGGTATGTAAAGTTAGGATATGCAAAAGAAAACCATCTTTCAAAAAATAATCATAAAAAACTTTATTTGATAAAGTGTTGACTTCAGATATGTATGACCAAGATCTAGGTAATCACTACATAAATTATTATTGAGTGTGACTATAATTTTACCACTTTAGAAGCATCATGTTTGATGTGTTTAATGCTAAACTTTAGGGCAAACTGGTTTAACAAGTTTATGCAACTAGGACACTTTATATAAGCATGAATTTTAAAATCCCCTTATGCATAGAAAGAGTATTTCTTTATAAATTTAAAATTCAATTTACTCAATAGTTAGCAAGTGGCAATTAATTTTTTAGGTGCCTCCACATTAACAAGTAATTTTTAAAAGACTAGCAAGTACTCTACATTATTTTTTTTTAACTTATTTATGAGAGAATTACTTATAAAATTGTATCATGCTGAATTGATAGTGAATTGCATCGATCCATTTCGATAATGTTCCATGTATGAGAATTGTGAGAATGATTTTCTCTATATCATTCCAAGTTAGGAGCATGCTCCATAACAATTGCTATTGAAGCAATTACTAGTTATATTTTAGCCCAAATAGTTTTTGAGGTGATGACTTGCTAGGAAAGCCTTACATTACATGCATCCTTAACATCTTTCAATTTCTTAAACACTTATCCATAGTTTTCTTAGAGGATCCTAATTTATTTCTAGTTGGCCAAATTTTCTTACTCACCAAATCATTATTAGCCAATAAGAAACCATTTGTCACACTTCTTACTACATTGGCAATCTTTTTAGGAGGATAAGGTATCATTAGAGTTTAAAGTGGTACTAATTGGAGGACATGACTAACCATTACTAACTCGCATTAAGAGTAATTTCTTCTTACCAAAATTATTAATCTGGTATTGGAAGTGAACCATTTATTTGTTAGCTTTAAATAATTTCTTTCAAGTTAATGGATTGGAAGGTAGCATCACTTGAATCCCAAGAGTTCCTAAATGATGTTTTCAAGGTTGTGTTTTATGTTTTTAAATCAAATAAATAAGTCCTTTCGTACGTTAATCAACAAACTTGATGTGGTCTCAAGATTAGAGAAATGTAACTCGATATTTTTAATCAACTATTTGTCACTGCTTTAGAAGAGGATATAGCCATTTATAAAGCACAAATGGAAGTTTGGTTGACAAGCTCTTTGGGGGCCTTGTGATTCGCTTTTCCTTGCATATAAAGAATTTTTACCCTCTTGTTAGCACTTCAACCATAATATGGAAAACAAATAGGGATAATGGGTTACCGTGGTTTAGCCAACGAGACAATTGGAAGGAATCATTATTTTTTATTAATAATGACAAAAAAGAAACTTATATTATAAATAAACGTCACTATGTTAAAAAATTAATTATTGAAGCCAAACTTCTATGGTATGCGTTTAACAAAACCCTATGATTTATTACTGAATACTTTCGTAATGTTTAGCTTGATAATAAAATTATTACCATGGATCTAGTCATTTAAATCATTAAGTAGTTCTTATAAAAGTATGATATTTTTAATGAATTCCCCAATGTAAAAGTTTATTGCTCCATCTAGATAATAGTGTACAAACACTGTAAGCTAACTACTAAAAATGTAGTATTTTTTAGAAGAAACTATAAACACAAACTGTTGTAAAATCTTCAAAAAATTTGGTACAATAGGTCTTTGCAAGGACGATTACATTAGTGCTGGTGAATTCATTAAGTGATCGGCTACCAATAAGAAAAACAATGATAGCATCATTAATGTCATCTTGAATGTTCAAACAAAGCTTATAAATGAAACCATTAAAGCCATCCAATCCACAAGAACTTAAAGAATCCACCAAAAAATAATTTCTTATATTTCCTCCTTGCTGACTTACTGAATCAACATCATTGTACTATTTAGTGATTCTAAACATAATAAATCAAAACACTTGTTTAGTAGGGACAAGTTAGAGGTGAAGCAATCCTTGACATATTTAGCAATTCAATCCTTTTTTGAGACCAAACTCTTATTTGAATATTTAATATTTTATCTACTAAGGTCCTTTTCATATTATTGACCATTGTGTGGAATAAATTAGAGTTTTTATGACCATCCATGAGTCACACAGAATGGTCATTTGGCTCTAATAAATCTCCTCTATTTTAGAAACCGCGATTAGCTGATCCAAAGCTCTGTTAGTTCCAACCCTAAAAACTCGTCTATAACTTTTTAAATTTCTTTTCCTTCTTCATAACATGTTACTTTGAAAATTCAATCTTTTAAAATATATTACCAAATTAAGTTTTTGTTCATTTATTAAAGGGATCTTTAACTCTCATTAGCTTGTAAGATAAGGCCCTCAATGCTAACCTAGCAATTGGAAGACTCAAATTCTACGCAACTACTAGATAGACTTCTATGTCTTCAATCCAATTTCTTTGGAATCAAAGTTGTTTAGTATTAGATTTTTTTACTGATGGAGAAATGATCGATATGGGGATTAGTCTAGTAAGATATTGTTCATATGTTGAAACATTAAAGTAGGAAATTCTTTGAACCAATCTTGACTCAATAGGTAACGCATCATTTACATATCATGCACTATAACCAATTGAAGGTATTTTTCATTATTTTCAATATTTGGTATTTAAGTACCGCAACTACAACACCCATATATTATTAGAAATGTTGCCCTTGAAATAGTGAAAGGTTTGTATCCTTTAGAAAAATGTCCATTTGTCCATCTCTGACAATGTCTT
This sequence comes from Vanilla planifolia, assembly GCA_023846275.1. NCBI lineage: Eukaryota > Viridiplantae > Streptophyta > Magnoliopsida > Asparagales > Orchidaceae > Vanilla > Vanilla planifolia. The sequence goes on along the minus strand of JAIUJO010000125.1, from coordinate 1,140,149 downwards.
CCCACGTTGCAATTAACTTAATTTTGTGCAATTTGATTATGTTATTAAGGAATCAAGACATTATAAAATAAACTACACCCTTTATGTTAATAATGAAGAAGTTATTAGTTACAATACGTGATATTTGCATTATGAGATTTCTAAAGGCTTCTTTTGGTCTTTTCTTGCAAATAAAATTTTTACATTCCATTTAAATGCTTTTCTGATTGACTTGTGTCTGATAACTACCTTAAGGCCATTATTGTCTATCCCAAAATGGTTAAGAGCCTCTACTTTTTCTTGGGGATCCTTATTAATGCTTTTGAGAGATTGAATCTCCACTAATTGTTTAGGCTACATATCTTTGCTTTGCTTAAACATTGAAATTTTTTACTATTACTTTACAATTTCACATTGAGGTTCATCAAAGAAATGAACAAATAGATGACTCAATATACAATTTCTTTCTATATTAATTTTTAACGGTTTATATTGTAGTGGTGCAAGATATTTCTTTCAATTTTGAGGGATAGAGTGTTTTAAGCATCTTAAGATCCTATCATACCCTTATCAATTTCTATGCACTTACTCTGCCTCAATGATTTTCATTCATTATCCAACCTTTAGGTGTCTAAATTAATGACTAACAAAGTTGGACATTTCACTTTGCTTACTGCTTAAGTAATTCGATTTTTCTCATCTTCACCATTTCTTGCAAATATGGGTCTAAAATTTTTTTTTCTTTCTTACATTGGACCATTGAGCATCCTTGTGTAAAGTTGTATAGATAGTATTTGAAAAAATTTTAAATACTTAATTTTTTCCAAAATCCATTAGTGCTTCTAATATTTCTAGAGATTCTAATATCTAAAGCACCATCTTTAACAAGATTAAGCAACACATAGGCTAGAGTCCCATAGGGGTAACTTTACTTTTATAGAATTTACTTTTAATGAGTTGTTGAATATTCACTTGATTAAGAATGGGTAATACTTATTCACCAGGTGGATTGGAAGGTTCTCTAATAAGATCCACACAAGAGCATTCAAATATTTAATATTGAGCCAAAATATTGGGAAACATTTTAGGTTTCTCATTTGAATGACTATGATTTTCCAAGTAATGTGCATCTAGTACCAAATGCTATCCAATTCTAGTGAAAATCTTTAGAACACAAGTTTTACCCATCATGACAGATCCAAAGTAGCCAATTTTTTTCAATTCTATGTCTTAGTAATTCCATGTTGGGTTCCCCAATTGAAAACATAGGTTATTAGCGCAAGTTTGAATAGGAGAATCCTTTTTGGAAGCAAAGTCATCATCAAACATGACGTCTTTTTCAAAGACATTGGCATTATCATGTTGGGCAAGGATGGATTCACCATAAAAGAAAGGCCCCAAGGAAAATGCACTCATAATGCCTAAAATAATGGAATGGCCCTAGAATCATGCTACAAATTTCATTATTCTCACACAAAACTTAGGAAATGTTATTGCCTCATTATTGCTTAGATGTTTATGCTTGATGTACTTTTGAAATGCCATGTCAAAATGCATGATATTTTTTAACTTGAATATCAATAATTCCTAAAATAATGGAATAAACATCTATGAAATTTCAATTTTAAGAAATTATTAAATAACAACTTTTTCACAAAATTATCCATCTTCTATGTGTATTCCATAAATTTAGCAGATGTCCTTTATGTTATCAAGTCTTCATTTAAAATATTGACTTGCTTCCATATGCTTCGTTATGCTCCTTTGTTTCAATTTCCTACTTACAATTCACTAGAAGTTTCAGCATTAACCTTGAGCTAATGAGCTTCTTGCATCATGTGAAGTGTGGATTAAAAAAGGAGATGATGAATTACTATAAATTTTTTTCATATGAAAATATTTAAAAATATATATAATTGTATTTGTAATAATTTTGAACAAATTCCTTAAACTCATTAAGTTTTATTTAATAATCAATTTTTGGGGAAATTATGAAAAAAAACAACAATAATTTTAAAGTGCACACAAGTATATTTTTTGCAAACTTAGCTAAAAGCAAACCTGCATTTACACATGAAAAAGCCAAGGAATGCAAAAACACTTATATAAAATCTTACAAAAAACTAGATAGGCTAAACACCTAGAATAATTAAATAGAAAAAGGCATGCCATATATGCCTTACAATGAAAAAGGATTTACAAAAAGACAAAACAAAAACAACAATAAAAGTCTATAAAGCCTAGTTCTTATGCATAACGAATGCATAATAAGGTACATGTATTTTAATTTAATCAGTTAGAAAATGATAGCTCAACTTATTTTAAGGAAGAGTTTTATTTGATGATAAAGGACAAAACAAATGGAGGTGACGATGAGCACTAGCTACTAATCGCTTTAAAATGAGTACTAGAAGCACTTTCTTTATATTCCAACTTACAATAATTTTATATCAACAAAAAGCACTTACCAAACTGGCCCATTTATCGTTAGGTTTTGAAGGATATTTTTAATTAAACAATATTATTCGAATCAAGGTTAAAATGGCTAATAAATTATAGTTAAATAGTAGTTTTCTAACACCCACATGATGAGAAGCATGCTTGGCATTAGATAGTAAAAAATGTATCAAGTGATAGTTTTCAAGACATTAGAACTGTTTTTAAATTATGATTTCAGCTGTACAATTAGAACTAAGTTATGACCTGATAGTTTGATTTAATTTTTACTTGTGGATTAAATGTCGACCATATAATCACAAAATTGAGTCATCGAGTTGCTGATGAAATTATCACTTAAAAATGAGAAATGAGTTAGCAACAACTTAATTGCAAAATTGTACTATCAAATAACTCACATCATTCAGTAAAGTTTAAAATTTAGCTATGTAGAAAAAGCATTACATTTTAGTCGTACTTGATGTATTTGCTCTTTTTTTTTGTCAGTATAGAACGTCGTTTGTTCTTTAGAAGTAGTCTAATTTTAGTTCTAGCTGCACTTGGGTTTTTTAGGATTTAATCAGATTAGTTAATAGTGACATGATTAATTAATATATGAATATAAGGTGGTGTGCCTTGATTCAATAGACTTCCATCCATGTTCAAGAGTGATGCCTCGATCTGATTATTGTAGCGAACAAGTTCAGCATTATTTCCCTAGAACAAACTTTTCTTATATATATTTAAGTTAGTTAATTCAATTAGAATTATTTTTTAAAATTTTTATATTTAATTAATTATTTTATAAATAATAATTTTGAAAGATAAGAAAAATGATTCTTATGATGATCAACATATGAAGATAAATGATGTTAAAAATTAAGATATTTTCTAATATAGCTGATTTTAATTTTAATTTAATTTTTATAGCTTCCATGAATGGTTAAATTAACCTTACCATTGTAATAAAAAATAAAATTAAAATACATAAAATTAAATTCAAAATGTACCACTTGATGTTTATTTTCCAATTAAGATGATCTTCATGAGATTTGATATTTGCTTCTCTTCTTCTTTGATCGGATGGTCTAAATTTCCTCCGCCTTTCTATTCTGCATAAAAAGTAAATTTATTTATTTGATTTTGAAACTTTTGTGATCAAATGGTCCAAGTTAAAATCAATCATGTAGCTAACATTTACCTTCATTTGATCATGCATTGTTTTGAGTTAGAAGTCAAAAGTAAAATCAATCATCTTGCTACCATTTACCTCGATTTTATCATGTCATTTTTTATCTAATGATCCACTTTTAAATCAATCATCTGACTTTCATTTGTTATGATATATTCTCGAATCTAAATGTCGTACTGATGTATGATGGATCATAACAATTTTTTTATAAACATTGTTGAACAAGCCAACTCATTATTTTTAATAAAGCACAACATTTGAATAGTTTCTATTAATATGCGTTGTTCGACACATATCAAAAAATTGGGAAGTTTGGTTACTACATTTAGTTGCTGTAATATGTTTATAATTTGTATATTTTTTAAAATAAAAAGATTGGTGAAAAGTTTATGAATTTTTTTAAACTAGAAAATTGAAGCCTTATTTGTTGGTGCTAACCATTATTTCCATTCATTATATCCCTTAGTCTTTTGGCTCCAACACTTTGTTTTACTTAAATAAAAAAACCTTATAATATTTTATTTCTTCATTTATTCAAGCAAAGTATAATACATTTATTCTTTGTTAAATATTTTTTCAAAATACTATAAGCATCAAATTTTTTTTGTCATTGCAATTTTTCTTCTTCTATTAGTTTTATTTCTTTGAAAGGTTATTATTGTCCTTTCATTTAATTTTATTTTTTTGATGCTTGTTTTTTTGTGAAAGACATACACTAATGGGTTTTCTTTTTGTTTGTCATTTATTTGGGGTGGATGTAGGTTGGGAACTAAGTTGACCTTTCTAACAGTGTTGGTTTACTTTTCAACTATTTTCAAATCTATTATTTTTAATTTTTTCTAAATTTTAAAAAAAATTTTATATTTTAAAATAAATAGATATTTGTACAAATTCATTAATAAAGATTTACTCAAATTCTATTTATGTTTATTTTAAGTGGTTAACATCCTCTAAAATCATTTAATAAACTATTTCAATACTATGTGGTCATGTAAACCATTGCTTAACCTTCTCTTTTAAAAAATGAATACCATTGTATATGAAAATTACTATAGATATAGTTCAGTGGTTGAATTGTATTATCGTTATAATGATGTACTCTAATGACAAAAGTTGATATATGAGAAAGAGGATGAATCCTTATGCTTTCAATGTGCTAATTTACATTAATGTTGTAAGCCAATTGGTTACCATTCAATTATTTGGAGATTCTCATTTAAGTATCTGTATGACCAATTCAATATATTGGTTTAAATAAATGAAATACTTAGAGGTATCCATAGGGATGACGGTCAATTCCACAAAACTTATCCATTGAAATGATATAACCAAGCATAAGAGCACAATGAATTGAATCACTATATGAATAGAATCATCATTGGAAACACGCCACAAAAATATTGGTGAAGTGATAAATGATGCTAATAAAAGAACTGTGCTGCTCGAACTGAGACAATGTGCCTAAATGGATAAGTTTGACCAGCATATTCATGTATTGTTCCACGTCACATATTTAAATAATAACAATCTTACAATCAAGTAAAATATCATGTTCTACATAATTGGATTTCATTGCTATAAAAAAAGGAAAGCCTAATAGTCAATTGATTTATTAGCATTGAGAATTTTATATAGAAAATCGTAGTCTTGGCATGAAACATTTGGCATGGATAATTGAGGAATCATGCTGCACTTATTAAGAAAATGTTCATCATCAATGTAATCTAAATTATTTTTGGAAGCATTATCAAAACAAAATTGCACAACACCAGCTAAAAGATTTTACACCAATCTAAATCATCCGTTTTGTTTTATCTAAGCCAATGATAGTATTTCCTTCAAGGAAGTTGCAAACAATACAATGATGAACTCCATAACCATACGTTTTTAAAGGAATGATCACTATAATCATATTTGTTTAAACTTTTGAGACCATATTAGTGAGATAGAAAGCCATTAAGAAGCTGTAATGAATTCAAACAAATCACCTAATTATCCAAATGAAACACAAAGTTTTACATGTTGTCTAATAAAACAATTGTACCTAATCGATGCCAATTAACTAGTCCTTACATTGGGTTGATTAAGACGATGAACTCGCCAAAGAATCAAGACATGCCAATGATGAGCTTCTAAAAACAAACCATGTGATTGAATTAATAAATAGTTTCATTTGCAATTGGATCAAATAACCATCACATTACTAAGAAAGTGACGACTTCTTCTCGTTCTTTAACCATTAAATTTCTAAACAGAAAAATAAATTTCATCGGTCGCTTCCTAATTCACAAATTTACCATTGCATAATAATACAAAAAAGTTTATTGTTGTAGTAATATAATTAATACTCAATTTACTATCCCAAAAGTAATCAAACTTGTATGTCTTGCTTTGTATTTTTGTTATAACCAAGTTAAAGTTTGGCAAAAAAAACTCTTGAAATGGGTTTTATTGGTATTATTTTGGAAAGGGAAAAATCATTATCTTTAATACAAAAAGAATAGGTATCATGTATTGGAATAGAGAGATTCTATTGAAATGGGTTTACCTTGAGTGAAATGAGCTATGTCAAATAGGTTCATTCCATTGGCCCAAAATATGACCTATTTGGCATGAGAAACAAAGCCCTACGTAGTTTATGGGTGTTGAATTGTTTTGCAAAGGTTAAAAAATATGATAAAATTTTGCTGCTTGTTTTCCAAGTTGGTCCTTCTTATTTTTCAACCCCAATAGCCTAGTGATTTCATAAGAACAAATCCAAAACGACCACAATGAACATATTAAGTAATTTCTTGCTTTTTATTGTCGAAGGATTTATTGGATGACTTTCTTTTTGATCACTTAATAAATATATGGACATCTCCCCTTCTCATTTTTAATTAAATCTTTGAAACTTTTTAGAATTTTTTATGATTCTAAAATGTCTAAATGAATATGATTGCTAGTGAATTGAGTTATTAGTTTAATACTAAATAACCTTCTCTAAACATGTGTTAGAATCAAATCGCTTTGCACTAAAGTTAATTAATTTTGTTCGAAAGGATTAACATACACCAAGAGAATCCAGTTCATTAGCAAATCATTACAATGATTGATTTACTATTTTTTTCTACAATAATGCTCTATAAGTTTAGATTATCACTTGAGTCTAAACCAAATAGTACTATTATGGCTTATCTTCTCTATTTATTTTAGATCTTTCACAAATTGAGAATGCATTGATTTCTTTACCAAAGTCATCTACCATCACATGACCACAACCTACAATGCATTGGTTCCCTCTAGTCAATCAAATAGTATATATTTTGACAAAAGTTTGTTTTGGGGGAGTCCCAGAACCACTTTAATTGTTTTGCATTTTCTTTTAAAAAGTAGAGGAAGTAATCAATATTCTACCAATTGAAGATTTATTGAGCTTCCCTACCAGATTAGACTACAATTGAAAATGGCTTAGATATAATGCTAAACTCTATTTATCATAGAGCTCACTAGGCTTTTTGCTATTCTTTAGTTTTAAATTTTCACTTCCAGATATTGTAACATGTGAGAAATGGAAGAACTCAAGATACATTAATACCTATAATGTTTTTGTGAGTACAATTCCATTGGTGTAGAAGCAATTGATGTACCATTTCATGTTGGTTATGTTTAATGCCATTGATGATTGAAAAATGTGTAAAAGATTATGCACCTTGGACAATCCATAAAAGTAAGAATTTGAGAGTCCCTATATGTATAGAAAGTCCATTTGTCTTCAAATTAAAAATTCAACATCCCTTAATTGCTGGAAAATTGTAATAGATTTATAAGAGCCTCCATATTGGTAAAGAAATTTTGGAAGGTAGATGTCTACTCCTTTAAAGGAACTCATGCATCGCACTTCTACTATATTAACAATATTATTTGAAGGATAGAACATTATTAGAGTATAGAGTGGAATTCATTAGAAGACATGGCTAACAATAAAAACCTACCATTAAGAGTAATTTCCTCCTGCATCAAATTATCTTCGTGCATGTTTTTTAATATGGTCTTGTAAGTGAAAAACCTACTTCTTGCCTTTGAACCATTTCCTTTCAAGTAAAGGGATTGGATGGTAGAATCTTTTGAATCTTAAGAGCTTCTTCACTTACTTGAGTTTCACATATTCACTCTCAATAGATAAAATCTTTTATACAATAATTTCAAAATGTGATGCGTCATAGCGCTAAAAAAATAATATATTGATATTTTGAATGGAGTGTTTTCACCTCTTGGGAAGAGGATAAAATTAAACTATTAGGTCCAAATAGGAATCTACTTTATAACCTCTTGATGTTGCATATTGCTTCACTACACCTTATGTATTTAGATTGCTTAAACAACTTCTTAGTGCTTTAGTTATAGCAAGGAAAAGAAATAAGGATATATGGTTGCCTTGCTTTAGCCATGGGATTATTAGGAGGGCAATTATCTCTATAATTAATGATTAGTAGTCACTTTTTGTTATAGATAGATATTATTTGATTGATAAATTAACTATTAAAGTTAATCTCGTGTAGTACTTTTTTAAAAAATTGCATGATACACATTTGAATGCTTTCCCAAAGTATAGTTTGGTAATAGGGTTATTAACTTTCACCTTGCAATTTAAAACATCATAGTTCTTGTACAATGAATACATTTTTAGTGATTTCTCCTACCTAAAAGTTGATTGCTCTATTAACATGTGTATGTGGACATGAAAGATTGTAGGCTAACAACCAATAACTTAAAATTTTTTCAAAGAAACTACCTGTGTAAATTTTCCTACAATATTTAATAAATGTGGCATAATTAGTCCTTGAAAGGAAGATTATATTACCACTAATGAATTATCTAAGTAATAGGTTCCCAATTGCAGTCATTGATAACTTCATAATTTTCATCTTGATCAACAATGCATGTAAAATATATTACTAAACCCATCCAATTTAAAAGCACTTGAAAATTCTTCAAAAAACAATTTTTTATATTTTGCCAATAGAAATAAGCTAAATTAAAATCATATTACTTTTTCAGTGAGTCTAAGGATAATAAAAGAAAGCTCCACCCATTTTTCTTGGTAGGTTTAATTGATAAGGGAGAGGAGAAGCAACCCACAACACATTTGGAAATTAAATCCTCCTCTAAGGCCCAATTACTACTTTGATCTTTAATTCATTATATATTAAACTTACATTGCCTATTTTTGGCCATTATGTGGAAGAACGTTCTTCTTTTTTTACTCCTTGAGCCACATAGTACTTTCCTTCAAGATTTTAATACATTTCCACTATTTTAGTACCCATGGAAAACTAATCCTAAAGTTGGTCAATTCAAAACTTTATAATTGTTTTATCGCTTATTAAGGTCTTTTTCTTTCTCCAGAAGTGGCTTTTTTTACTTCTTGAATCAACTACAATATATTACAAAATTTTGCTTTCCTCATGGTCAGTTTAATGTCTCCTCATTTTGCAAGCTAGGGTCCTCATTCCTAAATCAACAATTGGAAGACTCTAGTTTTGAGCAAAAATTGGATAAAATTCTTTGCTTTCAATCCATGTGCTTTGGAATTTTAAATATCTTTAAATATATCTAATTGTTGGAGGAAGAATAAAAAAAGGGAGTAGTCTAATAGGATCTAGTTCATATGTCAAACAGCAATATAGGAATTTTTTTGGGCTAATCATGATTCGTTAGTGTTCTAGCCAGAGTGATATTTAAATTCTTGAACCTTAATAATGACATAAATTCTCTCTACCATCCAAGTAAAACAATTAGCCTCCATCAACATTCTTAAATCCCACCAAAGATCTCTTCTATTAATGAAATAGTTCTTAGCATACACAAAAGGGTAACACCTCATTTATGTATTATGCTTTATAACCATGTGAAGACATTGTTCTTCATTTTCATTATTTGCCCTTGGAAGTCGTACGACAGAAACACCCATACTTTGCTAGAGATGTTCTGCCAATAAAAAAAAACTTTAGCTTCTTTGAATGATGTCCATTGGTTTGTTACCTACGAAGTAAAAAAATGAAGTTAACTTAATTTTGTGAAATTTAATCATGTTCTTAAGGAATAAATCATTTGTAGATTTAATTACATCAATAATGTTCAAAGTTAGGATATTATTCATCACAATCTATAATGTTAGTATTTTGAGATGCCCAAAGTATTTTTTTGGCCATTTCAAGAAAAGGTCACTTTTTTTCATTCCATTTAGTAGCTTTTCATCATGATGTGTGATTGATAGCCACAGTAAAGCCATCTTGGACCATCTAAATTTTTTGAGTAATTGAATGTCTATTTGTTACCACTTATCATGCCTCATCTACAAGCACATTGTGCTTGGTGGCATGTGAAATCCATGCACATTCTATTAAGAGATTTGGTGACAAAATCTACAAGTTGTATGCTTTTGTCAATGGTCAAATGTGCTTTTTAAAATTTAAAATATTACACTTTTTTCATTAAAATGTGCATCGCACCCTTATATAACAAGGTAAGAATGATGAACCAAAGATAGATAAGTCCTTGGAGTGATCAATCTTCTTATGCAAGAACAAGTTACTTCATTAACACCATAAACAGAAGTATCAATAGGAATGGTGTGAAAAAATTTATATACTGTATCTTAAAAAGAAAAATCACCATGCAAAGAAAATGTTTTTAAATCATGGACACTTGGGGATACATTTGAGGATGCCATCATTAATGTTCCTATTTAATTCATGAGATTAGACAAGGTCTATTCTAGTTAGATACACCTTATTAGTGATGGTACTATGGATGCAAAAAAGTTAGATGATTAATTAAATCAACTAGACACCTATTTCTCCTTATACAACTACTCTTCATTGAACAAAGTAGTATATGCTTGATTGAAAATGTTGAGCCATGCATTGGCATAGTTGAATGTAAATTTAAGAACTCATTTGGATATAGAGCTAATATGGAATCTAATTAAGAAATAAATTTGAGAAAAATTTTATCCCATACTTTGTGTATGAAATGTAGAGGAAGTAGCTTTGTCTCTAACACTTACAAGTGCAAAAAATCTAAGATTACACCATTAAATTTTAAAGACAAGCTATAGTATTAAGCATGTCTATTGCAAAGATGTAGACTTTATCTATGTACTTCTATGGTTTTTATTATCCTATTGCTAGATAACTAACCTTAATCCCTATATAATCTTTGGTATAAGTAAGAACATTTATAATGCACATTTACATAATGGCCATTGAAAAGAAGAATCAAAATATGGAACCAATGACATAGGATTTCACACTTTAGGAGGATTAAAACTAATATAATGAACTGACAAAAAGAGAAGAGATTAATATCCAATAAAGTAGATGATAGCCATTATAATAACAACACCATTTTACATGTGAAATTCAAAAAAATTATACCCACTACAAAAAGTAAGGCCATGTATGAGAAAAATTTTGGATCTTTTACACTAACCTTTTCTTAGACACGTTTAAGAAAAATAATTAAAAAATATCTTTGTTGCAACTAAAATTGAAATGATTCTTGAGGTTTGACAATAAAAAGATAAGACTATATCCCTTTTGCAGGGCCAATAGAGCTTACAATTAATGAAATTATAATTGGAAGAGTGGAATGAATTTCAACCTGTATTCATGCAGATGTATTGGTCAACACTATCATAGATACTAGTAGATAGAAAAATTGGATCTTTAAAAGCTTTGTGAAGAAGTTCTACTTAAAAATTCGTACTTATTCAAGCCCTATTCTCGTGGTTTGAGTTAAAAGTCTCTAAAGTAGGACTTCATACATAATATAAGGAAAAATTTAAAATCACTTAAGAATATATTGATGAAATTATCCATGAAGCAATTCAATTAGATATTTGTGATATCATATTTGACTAGTCACACTTGTGGAGTCAAGATGATATATAACATTGTTAAGCCCAATAGTATTAATTCATAATGGGTGGATAGAAATTTAATATAATATGTAACAAGGGAAAGTTAATAGTAGATATTATTGCAACAACCCAAGCAAAGATATTAGAAAATAAAGTCTAAATTTTGTGTCATTATTAACTACACCCGAGAAGCTGAATATTGTATCCAAAAAACATAGTAATCTTCCTAAACAACTTAAGAACATACTAAAAGAATATTCTAGACTATTTACTAAACTGAAGTGCAATTTCCAAGTTGTGTTCTGAAGCATCAGATTAACTTTTATCAAATCAACACTTATAAACACAAATATATATCACCACTTATTTTTTAAAAATGAAGTTATTAATAAGCAAGTTATAGAGTTATTGAAGAATGGTGTATTCAAGCCTACTAATTCACCATTCGGCTCTCCATTTGAATTGGAGTACAAGGGATGGAAGTTGGCGCATGTGTGTGGATTATCGAGCTCTTAACAAAATCACTTTTACGAATAGGTATCCAATATGAAGAATGAATGATCCATTAGACCAACTAAGGAATGCATGAGAATTCATAAAATTAGATGTTTAAGCTAGGTATCCTCATGTAAATATTATAGAATTCGAAATTTTGAAAAAAACTTTTACAACTCTATAAAGATTGTGTGAGTCGCTAGTAAGGGTGTTTGGGTTGTGCAACGCTCAAGCAACAATCATGTGACTAATGAATGGCCTTCTTTTCCCTTAGAAGATTTTATGCTAGTCTACCTTAATGAAATTCTCATCTATAGTAATATACATGAAGTCAATATAAAGACTTTATGGAAGGTGTTCAATATATCACAATCCCATCATTTATAGTCGAATGAGACGAAGTGGGAGCTTGCGAGCGAAACATTTTATATTTGGGATATTAAGTTGGAAGGGGTGAAATAAACTTTGATAAGAAGAAGATTAATGTAACTGAGAAATGGTCTAAACCTCATGATGTTACCAATGTCAGGGGTTTTCATAGAGCTTAACAATACCTAAGAAAATTCATCAAAGGATTATTTGAAAGAGTAGCACAGTTTCATGCACTAACTTGCTGACATCTATAATTTGCGTGGATAGAACTACATCAATAGACATTTTGATAATTAAAAGAGGTAATTTGTGAAACACCAGTTCTAGCTCTACGAATCAAGCACATCCATTTGAGATTCAAGTAGATGCATCAGACGTAAGATATCGATGTAATTTTTATGGAATAAAGTAAGCCAGTAATATACTACTGTTAATTACTACTAGGAGAATAAAAAAATTTAATTAATGATAAAGAGTTGATTTGTTTATATCAATTCATAAAACAGTAGAGTCCATACACCCTTAGAAAATAATTCATAGTACATAGATCGCTTGCCTCTTCAATATTTGTAGACTTAATTAAAGCTAAAACATGTATGACACTTCAAGTGGTTATCATACCTACAACAATTAAGCCTAATTATTACATATAAGAAAGGCACTTTGAACAAACTTTTAGAAATGCTTTTTTGACCCCCCTTCAATCTCACAATGTTTAACAACTATCATGCAAATATAAATTATGGAATTGAAGGAGTAAGTTATGAAGTATAAAGATGACCCCAACTTTTGCAAAATTTAAGAAGAGGCAAAAAAGAGGAAAACACTTTGAGTATTTTATCAAAAATAAAGTGTTGTACATCAATATGGTGATAAAAAAAAGATGAATAAGTGTAGCTCACATTGCCAAGCCCTTAAGACACATTGGAGTTTTAAAGACCACTCCTAATTTTCATAGGTATGCTTATTGGCCCCACATGAATTTAAATTTTAAAAAATTTATTGACAGTTGTACACTTTTTGTTGCATCAAAAACCATCAGTTCATAAATAAGAACAGCATATACTTGCCCCATTACCTAGAAGTCCTTGGAATAATATCTTGATGGATTTTATAAATGGTCTATCAAAGACTTCATGAGGACATCATTACATATTTGTAATGATTAACAAACTTTCCAAGATGGTGAGAGTAATATCTTAAAAATAAGGGATTACAAGGGAACAAGTAATTGTTATTTTCTTCCAAAAAGTATGTGTACCATTGATGGCTAGAGTAATATCATATTGTAGGTTTGATTAATATATTTTTCAAGCTTTTCGAGGTAGAAAATAAATGATGAAATTAACAATTATATATTCTCCAGAAAAATTAATTGTTCATGTGCATTCAATCTAACATTGAAAAAAATATCAACTCTTTTATACATTTGTTCTATACAAAACTTAGAAAATCAAGCAATAATTCTATGTTCAAATCAATCAATCACTCTTAAAATAAAAAAAATGAATTATTCTTGATAATTTTTTTATATTTATTTTATGCATAACTCAAAAGATCAAAAAAATTCAATCCTTATACAATTATTTTACTTTTATCTCATGCATGTTTCATCATTTATTTGATGACATGTTGCAATCTCACCCACCTAAACATTTTTTATCAAAAATATTTGAAATAAATAGAAACCTACAATACATGATGCAATGAAAATATATCGATCATTTTTTTAGAAAGAGGAACAAACCTTAGTTAAGCACAAAACTTCGGAAAAAGATAGAAAGAAATTGTAGAAGATGCTTATGTAGCCATACAAGTTTTGCAAAAAAATAAAACCACCACAGTGCATTAATCAACTACATAGTAAAATACTATATTAATCCATCTAAAAACCTAGTTTGAGTGACAACTTGAAGGAGAGGAACAAGAAAGAAAGAAAGATGTAAAAAAATAACAAGAAAAAAGAGAAGAAGAAGAAGAAGAAGAAGAAGAAGAAGAAGAAAAGGAAGGAGAAAAAGAAGATAAAGAAGGTGTAGGAGAAGAAGAAGAACAACAAAGAATGAAGAAGAAGAAAAATAAGAAAGAAAGTAAGAAAGAAGAAGAAGAAGAAGAAGAAAAAGAAGAAGCAGAAGAAGAAAAGAAAAAGAAGAACAAAATAAGAAGCAGAAGAAGAAGATGAAGATAGAAAGAAAGAAAGATGAAATAAAGAAGGAAAGAAAGAAGAAGAAGAGGAAGTAGAAGAAGTAGAAGAAGAGGAAGAGGAAGAAGAAGAGGAAGAAGAAGTAGAAATACAAAAAGAAAAAGAAGTATTAGAAAGAAGGAAAGGATGAAAGAAGAAGTAGAGTAAGAAGAAGAAGGAGAATAATAATAACAGTAGAAGAAAGAAAGAATGAAAGAAAGAAAGAAAGAAGAAGACAAAAAAGTTGAAGAAAAAGTTGATGACGAAGATGCTGAAGAAGAAGTGAAAGAACAAAAGAAATAAAGAAATAAAAATAGCAGTAGAGGAGTAGAAGAATTAGAAGAAAAGAAAGAAAGAAAGAAGGATAAGAAAATGAAGAAGAAGAAGAAGGAGAAGAAGAAGAAGGAGAAGAAGAAGAAAAGGAATGAAAAAAGAAGGAAGAAAGAATAAAAAGATGACGAAGAAGAAGAAGAAGAAGAAATAGATGAAGGGGAAAGAAAGAAAGAAACAAAGAAATATATGGAGAAGATGTCATAGTAGTATTAAAAGAAGGAGAGGAAGAAGACGAAGAAGGAAAGATGATGACAAAAATAACAGAGAAAAGAAGAAGAATCAAGAAAGAAAAAATGAATGATATAAAGAAAGAAATAATGAAAGAAAGTAAAAGAAGAAGTAGAAGAAGAAGAATAGGAAGAACAAGATGATGAAGAAGATGATGATGAAGAAGAGGAAAAAGAAGTGAAGTAGAACTAATAGAAGAAGAAGAAGAAGAAGGGATGGAGAATAAAGAAAAAAAGAAAGTAAGAAGAAGAAGAAGAAGAAAGAGAGAATGAAAGAAAGAAAGAAGAACAAGAATAAGAAGAAGAATAAGAAGAAGAAAGAGAAGAAGAAAGAGTGAATGAAAGGAAGAAACAAAGAAGAAGGAGAAGTGGAAGAAAGGGAAACCAAAGAAGAACGATAAAAAGAATGAATGGAAAAAATAAAGAAAGTAAGAAAGAAGAAGAAGAAGAAAAGGAGGAGAAAGAAGAAGATGATGAAGAAGAAGAAGAGAATGAAGAAGAAGAAGAAAGATTAGAAGAAGAAGAACAAGAATAGAAGAAGAAGAAGAAGAGGAAAAGAAGAAGAAGAAGAAGAACAAGAAAAATATTGAAAGAAAGAAAGAAAGAAGGAATCATTGAATGAAAGAGAGAAGAAGGAAAAGTGGAATAATAATAATAATAATAATAATAAGATTATGAAGAAGAAGAACAAGAAGAACGAGAAGGAGAAGAAAATGAACAAGAGGAAGTGGATCAAGAAGAAGAAAAGGGAGAAGAAGAAGGAAGAGATGATAAAGATGAAGAAGAAGGGCAAGATGTCGAAGAAGAAGAGGAAAAAGAAGAGGAAAAAGTAGAAGAGGAAGAAGAAGAAGATAAGAGAAAGAAGCAAAAGAATTAGAAGAAGATGAAGGAGAGAGAAGAAGAAAGAGAAGAAAAAAGTACGAGTAGTAGTAGAAGAAGAAGAAGAAGGGAAATTGCCCATCCTTAATCATGTGAAAACTGGAGATTTGATTATTGAATAAATTTGAGTGAGCAATGAAGGAAATGATCGATACAGCTTTTCTTAAGAAGGAAAATTTCAAGGATTGAGAGCATTATAATGTGTTGAGCGATGTAGGAAATGATCGATACCAATATAAGTCAAGCATACATAGAGTATATAAAGTGCATAACCCAAAAAAAAGGAGAATTTATAAGTGATATTTAACAAATAGTTCAAAAAAGATGTTCACAAAAGATAACCTTATTTGGCTTAATATTTGGAAGGAAAGCTTTAAAGTACATGGAAAGAACATGAAACTAATACGATATAGTCTTTTCAAGGCAATATAAAGAATTAATGGTAATACTTATCAAGTTAAGAAACCATGATATATAGAAAATTTCTTAATAGTGAATATGGTTAATATGAAGGGTTGTGAACCATGTTTGCTTGATGAAGAACATCAAAAACACTTACCGACAATGGATGACTTTGTAAAGAATGTTGATAAGATTTTTAATTAAGAGAACATCATCTAGAAAGGGATCATTATGATAATGACAAAGGCCTAGAATTCATACCAAGTTGTGAAGAAGGGAAAAAGGCTTAACTACTACAGAATGTATAGCTTGGAGAACGGTTAATGATTATTCCCTCAAGTTTGTTTTAAATAATAATGAGAAAATGAGGACTACAGGATCTAGTCATGTTGACTCAATGAAACTAAAAAATAAGCCTAAACCAGAGCAAAGATGTATAAAAAAAAATAGAAGTACTATGGCTCACGTTGGAAGGAATAGTTGCCGTATGTATGCCTGACTTCAACCACCATATGTGCTTCACTCCATGTGTAGTGCTAACATGGTTTATGTGCAACACATATGAATAGGTTATCATGCAACCTCCACGTATATATGAGCGTGCTTTGGATTGGTAGCTATGTGGGTGATGTGCAAGTTTGGTACCTTCTACTATGCCTTGCCTTTGCACATGTAGTGCTAAGTAGTGCATCAAATTCTAGTGCACCATGGGCTTCGATATGTAGGTATGGAGCCAATGATGCAAAAGTTTGTTAGTTGTAAAATTTTCATCAAAGGACAAATGTGACTCTTGGAAATTAAATTATTATTCTTTTTATAATAAAATATTCCAATATAAAGAAGCAAGAATGATGAAAGAAGAAGAATTTCATGTACTATTCAATTTTCTTGCGACAAAAGCTTTATTCTTCTTCTCCTTATTGCTTAGTTTGTCACCATTTTTTGCACTTCAAATTTGACAATTTTGACTAGAGAATAAGGTGTACTGGTAAGAGCTTAAGGAGACAAAATCTCATAGAAAGATTTGTTGCTGATTGAATTTATTAATATAGTTATTGAAGAAATGATTCATAGTACATTATGTTTTTCTATTGAGTATTGATGTTCTGTGATGTAGTTAAGGAGCTTACTTTTTAACTTGTTTGGGGAGTAGAATTTCTCACATGTTAAGCTACTAATGATACCATTATCAACTTCTATTCCATTACTTTCCTCATTGATGTACTTTCATTATCCAACCTTTGAGTGTCTACACTAAAGACTAACAAAGCATGGGGTTTCACATTACTTATTGCTTGATGAATTCGAATTATCTCTTCCTCACAATTTCTCACATATATCAAGAACTTTTTTCTTGCTACATTGGACCACTGATTGTCTTTTTTGAGATAATTTAGATAATAGATTGGAAGATTTTTAGTGCTTAATAGTTTTCTAGGCACTATTATTGTTGCTAATCTTTCTAAGGATTCTAAATGTGAATAAATGTCTTGAGAAAGATCGAGCACTAAGTTGATTTGAGCACCATAGGGTCTCATTAAGTGATTTGTAACGTCTACATTTAATAGGTTGTTGACTATTGACACAATGGAGAGTAAGACTAACTTGTAAACAAAGTGGATTGGAAGGCACTCTAATGAGATATGCAGTAGTGATGACAAAGGTTCAATTTTGAGTGAAAAATCTAGGAGCCATTTGATGATTCTCACTTTAAAGTCTACAACTTTGCAAAATTTGTTCATGCATCATAAATGTCATCTATGTGTAGGGAAAAGCTTCAGAGCATATGCTTTATTTATCACAACAGATCCAAAGTAGCTAATTTGTTTAGATTTCAACTTTTGGAAACTCAATGTTGGGTCTTAAAGGTGAGAATATTTCCAATTATAGCGACTTTGAAGGGTGTAGCCTTTTTGGAGATATCATCAACATTGAACATGACCTCTTGTATGCACTTTAAAAAATACATCGATATTATCTTAACTAAAGAGGTTGGACAACTCCCTTGATTTACCATAAAAGAAGAGCCTTGACTCCAATGCATACATGAAATTTGCCTAGCAAGGGAGAGGAGCATACTAACAAGAGAATTATCCTAAAATCACATTTCAGATGTCATCCAACTTGCACCAAATTTGAAAAAGGGCATATTAGTGAAATGTTATTTTTCTTAGTTATTACATTCCATTTCAAAGAAGATTTTTCATATGCAAGCCCTATTTTACAATTATATATATATATATATAATCAACATTTTTGTGTCTTAGTTTATTGTTAAATGATCTTTTAGCACTCCCAATTTTTCTTTAATAATAAGTGTAACTAAACTTAAATGAACCTTGTTATAAAGACATACCTATAATTTCTAATATGACAATATACAAAATACTGTCATGCTAAGAATCCAACAATTTTTGTCAATCACCACACCAAAGCATAAAATTATTATCCACAAAATTAGTAAATCATTGAAACCTTGTCTAATCCAAGGTAACACCAATTATCACTATCAAAGTCTAAAAAAAATTATAATAACTACAAAGCCTGATAAATTATTTAAAACAATCCACATCTAATAAGATATAGTTGATGATAAAAAAGTATCAAATCTACAACTATTAAAGGTGAAATAAAGAAGATGAAGCATCAAACTGATGCACTAACTCTAAAATCTCTAGTTTTGCTTCTCAAATGTTCTTACTCCTTGATCCTAAAAAAATAATGAGGCGACCTAGGAGACTCAATAGAGAATCTTTGAGCTATTCTACCAAACTAACATGTAGTAGTAAAAAAAATATGAATGAAATAATCGAGTAAATCTTGAAAACTAATTGCATCTTATTTTAACTATTATAATGAGATCATCATCTACCAGTAAGTCAATATCAATTTTCTTATACTATGACTAATTGGATGCTTACTATCCACATATTGATGCAACACACTTTCTTATTCAAAAGAAACATGACAAGACCTACGATTCTTTAACATCATGTAATCTAATACTCTATGAGAAAATGCTGGTCATATGGGCCTTCCTTAAGATTATAGGGGTCGTTAACAATCATAAGTACTCCCTCAAAATGCATAGCAAATTATGTAATTCCTTGATGGACAAAAGGTCCAAATATTCTCTTTAAACAATTTATATAATGCCTTCTTACAAATTTTGAAGATTTTTACCCCATAACCTAAACCTTTTATTATAGTCCTAAACATTTATGCATAACTACTAGGTTAAAGAACTAGACCAACTAAACTATCTATCTCTTGAGTCAGTATGGATAATTAAAGCCCTATTATGTCTAGATGCCTTACAATTTTCACAAAATGTTGAATGATTTAGTTAAATAATTTTAGCCCATTTTTCCATAATGATTTTCTCTAGGATCATGCCTATCAAAGCTAAAATAATGTCTACATGATCTTGATTTTTTCCCATAAAATAGTTAAATTTACAGTTAATTACCTTTATAATAAATTTTTTTTTTCACATTAGTATCATTAGTAAGTTTTATGACTCTAAAGTAACACTTAGTGATCATGCCTATCCTAAGGCCCCTTTAGAGCTACCATGAATTCCTTAGATCACCAACTAAAGTGTCATCATGTGGCTTAAGAACATAAATAAAAGCCTTGTGGTGCTGCCCAAAGGACTTACTGAAGTTAATGGTGATCAACATCATTATCTTATTACTTCTTTAATAGAACCTAGTACATTCCAATGTCTTATTACAATGTGCATAAAGGTTCATCGATAGTCTTTCCTTAGTAGAGCAAATGGGCCTTCCATTATAGCTTCCCTTTTTTACAGATTATTTTTATGTTATTAAGTTTGATTCCAAGTCAAAGCTTACCAACATAATCATATCCAAAGACCTTAAATTTTCAATTTAACATTACTAAGAGTTGTTAATTATGCATAAAACATTTACTTTAATGCCTAAGCACATCCTTAACACTTGCTCTAAGGATTTAAACATAGATCTCCAAGGCTTCTAATCAAGGAACCAAGGGCTACACACACATTAGAAGTTATCTGAGTTCTTATAAATGTTGAGGCAATGCCTCCAATGACTTAGCCATGAAAGGGTTTCATGCTTCCCAAGCTTGCCCAAGAGAAATGATACATGGCTACTAGTTTCCAAACTCTCGGGCTTTATTTCCACACACACATAAGTCATTTATTAATCAAACTATGGTTTAAACTATATTACTAAAAATTTCAAATACTCACATTTTTACCTCTAATGCTATCAACTAAGATTGTTAGTGATTTCAAATACAATCACAATGATGCACATCAAATATAGATTTCAAAAAATAAATTTATGTAATAACATGGAATCAAGTCTAAATTTCACACATTCCTTGGTTTGTTATGCCTTGAAACTCTGTCTATGCATGCAATAATGAAGAAGTGAATATTACACTCGATCCATAATATTAAACATCAATTTTATTATGAAGGAGGAAGAACTTTAGAAGGGATCTTATTTCTAGCAAGATATAATAACAAAACAAGACTATTTTTTCTTGGTTATTGATTACATTAAAAAAATTGTTCTCCATCCTTTTCCAATTTTCTAGAAAATGTCATGGTAATCTATGCTTATTGCATACTTGCTTAAACAACAAACAAGGAAAAAATAGTAGCATGGTTTTAATTTATTCCACATGATAATGTCTATGTTAAGGAGTGCATTGCATAAAAAAAATTATTCTAAATTGAAGTCTTGCATATATTTATGAAAAAATCAAAACATGCAAAATAGTTATGGAAACTACCTTGCATTCACAAGAAAAATGCTAATATATAATTTTGGCATGGTTCCATAATAGTTTTTACATAAGAAACAAAGATAATTGTCATATTTATTTACAAACAAATCTCCATTTGCTATTTGTAAAAGGCATTTTCTCATTCTTAGGTGAGTTTCTTTAATAAGAATAACTAGTTTTTTATCATAGTCAAATTTTCATGGTTTCATATGTATTTTAACAAAGTAATTGCTTTTTATATTGGCCTATATCTTAGCTAAAAATATAGTATGAACTCAAAGATCATCCTATGTAGAATAATTATATAGACTTCTCCTTAGTTAGATCTTTTCTTGCATCAAAGCTTGAACTCGCCTTCTTCTTTTTCACTTAACTTGCTTTTCTACTTCGTATCTCCTCGATTCACTATTTTAAATTCCCTTTTCATGGTTATAATTTCTTAAACAATTAGAAAGACAAGTTATGAGCTAACATAAACTTGGCCACACCTCCTTAAACAAATGATTTACTTTAAGATAATCTAATTTCTTGTTTGGGTAACAAAAATATAACCATTTTAATTAACCCTCTTCTAATTAAATGTTTTAGGATAGATATATCAAGCTCATAAAATTTACGAATCTATGTAAGATATGGCCAATAAATTCTTCTTTCGCTTATATATATATATATATGTGTGTGTATACTCTTTTAATCATCTTATATATTACTATTGACTCATATTTTTTAAGAATCCTATCCATATCATATAATGCAATCATGGCTTGCTAAGAATAAGGATGAGAGAAAAATAAAAGTTATGAATAAAATAAAAAACTCATTTTTAAGCATTAAGCATACTCAAGACTAATGTGATACAAGTCAAGTCTTGTCATTCTACCATTCTTCCAATTTTAGAACTTCAGACATAAAAATTCAAAATTCAATATTAAACATTGTTTCAAATTTTAAAATATCTAAATTTGAAATTTTAATTCACAAGGAAGCATATACCTTAATGAACTAAATAGTGATAATATTTATAAGAGTGCAAGGGCTAACAAAAAATTTGCCAATTAAACATAATAAAGACAAATAACTACTATAATCTTGCGCTTTGTTTTCATTAAAAATAGTTATAATGAAAATAGTTATCCAATGTCAACTAACTATAATATTGGCAATTGGAATACATATTAATATTGATTATTTCTTTTTTTATAGTCATGGCCTTAGAATTTTCATAGTTATATTGGTCCTTTAAGTTAATTAAAGCCCTCTATTTATTAAAACATTGTGTATTCTTGAATACTAGATTCTTGATGTCATTCATCTCCCCTAAAAGTTTGGCAATGTGTTTCTTTGTTTGTATCAAGGCTATATAACAAAAAAGTTTTGTAGAAAAATGTAGATAATTTATATTGGGAAGAACTAATAAACAAATTTGTATGGCATTTACCAATTATTGACAAAGATAGAAATCATACAAGTTAAATCTCAATATATCAAAAGTAGAAATCGTTTTATAACATCACATGGTATCTTAATTCATATATTAAAATAAAAATAAAATAACTTGTTAAAAAATATAATTGACTGATTTATTGCACAACAAACTATTAGAGGGAGTAATGAAAGATATGGTGGTTTAAGATTAATAAGGATTTGGTGTTGCTCATACTTTAGTTCTATGATAATGGGAGGAATAGAACTTAAACTAGAGGGTGTTCTAGAATCCTTTTGATTGCTAATTCAAGAACTTCGATTTTTGGCCTTGGAACTAAATCATTACTTTATATTTATAAATAACTTCAAGATAAAAAGGATTCAATTTTGATCTAAATTGGTAAATTAATAAGAATTTCCATTCTTTTTTTCTATGATCAATTAATGTAAACATCAAGAACTTCAAAGTGGACCCATTTCCCTTCATCAAATTATGGTTTAAGTAGGTAGAGTTTTACATATTAAAGAGATAGCTTGAGAGGTGACAAAATCATATACATTTCATTATGAAACAAATAAACTAGAGAAAGATAAATTATTTTGTGAAATAAAAATTTTAACTCTTAAAAATTGGATTTCTTCTTTTTGTAATTACCAAGCAGTTGTAGCTAAAACAAAAGAAAAAAAAATCTTGTGAAGAACGGGGGCGTACTTTGTTGATTCTCAGATAAGATTTTATAAAATGGGATAAATAAAACTCACATGCTTAATGACTCATGTGTGCTACTAGAAATGCCTTTCAAGTTATATTGTAAATCTGTAGATGAACCCTCTAGGGAATTAGAAAATCTAGTATATTGCTATGTCTGATTTGATTGAAATTTCCATTTGATAGATGCAAACAAAGAAGCTATAATCCTATTCAACCTAATTATGATGTTTAAGCTCTAACATGAATCTTGGAAGGAGAAAAATGAAGCTCAAAGTTATCTGATAAATACTTCAAAAGAAGACTTGATCCATGGTCTTGAAAGTAGAGAAATGAAACTTATGAAGAAATATAATTTGTTATGGAATAATAAATTCCACTTTTGATTGGTTATTATGCTATATATAACACATATGATTCAAATGACACAATGACATAACCATCAAGGTTAGTTTGGACCTAAAAAATATCAAACATAATAATAACATATCAAAAAAAAACTTTTACAAGATATCTCTTTTAGGAAATTAATCATTTGATTAGATGGAAACAACACAAAATTTCACATTCCCATTTTCTAGGTACCCAAACCACACACATCCACACATAGTTGCACACACATAAACACAGACACACAAATGCATGCATACACACACACATGCACCACACACGAAAACACATGCACACAAACACATGTGGATAGGAACAAACATGCACATACAAATAGACATACACACATGCATACACACATGAACAAACACATGCACATACATGCTGAATGCACTCCCACATGCATAAAACAAGTAGATGCATAACAATGTACACACATGTATGCACTCATATGCACACATGCACACACACATACACGTACGAACATAGAAAGGATCACATATACAAAAGATCATACACACATACATAGACCCTCACACACACACATGCATACACACACAAGCACACACACATATATATACAACACACTACACACATGAACATCATGCGTGCAAACTCACATGCACATAAGCACACACATGCACACCAACACACACACACACACACTCAAGCAAACATGAACAAATACACACACCCAAGAATACAGACACACACAAACATGCTCATACACATACAAATATGCACTAATGCATATATGTATGAATTCATGCACACACACACTTGCCACATGGACTGACATGTGTGACACACATCCACACATACATGCATAATATTTGTACACACAAACGCACATGCCCCCACACAAACTCATGCCTATGCACACACACTGGCATGTAGGTGCACACACACAAACACAATCACAGATGCTCAAACAAAGACAGGCAAAGGACGAACCATGAATAGATGATGCTCATGCATGCATGCACACACAAGCATGCAAGCAAACATTTGCATGCACATGCACACTTACACACATGACTATGCACATATGCGAATGAACAAACACATGCACATGTATATCCATACATAGATAGAACTACACATATGCACACACACACACACACATAGACACATATTTGTATGAATGCACATACACATGCACATGCACATGTGCCCATGCATATACACACACACACATGCCTACACATGCACACACATGCATGCACACACCCATCCACATACATGAAAACATGCAGAAATGAACACTCACAAGCATGCACACACACACAAAATGACATGCACACATGTATATACTCACACATAAGCACCCATAGAGAAGTACATGCACATGCACATGCATACACAAGCACATGCACATGCGTGCGTTACACGTGCACACAATCACATGCACATGCTTAAGCACACACATACATAAGAACACCTACACATATACATGCATAAAAATATGCATGCACACACATATGCACATGCCTGTACACCCACACATACATGCACACTCATGCAAATAGACACAATTTACTCATATATGTGCACGCACACATATACTCGTACAAATATGCACTCACGTACACACACATGTTCGCATGCAGACACACACACACACACACTCACACATATATAGATGCACATGCACACACAAAAAGCAAGAACAAATGTATGCACAAATGCATGCACAAAAATACTCAAACAAACCTACACATATGTGCATTTGCACATGCACGTGCATGCTCCTATACAAACACAAAGATGTATGCATGCACACACATAATCACTTACACATATGCAAATGTATGCATGCACATGCATTGATACAAGCACACACATGAATAAATAAACACATGCACATAAATAAAAATACACAGACACATGTGCACACCCATGCACACACATGTACACACAAATGCACACACATGCACACATGCATGCACACCATCCATAAACACACATGCAAATGCATAGATGCACACATAAATGCATGCACACTCATGTATGCACACATGCACAAATCGACAAACACACAACCATATACACCCACATGCATTCACACTAAAAAACATGTACGCACACATAATTAAGCATGTGCACATGCACACTTCCACACAAGCACATATCCTCACATGTACAAATACACATACAACATATGCACGTATACACACATACACATGCTCTCACCCATGCACAAAGACACACATTCACACGTGCACATTTAAATGCATAAACAAAAATGCAAATGCACACAAACACATGCACACACTCATGCAAGTGCTCAAACAAGTACCCACACCTACACACAAGAACACACATATAAACAAAGCCATTGGCACAAAAATTCACATGCACACACACTTCTATGCACACATACATGGACAACATAACTCACACGTACATATGCACATGCACATGCATACACATACACACACATATGCATGTACATATATAGACATATGTATAGTCATATACACACATACGCTAGCATACATAGATGAACACACACCAGCAAGCACACACACACATGCACACACAAAGATTACCACATTTGCAAACACACGTACACATACATGGACACACACATGTACTGACACATGCACAAGCACACACATTTACCAATACACAAACATACATAGGTACATACATGTAAACACTTATATATAGACACACACATGTACACTCATACACACACGTTTGTATGCACAAATGCATAGACACACACATACCCACTCTCACACCCACACACACATGCAGATAAACACATACAGTTATGCATGCATGTACACATGCACACATGCACACACAGACACATGCATGCACACATGTACATGCACTTGTAGGTATACACACAAAAACAAGTACACATGCACACAAACACATGAACAAGAATAAACAAATACATACACAGACACCTATATGCATACAAGCATACACATATCCAAACAGCCACATACACACACATGCATGCATGTCTAAACACATAAAAATATGTGCACATACACACAAACACATGAACATGAATAAACAAATGCACACACAAACACCCATACACATACGCACATGCATACAAACACATGCATATAAGCATACACGTATCCCATAGCCACATGCACACATGCTTGCATGTTCATGTAGACACACACACTAAATCACACAAATGCAAGCACAACAAAAAATACATAAATGCACACAAATGCAAGAACACACATGTACACACTTGCACACATATGCACATGCATAAGCACATGTACACATAAGCATAAACATAAGCACATGCACACAAAAAGCATGCACACACACACATACATGTATAAGCAAATGCATGCACATCCAAATACACTTACATGCTCACATATGCATTAACATGAATGCACATATACACACATATACATATGCACACACATGCATGCACAGACACACTCACAAACACATGCACATGATCTCATATGAACACATGCACAGAGGAGCATGCATGTGAATATGAACATGCACTCACAAGCACACACATAGGCACATAAACATACATAAACAAGCTCACACACATGTAGACACATGCATATGCATACATGCACAAGCGCATTCATGTATACACATAGATGTATAATATTAGACCCACACCTATGCACATGTAAACATGCTTATAAAGCATGCATATACGTACAAATGCACACATGCACACACTCACACAAGTACAAACACAAACACACACATGTAAATAGATGCACATGAACACACACACACACACACACACACAGATGCACATGTTTTTGTGTATATCTACGAGCATATGCATGTGTGTGTGCATTTATATTTGTGTGTATACATGTCTCTAGGTTTTCATATATGTGCATGTGTGTGTGGAGGTGTGTGTGCATGTTGTGAGTGGTAGTGTCTGCATGTTTGTGTGTGTCCATTTTTGTATACATCTACATATCTTTTGTGAGTGTGTATGTGTGTGTGGATGCATGCACATGTGTATCTATGTTGGTGTATGAGCATGCATGGCTTTTAAGTCTTGTGTGTGGGTATTTGTGTACATGCATTTGTATAAGTCTTTGTCTTTATGCATGTGCTAATGCATGTGGGCACATGCATATAGGTGTGAATGTGTTTTTGTGTGTATTTAAGTGTGTGTTCATGGTGTCTATGTGAGTGTGTACATTTATTTTAGAGTGTGTGCCTTTGTGCAGGTGTGTGTGTGTCCATATATTTGTGCTTAAGTATGAGCATGAGTGTATGTGTGTGAGTTTATGTGCATGTAAGTGCATGTGTGTGTGTGTGTTGGTTTGTTTTGGGTGCATGTAAGTGTTATTGTGCACGTGTGTGCATACATATGCATGTGTGTGTCTATGAGAATGCATGCATGCATGAATGTGTGTTCTCCTATGTACACACTGGTGTGTGTGTGTGTTTTGCATCCATGTTTGTGTATATGCATGTGTGAGATTATTTGCAGGTATGCAATTTAGTGTATGTTTTGGACATGCTTATGTGAAAGGTTTGTGTGTCCAAGGGTGTTTTCATGCCTTTATGTTTTTGTATGTGCTCATGTGTATGCTTGCTTGTGTGCATGCATGTGTGGGGGAGTGTAAGTCATGTGTTTGCCAACATGTGTGTATTTGTGCCTGTGTGTGCATGTGAGTCTGTGTCTATGTGTGCTCATGTTTTCTTATGTGTGTGTGGATATGTAATGTGTCCATGTGCATTTATATGTGTATTTGTTCATGTAAGTATATGTGTACATGGTTGTATGTATCTATATGTTTGTGTTTGTCTGCATTCACATTTTTTATGTTTCTATGTGTGCTTGCATTTTTGTGTGTGTGTGCATGTTTTTATGCATGTGTGTGTTTGTGTGTTCATGTGTAGCTTTTTAATTCATGTGTGTGTTTGTGTCATTGTGAGTTGCCACTATCTACACATATGGGTTTGCTCATGTGTGTGCATTTTTGTGTGTAAGTAGGTGTGTGAAACCAAGTATGTGTGCATGTGTGTGTCTGTCCATTAATATTTGAGTGTGTGTATGTTTGTGCATATGAGTGCTTGCTTATGGGTGTATATCAATCTATATGTGAGTGTGTAGGCATATTGGTATGTTTGTATGAGTGTGTGTCATCCTATGTTAGTGTGAAGGTATGTGTGTGCATGTGCATGCATGTGTGTGCATGTGGGTGTGCAAGTGTGTGGGTGTGTGTGCTTGGGTACGTGAGTGCATGTGCATGCATGTGTGTGCTTGGGTACGTGAGTGCATGTGCATGCATGTAAATGGGTTCACATGTGTGTAAGCATATTTATACGAGTGTGACATTGTGTGTTTGTGCTTGGAGGCATGTGTGTATGTGTGCATGCATGTATGCATGCATGTGTGCATTTGTGTGTATATATTGTTTGTGTGCATGTGTGTGTGTGTATGAGTTTGTGTGAATGTGTGTATTTATTTGTGTTTTCTTGTTTGGGTGTATGGGTATATGGGTGCATGTGTGATTGTGTGTGTCTATATCTCATGTGTGAGTCTATATGCTTGCATGCGTGTGTACCTGTATGTGTGCATGTGTGTATGTACAAACAATTGTATGTGTGTGTGTGTATCTTTATGTGCATGTGTGCATGTGTGCATGTGCATATGTATGCATGCGTGGGTGTGTAGGCATACTTGTGCATGTGTATGCATATGTGTGAACATGTGTCTATCTGTGTTGGTCATTCACAATTATTCATATGTTTGTGTGTGTGATTGTGTGTGTGCAAGCAAGTGCTTATTTTTGTGCGAGTGTCTGTCTATGTGACAGTCTATGAGCCTGTGCATGTGAACATGCTTGTGCCTATGCATGTGCATGTGTGTGCGTGTGTAGGTGTGTGTACGTGTGCATATTATTTTTTGCATGTGTGCGTGCATGCATCTATGCCAGCTACGTAAGTGTACAAGCTATGCATGTGTGTAGGCATGTGTGTATTTGTTTTTTGTTTGTGTTTGTACTTGTGTATTCATATTCATATGTATGTCTTTATAGGTACTTGCATGTATGTTTGTGTGCATGTGTGTAATTAGATATATGGATGTGTATGTCAGTGTTTGTGTGTGTGAACAAGCATGGGTATATGCATGTGTTTGTGTGTGTGAGTGTGCACACATGTGTGTGGGTGTAAGCATGTATGTGTCATACATGTGTGTACATGTACATGCATGTGTGTGTATGCATGTCTAAGTGTGTGTTCTTCTATATGCATATCTATATTTATCTGTGTACATATGGGTGTGTGTGTGTGGACATACCAATGCATGCACGTGTGTTCATGGGTGTGTGTATTCATGTGTGCACACAAGTTTAATTATTCATGTGCACAGATGAGTGTGTGCGAATGTGTTTGCATGTGTCTCCATGTTTGTGTACATGCATATCTATGGTTGTACTTATGCATGAATGTGTTTGAATGTGGACATGTTGGTATGTATGGGTGTATGTGTGTTTTTGAGTGTGTGTGTGCATTTGTGATTGTATGTTCACGTACATGTGTATGTGAATATATTTTATGTGTATGAGTGTGTGTGTACATGCATGTGTGCATGTATTTTTGCATGAATGTGTGTTTTTTCTTGTTTAGGTATGTGTCTGTGTGTATGGGTGATTGCTCATGCCCTTTTGTGCATGCATTCATGTGCATGTGTGTTTGCATGAGCGTGTAGCTAAGTGTGGTATATGTCTAGGTGTATGTGTGCATGTGCATGTGTGTGCACAAGAGCACGTGTCTATTTAAGCATGTGTATATGCATGTTTGTGAGTGGCATATGTGCATTCATATGCATGTGAGAAAGTATGTGTATGGGTATGTGTGCATGTGTGTGCATGTGTGTATTTGTATGTGTATGTCTGTGTGTATGTGTGTGTTTGTGCTTATTTGTGTACTTACATGTGCATGTCTATGCATTTGTGTATGCATTGGACTATGTGTGTGTAGCTATACATCTAGAGGTTTGACTTTTTGTGTGTATCTATGTCTGCATGCATGTGCATTTTAGCACATTTGTGTATGTGTGAGTGTCTATGGGTTTGCATGCATGTCCATGCACATGCATGTGCATATGTATGTGAGTGCTTCTATGTTCAAGTGTGTGCACGCTTTTATGTATGTTTCTATGTGCATATGTGTGTGTTCGTGTGTGTAGGTGTGTGTGGTTGTTTGTGTGTGCATCTTTCCCTATGTGTGCATGAGTTCATGTGTTTGTGTGCATCTATGCACATGAATGTGGGCACATGTATTTCTTTGTGCATATGTGTGTGTATTCGATTGTGTGAGATTATGTTCAAGTGCATGTGTGTGATAATGTCAGCATGTGCATATGAATGCATATGTACAAGTGTGTGTATGCATTCGTCTTTGTGTTTACCTATGTGTAGGTGTGTGTATATGTGTGCATATGCATGCATGTATGTGTACACATGAATGTGTTTGTGTGTGTGTGCACATATGTTTGTGTGTGTGTGCATGGGTAAGTTTTTGCATATTTAAGTGTGTGTGTCTGTGTACATATGAATTTGTAGGTGTGTGGGTATGTGCTTATGTGTGCATGTCTATTAGATATGCATGAGTTATTATGTGTCCATTTGTGTGTGTGCATGCATGCATATGTGATTAAATGTGTGTGAGTGTGTCTATGAAAGTGCATGTGTATTTGCATATGCATATATATGTGTGTATATGGGTGTATATGTGCATGTGTGAATGTGGGTAGTGTGCATGCATTTGTGTGTGTCGACACAGGCACGTGTATGTGTGCATGCATGTGTGTGCAGTTGTGTGCATGCATACGTGTGTGGATACGTCTGTGTAGGCACAGACATGTGTCTATGTTGTAGTGTGTGTCTGTGCATGTGTGTGTGTGTGCATTTGTGTGTGTGTGTGTGTGCTTGCATAGGTGTGTGATTTATGTGTGTAAGCGTGAGAGTGTGTGCATGTATGTATGTATGTGTGTGTGCGTTAGTGTTTGTCCAAGTTGTGTGGATGTATGTGTGCCTATTTGCATACATGTGCATGCTTGTGTCTATGCTTGTGTGCTTGTGTGCATGCATGTATATGTTCATGTTTGTGTGTGTGAATGAGTGGGGTTTATATGTGTGTGTGTTGTACCTTACTACTTCTGTGTATGTATCTATGCATTTGTCTGTGTGTGTGTATGCATGTGTGCATGCATGTTTGCATGTCTTTGTCTGTGAGCTTAAGAGTGTGTGTCTTCACCTGTGGTTGTGCTTATGTTTGTGTGTCTAATATGTGTATCATTGTGTGTCTTATGTGAGTGTGTGCACGTGCATGTGGGCACAGATGCTTGCAAATTTGTTTTCCTATGCATGTATGCATGGGTGTGTGTATGTGCATGTGTGCATGCATTTATGTGTACCAGTATGTGCATGTTCTATTGTGCATGGGTGGGTGTGTGCATGTGTGTGTGTGTCATGCGGGTGTTTAGGCATTCATGTGCATGTGTGTTTGCTTCTACCTATGTGCATTTTCACACTTGTACACATACATATGCGTGTGACTTTGAATGTATTTGTATGCATATGCATGGGTGTTTGTGTTTGTGTTTGTGTGGGTGTGTGCATGTGAAAATGTTTTTGTGTTAGTGTGTGTGCACACATATCTTTGTGTGTGTGTGTGCACACATATCTTTGTGTGTGTGTGCATGTGTAAGCTTTTTTGGATGTAAGTGTGTGTGTGTGTGTGTGTGCATGTGATTGTGTGAGTGTGTGGGTGTGTGCTTGTGGGTGCATGCATCTTTGTAGGGCCGATAGGCTGTTAAGCAAAAAAGATAACACTTCCTGAGGCCCCCACCAACGTCTCCATACCACTTAATGTTGCCATCGACTGTCACATCCTGGCTCAAGAATTTTTAACTCGAATACCTTTTAAAGCTCGTTCCAAATGGCACTACCTGATGGGTTCCCCCGTCTCCTAGGATTGACTAACCAATGTGCAAGTGCCATTCACATGGATCCTTTCCTCCCTTCGACCTTCAAAGTTCTCATTTGAATATTTGCTAGTACCACCAAGATCTGCACCAATAGACGCTCTAAGAGAGCTCATGCCCCACGTTTTGCAACAACCATTGCACCCTCCTACTCGTTGGGGCCTTGCATTGCACCGACTACCATGTGTGGTTCACACACTTAAGCGCTATCCATTTTCAGAGCTAGTTGATTCGACAGGTGAGTTGCTGCATAATCCTTAGCATATTTCATCTTCCATGACCACCGTCCTACTGTCCTAATCAACTAACACCCTTTTTGGGCTCTAGGTTAGCACGCAATTGGACACCATAACCACCCTTTAGTTAATCCCACATTGCTAGTTCTACTAACAAAAAATGGCCCACTTGGAGCCTGGATTCCTTAGCTCAACTCATCAAAGTAGTCAAGCCTTCCTACCTATTTAAAGTTTGAGAATAGGTTGAGGGCATTGTGCCTCCCATTCCTGTAATCATTGGCTTTTCTCGATAGAACTATGACTATGGCTTCAGCTATCTTGTGGGAAACTTCGAAGGGAACTAGTTACTAGATGGTTTGATTACTCTTTCGGCCCTATACCCAAGTCAAACAAACGATTTGTACGTCAGTATCGCTGCAAGCCTCCACCTGAGTTTCCTTTGGCTTTGCCCTGCTGAGGCATAGTTCACCATCTTTTGGGTCCCAACAGGCATGCTCTCACTCGAACCCTTCACAAAACATCAAGGTCGGTCGATGACTCACCGCTCAAACGAGGATCCCACAAATCAACTTCCTTGCACCTTCAGAGCCTACACACCCATCGACTCGCAAGCATGTCAGACTCCTTGGTCTGTGTTTCAAGACAGGTTAGATGGGGAGCCCATTGGCCATCACCAAAGCACACGACATTACCATGGCATGCCTCGATGCCGAGCATTGTGGTCAGCCACGACGACTATTTCTCCATGAGCAACGTGCGCCTGGGCTCTGGGTCACCACGATGGCCTGAGACTGTCCACTCCTTGAGCTGTGCAACAAGCTGTCATTCGACGTTCGATATCCAGCCGAAGTGCATCATCTACCCCTATCTATTTCCTTAATGACAATTTCAAGCACTCTTTGACCCTCTTTTCAAAATCCATTTCATCTATCCCTCGCAGTACTTGTTCGCTATCGACCTCTTGCAATTTTTTAGCCTTAGGTGGAATTTACCACCCAATTTGTTCTATATTCCAAAACAACTCGACTCGTTCATATAGCCTTGTGTAGCGGCAGGGTACGGGTCGAAGGGGCCTCTCTGTGGATGCCTCTCTAGACTACAATTCAGGCTTTAGGCTGCTCGATTTCCAAACGGGGTTGGTCCCGTTTCACTCGCTGTTATTAAGGGAATCCTTATATGTTCCTTCTCCTCTGCTTATTTATATGCTTAAACTTAGTGGTTAGCCTCACCTAACATGGGGTCACGATTCCACACCATGGAGGACGGAGTTGGATCTATGCTGGGCATCTGCTTGTCGCACAACATCCATTCTTGCTTGCCAATGCCACAACAGTCAGTGGTGTCCACCTCTTATCATGTTGACAGTCAACCATCGCCCCACACATCAACATGCCATGCCATTGCATGAGGTGCCACCAATCTCCTCTACAATAGGGTCGGGAAAACAAATCAATGATTCCAGGCTTTCGTAAGGAGCGACGGGTAGCATTACACCCATGCAGGCGTGCCCTCGGCTTGCATCCTCGGGCGTAACTTGAGTTCAAAAAATGGATTGTTCATGGGATTCTACAATTCACAACACGTATGACATTTTGTTGTGGTCTTCATCGATCTGAGAGCCAAGATATCCATTGTCAAGAGTCATTCGATTGCCAGGACTCAATGGACAGGACGACACACAACATACTCGTTTGCCAGCCAAACATTTGCTCTTCCTCTGCTCTTGACCATGCCCATAAGCTTTTCTTTATCCTTCATAATGTCGACCTCCACATGGTAGAAAGAGCATGCACTATGAAAGAGAGCGACATCGAACAGCCGTCGCACTCCCACATTTTGGATAGATCGTTCCATCAATCATACCTCTCGTTAATGATCCTTTCGTAGGTTCACCTACAAAAACTTTGTTACGACTTCTCCTTCCTCTAAATGATAAGCTTCAATGGACTTCTCACCCAGTCACACATGGCAAACCCTCCGCATCGTAGTAATCCAAACACGTCATCAGACCATTCAATCGGTAGGAGCGATAGGCAGTGTTTACAAAGGATAGAGACGTAGTCAAATGCGAGCTGATGACTCACTCTTAGTAGGAATTCCTCGTTGAAGACAACCTATTGCAATGATCTATCCCCATCATGATGGAATTTTCATAAGATTACCCAGGCCTTTCGACCAAGGCATTGGACTCGTTGAATCCATCAGTGTAACACGTGTGTAGCCCAAAACATCTAAGGGCATCACAGACCTATTATTGCCTCAAACTTCCATGGCTTAAGCAGCTATAGTCCCTCTAAGAAGCTGGCCACAGGGCTTGCACACTTCAAAGCTAGTTAGCAAGCTAAGGTCTCGTTCGTTAACGGAATTAACCAGACAAATCGCTCCACCAACTAAGAACAGCCATACACCATCATCTATAGAATCAAGAAAGAGCTCTCAATATGTCAATCCTTGCCATGTCTAGCCCTGGTAAGCTTTCCCATGTTGAGTTAAATTAACTAGTAAACTCCACTCCTGGTGGTGCCCTTCCATCATTTCCTTTATGTTTCAGCCTTGCAACCATACTCGCCCTGGAACCCAAAGACTTTGCACTAAGGTGAGTGAGGTAAGGCGATTTTGGGGCGATTTTCAGATTGCTCTCGGGTTTCCACATTTGGATGGCACGGGGCACACTCACCATGCTTGCTGGTGGGGCGGGGGCTAGCTGGTGCTATCTTGCGTGTGCGCGGTGCTGCGGTGCTAAGTTTTTCTGCACACGCGTGGCTTCTCTGTGCACTCTCCTTCCACGCTCACGACTTTCCTGCTGTGCGAAGATTTTTTGCACGAGGTTTCAACAATCTTCGCTATATTTCAAGCTCGCTAGGTTCTTGAGTTCCCTGTATTTTGAATATTTGCTCAAGATTTGAGGTATATCTTCCAAACACCATTGCTAGGGTTTACTGTTCCCAAAAAATGTTTCACTTTTGGTCTGCACATGAAGACCATGTCGATCACAGCTGGACATGTACGGCCAGTTCCTGACACTATCAGTCTGAAGCTAACTCAAGAGCACACTACTAGCACTACATGGTTAAAACATACCCCGGATTGAGCGAAAATTTGTCCACTTTCATGCAAGCCACATAGCATTTCGCATGCACACAATTCAAATTATGTTTTGTGACAATTCTATCTAGGAATGAGACAAGACTACCAATAGAGGGTCACCATATCCAATTGGAAGCAGCCTATAGTCCTAAAAATCCCGAAAAAAGTTACACTTTTTGGTCTCCTCATGAAGACCGCAGAGCTAAAGATCCCGATGAAACTTACACGGTTCTGTGGCACAATGATGTAGGTGCACCTTGCCACTAAGGATCTATAGCTAAGCCAGTGAGCAGGAGCATGGTGCAGAGGACTGCATGTAGGAGCACGGTGCACATGATTGCATGCCAGAGCGTGGTGTGCATGTCTGTGCATTGAAGGGTGGTTCACATGCCCGATCTCAGAAGCACGGTGCAAATGCCCGCATGCAGGAGCGTGGTGCACTTGTCGCTGTGCAGGAGCAAGGTGCACATGCCTGCATGCAGGAGTGCGGTGCAAATACCTAGGCACACTAGCACGGTGCACATGCCCATGCACAGTACAAGAAGAGATAATTCTATGAAGGAGGTAAGACTACCAATAAGTTATCACCATATCCACACAGCAGTAGCCCACAGTACTAAAAATCCAAAAAAAAGTTACACTTTTTGTGCCCACATCAAGTCGGTACAAGTGACAACTGAGCACACACAGCCAGGCCATGAGACATGGGCAGTCAGAACCCAGTGCGAGACCGCACTGCGTGCACTACATGGTTTAACCATGCCTCGTAAAGAGCAAAAATTCGTTGCCTTTTATGCAAGTCACACATCGTTGTACATGCACACAATTTGGGCTGCATTTTGCGACACTTCTGTCTTGAGGAAGGAGGCAAGACTACCAATAGCTGTCACCTTATCCAAGCGATAGTAGCCTACAGTGTTAAAAATCCTTAAAAAAGTTACACTTCTTGGTTTGCACATGAAGACCATTTAGGTCATAGCTGGGAACGTACAACGAGTCCCCAAGACACGCACAATTTGAACCCAATGCAAGAGCGAATTGCAAGCACTATATGGTTAAACCATGCCTCCCGTAGAGCGAAAATTTGTCGACTTTTATACAAACCACATAGCATTGCACATGCACACAATTCAGATTGTGTTTTATGACAATTCCATCTAGGAATGAGGCAAGACTACCAATAGGTTGTCACCATATCCAAGCGGAAGCATCCCATGGTGCTAAAAATCCTAAAAAAAGTTACACTTTTTGGTCCCCTCATGAAGACTGCAGAGCTAAAAATCCCGATGAAAGTTACATGGTTCTGCAACACATTGATGAGGACACACCTTGCCACTAAGGACGCACAGATAGGCCAGTGAGCAGGAGAGTAGTGCACATGCCCGGGCACAGGAGCACGGTGCACATGCCTGCACGAATGTGCATGATGCACATGCCCAGGCGTGCTAGCACGCCCTCGCATAGCACAAGCAGTGATAATTCTATGAAGGAGGTAAGACCACCAATAGGTTATCACCATATCCACATGACAGCAGCCCATAGCATTAAAAATCCAAAAAAATGCTACCCTTTTTAATGCTCACATGAGGACCATATAGGTTGTATTTAGGCACGCATGGCTAGGCCCTGAGATTCTCGTAATATGAACCCAACTCAAGAATGCATTGCTATCACTACATGGTTAAACGATGCCTCACATTGAGCGAAAATTCATCGACTTTTATGCAAGCCGCATAGCATTGCACATGGACACAATTCGGATTGTGTTTTGCGACAATTCCATCTAGGAAGGTGGCAATACTACCAATAGGTTCTCACCATATCTAAGCGAAAGAAGCCCATAGTGCTAAAATTACCAAAAAAAAGTTACACTTTTTGGTCCCCTTATAAAGACCACAGAGCTAAAAATCCCGATGAAAGTTACACATTTTTAGAGCACAATAATGTGGGCACACATTGACACTGAGGACACGTGGATAGACCAAGAGCAAGAGCACGGTGCACATGACCACACGAAGGAGTGTGGAGCACATGAATGCCCACAGGAGCACAGTGCACATGGCCGGCGAAGGAGCATGGTGCACATGCCCGAGCGCAGGAGCATGGTGCACACCCTCGCGCTCAGGACAGCGGTGCACACGCCCACAGGCAAGGGAGCGGTGCACATGCCCGTGCTTAGGAGCACGACGCACATGCTAGTGAGTAGGAGTGCGGTGCACATGCCCACGTGTAGGAGCATGGTACAGGAGGACGGTGCACATGCTCATGTGTAGAACCGCAGTGCACATGCCTGGGCGCTCTAACGTAATGCACATGTCCGCACAGAGCATAAGGAGAGATAATTCCTTGAAGGGGGTAAGAGTACCAATAGGTTATCACCATATCCATGTGGCAGTAGCCAGCAACACTAAAAATCCCAAAAAAAGTTACACTTTGTGGTCCCAAAATGGAGCATGCATAGGTTGCCACTGGGCACATAGACAAGCCCAAGGTGCGTGTAGACAGACCTAGGCATGCAATCGCATGTAGACAAGCTCCAATGCACAGAAAGACCCAAGCACATGAACACGGTGCATTGGCGAGTGCATAGCATCATTGGAGCTCGACAATGGCGAACGCTAAAAATGAATAAAGCTCTTATGCAAGTGCCATGGTAATACAGTGTGCTTAGTGCTATGAAAGACATAAATAGAGCCATCGAGGGACACATTACAAGGCCAGTTGCATAAGGCCCACATAAAAGTATCTACACAATAATATCTGCAAAAAATAGTGCAATAAATAGAGCAATGTAGAGAAAGAGAGCTACAGAGACGTGAGCAAGCGAGCTTGGTCGTGGTTAGTCAACTAAGAACAAGGTTTTTTTGCTTTTCGATAGCGGGGGACGAATCTACTGCAACATAGTGTTGGATCTCAGTGGATCATGACAACAATGCCACTCTACCACTTACAATGGCCCATCACAAATTTAAGTCGTCTGCAAAGGATTCTATCTGTTGTTCATGCTTAACTATCATTTCATATGGGGCTTATGCCATCCAACTTTGAAACTAGACTAGCCTATGGTCATGTGCCCTTGGGGAGCCAAGCCCTTACTTTAGGCCAACAAGCGAACGACAGGCCTAAACATCGCATCTTAGCATGGATTCTAACTTAGATGCATTAAGGCATAATCCTACACACGATAGCTTCGTGCCACTAGCTTTTCAACCAAGCACGATGAGCAATTGTGTGAATCAATGATTCTTCTCATACCAGGTTGAATTACTATCATGACACATTCATCCGTAGGGTAAAACTAACCTTTCTCATGACGGTCTAAACCCAGCTCACATTCCCTATTGGTGGTGGGTGAACAATCCAACAATTGGTGAATTCTGCTTCACAATGATAGAAAGAGCCGACATCGAAGGATCAAAAAGCAACATTGCTATGAATGCTTGGCTGCCACATGCCAGTTATCCATGTGGTAACTTTTCTAATACCTCTAGTCTCAAATTCTGAAAGCATAGAGGTTCGATAGGCCACAATTTCAAGATTCGTGTTCATACTGGAAATCATAATTAAATGAGCTTTTACCCTTTTGTTGCACACGAGATTTTTGTTCTCGTTGAGCTCATCTAAGGACACCTGTGTTATCTTTTAAGAGATATGTTGCCCCAGCCAAACTCCTTACCTGACAATGCCTTTCGCCCAGATCGACTCGCCGAGGTGGGACTTGGAGCCAAAAGAAGGGGTTGGGCCCCACCTCTATCTCACAGAATAAGTAAAACAACGTTAAAAGTAGTGGTATTTCAACTTCGTCGGCACGCGGACTCCCACTTATGCTACACCTCTCAAGTCATTTCACAAACTCGAAAAAGATTCAAGCTCGACAAGGTCTTCTTTTCTCACTGATTCTACCAAGCCCATTTCCTTGGCTGTGGTTTCGCTGAATAGTAGACTGGGACAGTGGGAATCTCGTTAATCCATTCATGCACGTCACTAATTAGATGACGAGCCATTTGGCTACCTTAAGAGAGTCATATTTACTCTGGCCATTTATCCATGCTTGGTTGAATTTCTTCACTTTGACATTTAGAGGACTGGGTAGAAATCACATTGCGTCAGCATCCTCGAGGACCATTGTAATTATTTGTTTTAATTAAATAGTTGGATTCCCCATGTC
Organism: Vanilla planifolia; assembly: GCA_023846275.1. NCBI lineage: Eukaryota > Viridiplantae > Streptophyta > Magnoliopsida > Asparagales > Orchidaceae > Vanilla > Vanilla planifolia. Next base: position 1,099,978 of record JAIUJO010000125.1, on the reverse strand, counting down.
TGTGCCAGTTCTGAGTCGATTGTTCGATGCCTGAGGTAGGCCCCCTAAGGGGCCACTCCTAATTCGTCACCCAGCCAGCATGCATCAACTCGCTCTAGTCGTGCAAGCAGCTTGAAAAGTCTGTCGACAGTCGATGGGTTTGGGATTGGGACCCTCGTGCCCAAGCCTCAGAGCCAATCCTTTTTTCGAAGTTACGGATCCATTTTGCTGACTTCCCTTGCCTACATTGCTCCATCAACCAGAGGTTGTTCACTTTGGAGACTTGATGCAGTTATGAGTACGACAGGGCATGGAAGGCACTCGGCCATCCAGATTTTTAAGGTTCTCCAGGGGTACAACGGACACATGCAGTGCTCTTCCAACCACTTGGCTCTACCTCTAGCTGAGCCATTTCTAAGGCCAACAGGCTGTTAAGCAGAAAAGATAAATCTTCCCGAGGCCCCCACTGACGTCTCAGGACTAGTTGGCGTTGCCATCGACTTCCACATCCTAGCGTAAGCATTTTAACTCGACTTCCATTTGAAGCTCGTGCCAAATGGCACTATCTGATGGGTTACCCGTTTCTTAGGATGGGCTAACCAATTTATAAGTGCTATTCACATAGAACCTTTCCCCACATCGACCTTCGAAGTTCTCATTTGAATATTTGCTACTACCACCAAGATTTGCACCAACAAATGCTCCACCCTGGCTCACACCACACATTTTGTAGTGACCATTGCACCCTCCTACCTGTTGGGGCCTTGCATTTCATCGACTGCCAGGTGTGGGTTGCACGCTTAAGCACCATCCATTATCAAGGCTAGTTGATATGGTAGGTGAGTTGTTACAAACTCCTTAGCAGATTTCAACTTCCATGACCACTGTCCTGCTATCTTAATCGACCAACACCCTTTATGGGCTTTAGGTTAGCATGCAGTTGGACACAGTAACTCGGCTTTCAATTCAACGCTCACTGGCAGTTCTGCTAACCGAAAAAGGATCACTTGAAACCTGGCTTCCTTGGCTCAACTCATCAAAGTAGCTAAGCCCTCCTAGCTATTTAAAGTTTGAGAATAGATCTACGGCATTGTGCCCCTGATTCCTATAATCATTGGCTTTACCCAATAGAACTCCAACTATGGCTCCAGCTATCTTGAGGGAAGCTTCGAAGGGAACCAGATACTAGATGGTTTGATTAGTCTTTCTCCCCTATACCCAAGTCATACGAATGATTTGCACATTCGAATCACTGTCAGCCTCCACCAGAGTTTCCTCTGGCTTCGCCCCGCTCAGGCATAGTTCACCATCTTTCGAGTCGCGATAGGCATGCTCTCACTTGAAACCTTCACAAAAGATCTGGGTCGATCGATGACTCTCCCCTCAAACGGGGATCCCGTCAATCAGCTTCCTTATACCATTTGGGCTTGCTCACCCGTCAACTCGTAAGCATGTCAGACTCCTTGGTCCATGTTTCAAGATGGGTGAGATGGAGAGCCCACTGGCCATCACCAATGCACACAGTGCCGTAATGGCATGCCTCGATGGCACGAGCATCCTAATTGACCATGATGACGAGTACTCCATGAGCGACGTAAGTATGGGCTCTTGTCGCCACGATGGCCCGAGATGGTCTGCTTCAATGGTGTAACAAACCATCATTCGATGTTTTGCATCCAGCTGAGGCACACCGTCGACCCCCATCTGCTTCCCTCCCAACAATTTCAAGCACGATTTGACTCTCTTTTCAAAGTCCTTTTCATCTTTCCCTAATAGTATTTGTTCATTATCAGTCTCTCACAATTATTCAGCCATAAAATTTACCACCCAATTTGGGTTGCATACCAAAAAACCCGACTCGTTGACAGTGCCTTGTATAGCAATAAGGTATGGACCGAACGGGGCTCTCACCCTCCCCGGTGCCTCTTTTCCAGGGGACGTGATCCTGATTCGTCGCTGAGGACGCCTCTTTAGACTATGACTCAGGCTTCAAGCTGCCCGATTTCCAAACTGGGCTGGTCTCATTTCAGTCATCGTTACTAAAGGAATTCTTGTAAGTTCCTTCTCCTTCGCTTATTTATATGGTTAAACTTAGCAAGTAGCCTCACCTAACATGGGGTCCAGATTCCACACCATGGAGGACAGAGTTGGATTTATGCAGGGCATCTGCTTGTTGCACATCAATGTCAAATCTTGCTGGCAAACACCACAACAGTCGGTGGCATCCATCTCTTATCATGTCGACATTAGACCATTTCCCCACACTTCAACACGCCATGCCATTTTTGGGGTGCCATTAATCGTTGCCATAATGGGGCAGGGGAACCAAATCAAAGATTCCATGCTTCCACAAGGAGAGATAGGTCGCATACACCAATGCAGGTGTGCCCTCGGTTTGCATCCTCGGGTGCAACTTGCAATAAAAAAATTGTTGGTTCATGGGATTCTGCACATCACAACATGTATCGCATGTTTCTGCATTCTTCGTCAATGCGAGAGCCAAAATATCCACTGTTGAGAGTCATTGGATTGCTAGGGCTCAATGGAGCTCATGACACACAACATACTAGTTCACTAGCTTAACATTTACTCTCCCTTGGCACCTTACCATGCTCATAAGCTTCTGCACATGCTACGAAAGAATGCGACATCAAACAACCATCTCACTCCCACAATGTCAGATAGATCATTCCATATTCATACCTCTCATCAATCATCCTTCCATAGGTTCACCTATGAAAGCCTTTTTACGACTTCTCCTTCCTCTAACTGATAAGGTTCGGTGGACTTCTCGTCGAGTTGCACACAGCAAACCACCCGCATTGCAGCGATCTGAACACTTCACCAGACCATTCAATTAGTAGGAGCGAGGGGCAGTGTGTACAAAGAGCAGGGACATAGTCAACGTGAGCTGATGAATCATGCTTACTAGGAATTCCTCGTTGAAGACGAACAATTACAATGATCTATCCTCATCATGATGAAATTTTCATAAGATTACCCAGGCATTTCAACCAAGGAAATGGACTTGTTGAATACATTAGTGTAGCACACGTGTGGCCCAGCATATCTAAGGGCATCACAGACCTGTTACTGCTTTAACCTTCCATGGCCTAAGTGGCCATAGTCCCTCTAAGAAACTAGCCCCAGGGCTTATACACCTGATAGCTAGTTAGCAAGCTGAGGTCTCATTCATTAACAGAATTAGCCAGACAAATCACTCCACCAACTAAGAACGGCCATGCACCACCACCATAGAATCAAGAAAGAGCTCTCAATCTGTCAATCCTTGCTATGTCTATAACTGATAAACATTCTTGGGTTGAATCAAATTAAGCCGCATGCTCCACTCCTAGTGGTGCCCTTCGGTCAATTCCTTTAAGTTTCAGCCTTGCGACCCTACTCAATTATGACATGGGGTAATTATATAATGAGGGACTGGATCCTTCTTCTTCCTTGGAGGAATAACGATGTTGATGGTCAATTGTTGCAAGCATATATTGACTCGAGCAAGATTTCGTGTGTTGCTTTCTACAAGACTATGATGATGATCACATCGAGAACCATCTTGCTTGGATCTGGAATCTGAAGACTATGCCTGGGGTCTATACATTTATGTGGGGTATGGTTAGGGATATCATCCCCACAACGGCTTTGTGTATTAGAAGGCATTTGGGGGACTACAGCTCCTGCATTTGGGGCTGCAGTGCGACGAAATCGATTCAGCATGCATTTTGGGAGTGCTGGGCGGCACAGAGCATTTGGGCAGACCCCACGCTAGGTACATCCATGCTTCCACTCGACTTGGCTCCCCGCATGCTTGCGGATGCTGAGCCATGTGGTCTGGCACGCTTTCTCTCCCGTGTCAAGGAGCTGGATGCGACGTGTGAGAGATTGGCTTACCACATGGCTGCGGTTCCTACTACAATGTACCACCTTTAGGCAAATAGAAACCACAAGAAGCACAATGAGCTACATATAGAGCAGTATTCTTATTCAAAGGATCAAATTGGAGGTGGCCGCCACTATCAGCAATAATAATTCTCATTCCCCTGCATCATGCGGGAAGTTACATTAGCCTACGGGGTCGCTAAACCTCACTTGGCTCCCCGCCAATGGGATGGATTATGATTAATTGTGATGCGGCCATTAGGGGTGAGACTGTACGGATTGGTATGGTTGCCCGAGACCACGGTGACAAACCTATTTATGCTATGGGAAAATGGGTTATCTCCCAGTCATGCACTATAATGGAGGTTCTTGCGATTTTGGAGGCTATTGTTTTGACTTTGACGAAGCTTAGGAGGTTCAGTGCTGTTGAGACCCAAACTGACTCGATCATGGCGATTCACGAGGAGATGCAACAGATTAACTACCCCATGGAGGTGGTGCTTACTCGAATGCACTCCACTATGTGAGACAAAGGCTGGCTTTTTGACTCTCCCATATTCTTAGGGAAGGTAACGACCCTACTGATTGGATTGCCAAGATGGCTTGTTTTCCTTATTTTGTTTGAGAAGGGAACATGCCCCTACCTCAACCCTTGAAAAAGCTTTTGTTACTTGATTTTGTATTTGAACCTCCATAATTAGGGTCCTATTGTAGGCTTTGGCCACTCTTTTTGAATCAAAGGAACCCAAAGACCATGCCAGTGCAATGAGGGATTCACAATAATAAACTATAAATAAACAACGGGATCCCTAAACTATTGAAGCAGATCATGCAAGACTGGGAGTTGTGTGAGAGGATTATCATACTAAAGATAGAGTGATTTCATGTGATGGCCTTTAGAGGGAAGTGGGATGCTATAGTAGTGCTGATGATCGACACACAATTTGGTACTGAGGGGTTGTTCCCCTTGCTGCAAATCTTGGATTGTAGCATTTTTCCTTGCAATATGGTTTACTTGGTTGGTGACTTAAATGCCACGTGCTTGCACCCCGTGGGGGAGGCATGCATGCCTGGGCAAGTGCTCGGCATAGTTGGGGTTCTGCAAGCAGATTATGCACCTGGTGTGCTCAGTGCGGCAGGCACAGAGATTGCACCATGCATACATTTTGGCGTGCTCCAGTGCTTTTGGCCAGACACATCTCTTACTGTTCACTGTTTCTTCACGGTGCGCTTGTGCCCCACCATGGGGCACGTGCATTGATGCCTTGCCATGAGGTGAATGCACGGTCCTACATTGCAAATTTGATGGCTGGACTACGGTGAGCTTGGCATTATGCACTATACACTTGGTGCGAGCACACATCTGCACCCACTGTGCACAACCACTACGTGCCTTTCTAAGACTTCCCTACTAATGTTTTCCTGCTTCGACATTACAATGCCATATCGCACTGTGGTGTGCTCCACACGCAGGAGGGCACGGGCATGCATTTGTTTGTGCGCTACCTTTTGGGGGGCTGGAGTGCTACAAACACACTTCTCCTTTCCTTATGACAAAAATTGCAGTTTGGAACATCCGTGGGATTTGGGACAAGAAATCATGATGCTACTTGTAGAGATTTACTAGAGAGGCTAATATTGAGGTTGTTGCATTGGTGGAGATAAGGGTTGAGACCTTTGATAAGAGAGATGCTGACATACTCCTTGGTAGAAATTGGAATTTTGTTGTGCTGTCTTTATTGGAGAAATTGGTGGGTATTGTTATTCTTTGGAAGCAGCTCATGCATCTTATGGTGTCTCGTTTCTCTCCACATGTGGTGGTTGCTGAAGTTAGGTTTCTGGATGGCATGTGTATTAAATGTTGTGTGGTTTACTCCCCAAAGGATCCTTATAGACACAAAGGCATTTGGCAAACATTAAGAGAGGAATCAGCTGAGGGGAGACTTATGATTGTGGCTAGAGATTTCAACATAGTTATGTACCAGGAGGAGCAGCGTGGAGGGAAGACATTTTGCAGTGACCACAGGCATTAGTTATTCTACGATACCATGCAGGATCTCCAGCTTACTGACCTTGGTTTAGTTGGCAATAGATACACTTGGTGCAATTGTAAATAGGGTAACACAAGAATTTTGGAGAGGTTGGATAGGGCTCTCATCAACTTGGAGGGGCTCAATGCATTCCCTATTATGCTGGTTACTCATTTTGCATGTATTTGCCATTAGTGATTGATTTGGGTAAGAAGAGCATGAAGTTGAGGGAGCCAAGGTATTATTTTGAGAGCATCTGGCTTGATCATCCTAACTCGGTGGGCATTGTTAAGTAGGCTTGGGTTAGCAGAACTAATGAAAATCGGATGGATTGCCTTACGACAAAAATTCGCAGAAGTTTGGTGGCTCTTCGCAATTGGAGGAAGAGGGACATGAAGGACATTATGGGGACTAAGAGGAACAAAGAGTGGATGATAACTTACCTAACGACCAAGGAATCGAGCCAGGGGCTTAGTGAGGAGTAGAACACTCGTCTGGGTGGTCTCATCTCGACCTTTCATAAGAGGTGTGCTGTGGAGGAGAAGTGGTTCTGGCAACGTGCTGAGATCTAGTAGGCTTGCCTGGGTGACAGGAATATGAGTTTCATTCATGCTGCTGCTACATCTAGATGGAGGAATAATCTAATCACTCAGCTTACAGATGATTATGGTGCTGTGGTAGAGAATTTGACTCCTATTAGTGATATCCTCATCAGCTATTTTGGAACCAAATGTGGGGGGAGAATCCAGTGATTTACCTTCTATTCATCGCTTGTCTCATAACAATATTAACATGGAGGAAAAATCAAGATTGACTTGTGATCTCATGGTGGAAGAGGTTACTACTACCATTTGTATTAGTAGGAGAAACAAGGCACCAGGGTTGGATGGATTCACTACGGAGTTTATCACGAGCTACTGGGAGATCACTCAGGTGGATATTATTCAGGCAGTGTTTTGCTTCTTCAAGGAACGTCGCATGCCCACTTCTTGGAAGGACAAGTTGGTGGTTCTTATCCCCAAGAGACAGGGTGCCTTTATGCCTAAGCATTTTAGGCCCAATAGTTTGGGTAATGTCATTTACTAGATTATGGCCATGATTCTGGTGGACAGACTCAAAGGTGTATTGCCTTATATCATTGCTAGAGAGTAGGGGGCTTTCATCCTTGGCTGGTCCATTTTTTATAATGTTTTTAAGGCTCAGGAGATGGGAGTTAGGATGCACTCCTCTTCCAGAGCTAGTTTGTTGGCCATCAAAGCTTGACATGGTGCAGGTCGATGACAATGTCAGGTGGCAATTTTTTTGCTGAGATGATGTAGTTGATGGGTTTTTCCTATAGTTTATTGTGATTGGGTTATGGCTTGCATTATGGCCCCAAGGTTTAGCATCCTCTTCAATGGCTACAGACTCCCGTGGATTCATGCTTCTAGAGGGCTTCGATAGGGTTTTCCTCTTTCCCCTTATCTCTTCGCTATGGTGTCCGAGTTTTTCATTACATTGTAGCGCAAGCATGAAGCATAGGCCTTGGTTGGCTTCTGTTGTACTCTTACTACTTTTATCATCTCACATATCTTCTATGCTTCTGATATTATTATTTATGCACCTATCTCTCGCACATCTGTTAAGTCTGCTAAGACTTTACTGTATCACTTTAGTAAGCACACTGGGCTCAATGTCAACCTTGCAAAGTCTTGTATCATTTTCAGTAGATGGATGAAGGAGAAGAGGAAAAGACATATGGCTAGGAAACTTATGATCCTGAGAAGTACTAAGCTAATCTACCTGGTTAATCCATGGCTCGTATTGAAGGACAATTCATTGACTTTTTATGCAAGCCGCAAAGCATTGCCCATGTACAAAAATTGCATTACGTATTGCTACAATTCCATCTAGGAAGGTGCCAACACTGCCAATAGGTTGCCACCTTATCCAAGTGACAGCATCGCTTAAAATTTCGAAAAAAGTTACATATTTTGGCCCCCACATCAAGGCCGTACAGGTCGCCACGGAGTGTGCCCAGACAGGCCACGAGAGGCAAGCAATCAGAACCCAGTGCAAGAGCACATTGCTAGCACTCCATGGTTAAACCATGGCTCATATTGAGATAAAATTCATCGACTTTTTTACAATCTGTAGAACGTTGCTCATGCACACAATTCGGGTTGCATTTTGAGACAATTCCATCAATAAGGAGGAAAGACTACCAATAGGTTGTCACCTTACCCAAGCGACAGCAGCTAGCAGCGCTAAAAATCCAGAAAAAGTTATGCTTTTTGGTCCCTACATGAAGACCATACAGTCACAAATACGCACACGCAACAAGGATATGAAATGCTTGTAGTTAGAAGACAAAACGACACCACACTGCTAGCACTACATCGTTAAACCATGCCTCGCATGGAGCAAAAATTTGACAACTTTTATGCAAGCCACACAATTCGGGTTTTGTTTTGCCACAATTCAATCCAGGAAGGAAGCAGGACTACCAATAGGTTGTCCCCTTATCCAAACGACAGCAACCTGCAGTGCTAAAAATCCCCATAAAAAAGTTAAACTTTTTGGTGCACCCATGAAGACGGTATAAGTCACAATTTAGCACGCACGTCCAGGATGCGAGATGCATGCAATCAAAACCCAGCACGCACTTCTTGCACCACATGGTTTAACCATGCCTCCTATTGAACAAAAATTCTTCGCCTTTATGCAAACCACATGACATTATAAATGCACACAATTCTGGTAGTGTTTTGTGACAATTCCATCTATAGGAAGGAGGGAAGACTACCTATAAGCTATCACCTTATCCAAGAGACAACAACCTACAACATTAAAAATCCCAAAAAAAGCAACACTTTTTGTCCGCACATGAAGGCCATACAAGAAGGAGGCAAGACTATGAAAAATCTGTCACCTTTTCCAAGCAACAGCAGCCCGAAGCTATAAAAATCCAAAAAAATGTTACACTTTTGGGTCCACACAAAAAGACCATGTAGGTCGTAGCTGGGCATGCATGACCAGGCCCTGAGACACTCGCCGTCTAAACCCAACTCAAGTGGGCACGATTAAACTATGCCTCACATTTAGCAAAAATTCTTCGACATTTATGCAAGTCGCACAACATTGCACATGCACAATATCGGAATGTGTTTTGTGACAATTCCATCTAGGAATGAGGCAAGTTTACAAATAGGTTGTTGCCAAATCCAAGCAGAAGCAGCCCACAGAGCTAAAAATCCAAGAAAAAGTTACGCTTTTGGATACCCTCATGAAGACCCCAGAGCTAAAGATCCTGATGAATGTTACACGGTTTTGCAACACATGGATGTGAGTGCACCTTGCCACTGAGGATGCATGGATAGGCTAGCGAGGAGGAGCATGATGCAAATGACCACAAATAGGAGCATGGTACACATGCTGACATTCAGGAGCATGGTGCACCTGCTCGAGCGCAGGAGCGTGGCGCACATACCTTTGTAGGAGTGCACTACACATGCCCACACGCACTAGCATAGTGCACATGTCCGCACGTAGCACAGGGAGAGATAATTCTATGAAGGAGGTAAGACTATTAATAGGTTATCACCATATCCATGCGACAGCAGCCTGCAGCACTAAAAATAAAAAAAAGTTACACTTTGTGGTCCCGACAAGGAGCACACTTAGGTAGTTGTCGAGCACGCAAACAAGCCCTAAGGCATGTGCAGACAGACCCAAGTATGCATACGAGTGTAGAGAAGCCTCAATACGCACACAGAAAGACCCAACCATGCATACCCCTACAGATGGGCTGCAAGATGCATGCAGAAAGAACTAAGCGCATGAGCGTAATGCACTGGTGATCGCACAACATAATTGGAGCTCGGCAATGGCTAATGCCAAAAATGCATAAAGCCCTTATGCATGTGCCACCGTGCTGCAGCGCACTCAGTGCTATGAAAGGCATGAAGCTCCTGCTTTGTTGGGCTAGGGAGACAGCCCTAGAGCAAATCGACATTAGCACTATTTTTCAAACCTTTTTTCAAGGTTTCATAGCTATTTCACAATTTTAGTAATTGAATCATGACAATTTATGGTGATTGCAAAGTCAGGAATAAGCCTTACACATAGGTAGAGCCACCGAGGCACGCATCGCAAGGCCAATTGCACATGACCTGCACAAAAGTACCCGCACAATAGTATCTGCACAAAGTATCGCAACAAGGATTTGTGCATGTATGCATTCGTGTGTGTATGTTTTTGTGTGCATATGTGTATGAATGCATTTTTGTGTGTGTGTGTGTGTTTGTGTGCATGTGTGTCAGTGTGCATGTGTGTTCTCTTATGCATGTGTGTGTGACTACTTATGTGTGCATGTGCATTAGTGTAGAGTAAGAGAGCTAGAGAGCAAGCAAGCAAGTGAGCTTGGTTGTGCTTAAGTCTATTAAAGACCAGGTTTTTTTTTCTTTTCAATAGTGCAGGGCGAATCTACTACAACAAAGGGTTGGATCTCAATGGATCGTGGCAGCAAGGTCACTCTGCCACTTACAATGCCCTATCACAAATTTAAGTTGTCTACAAAGGATTCCACCCATCGTTCATTCTTAACTATCATTTCTTACGGGGCCCATGCCATCTAACTTTCTATGACACTAGGGAAGCCCGTGGTTGTCTATCTTTTTGTTGCCAAGCCCCTACTTTAGGCTAATAGGCGAGCCACAGGCCTAAAAATCACATCTTAGCATTGATTCTGACTTAGAGGCGTTCAGTCATAATCCTCACATGATAGCTTTGCGCCATTGGCTCTTAAACCAAGTGCGATGACCAATTGTGTGAATTAACAGTTCCTCTTTTTCTGGGTTGATTTACTATCACGACACATTCCTCAGTACATAAAACTAACCTGTCTCATGATGGACTAAATTAGCTCACATTCCCTATTAGTGGGTCATCAATCCAACACTAGGTGAATTCTACTTCATAATGATAGGAAGAGCCAACATTGAAGGACCAAAATGCAACGTCGCTTTGAACGCTTGGTTGCCACAAGCAAGTTATCATTATGGTAACTTTTCTAACACATCAAGCTTCAAATTTTGAAAACCTAATGGATCGGTAAGCCATGCTTTCACGGTTCGAATTCATACTAGAAATAAGAATCAAACAAGACTTTACCCTTTTGTTCCACACGACATTTCTGTTCTCGTTGAGCTCATCTTAGGACACCTATGTTATCTTTTAACAGATGTGACACCTTAGCCAAACTCCCCACCTTAAAATGTCTTCCGCCCGGATCGACTCACCAAGGCAAGACTTGGAGCCAAAAGGAGGGCTGTGCCCCTCCTCCGTCTCACAGAATAAGTTAAATAACGTTAAAAGTAGTGTCATTTCAATTCTATCGACATGCCGACTCCCATTTATGCTAGACCTCTCAAGTCATTTCACAAAGTTGGACTAGTGTCAAACTCAACAGGGTCTTCTTTCCCCACAGATTCTTCCAAGTTTGTTCCCTTGGCTGTAGTTTTGCTGGATAGTAGATAGAGACAGTGGTAATCTCATTAATCTATTCATGTGCATCACTAATTAAATGACGAGGCATTTGGCTAGCTTAAGAGAGTCATATTTACTCCCGTAGTTTACCTGCGCTTGGTTGAATTTGTTTACTTTGACATTTAGAGGATTGGACAAAAATCATATTACGTGAGCATCCTCGTAGACCACCGCAATGCTTTGTTCTAATTAAACAGTCAGACTCCCCATGTTCGTACTGGTTCTGAGTCGATTGTTCGACTCCTAGGGACGGCCCCCGAATGGGGGCTGCTGCCAATTCGTCCCCTAATCAGCAAGCGTCGACCCGCTCCCGCCACTTCAGCAGCTCGAACTGTCCGTCGACAACCGATGGGTTTGGGATTAGGAACCCTCAGAGCCAATCCTTTTCCTGATGTTACGGATCTATTTTGCCAACTTCCCTTGCCTACATTGCTCCATCAATCCAGAGGTTGTTCACCTTGGAGACCTGATGCAGTTAAGGGTACGGTCGGGCATGGAAGGCACTCGACCATCCAAATTTTCAAGGGTCGCCAGGGACACATCAAACATCGCTCAACATGTGATGCTCTTCCAACCGCTTGGCTCTACCTCCGATTGAGTCGTTTCCAGGGCCAATATGCTGTTAAGCAGAAAAGATAACTCTTCCTGAGGCCCTCACTGATGTCTTCAGACCACTTGACTATGCCATTAATCGCCACATCCCAGCTTGAGAATTTTAACTCTACTTTTTTTCGAAGCTGGTGCCAAATGGAACTATCCAATGGGTTTCTTGCTTCATTTTAGGAATGACTAACCCATGTCCAAGTGTCGTTCACATGGAACATTTCCCCCCTTCGGCCTTAAAAGATCTCATTTAAATATTTGCTACTACCACCAAGATCGGCACTAACAGACGCTCCACGCAGGCTCACGCCCATGTTTGTAGTAACCATTGCATCCTATTACTCGTCGGGGCCTTGCATTGCATCAACGGTCGGGTGTGGGTCGCACGCTTAAACGCCATCCATTTTCGATGCTAGTTGATTCGGCAGGCGAGTTGTTACACACTCCTTAGCATATTTCAACTTCCATGACCACCGTCTTGCTGTCTTAATCGACCAACACCCTTTGTGGGCTCTAGGTTAGCATGCAGTTGGGCACCGTAGCCCAGCTTTCGAATTGTCCCGCATCGCCAGTTCTGCTTACCAAAAATGACCCACATGAAGCCTGATACCTTAGCTCAACACAACAAACCAACAGAGCCCTCCTACCTATTTATAGTTTGAGAATAGGTCTAGGGTATTATGCCCTGATGCCTCTAATCATTGGCTTTACCCAATAGAACCTCGACTGTGGCTCTAGCTATTCTGAGGGAAACTTCGAAGGGATCCAACTACTAGATGGTTCGATTAGTCTTTCGCCTCTTTACCCAAGTCAGATGAATGATTTGCAGGTTAGTGTCGTTGCGGGCCTCCACCAGAGTTTCCTCTCGCTTCGCCCCACTAAGGCATAGTTCACCACCTTTTTGGTCCCGACTGCATGCTCTCACTCGAACCCTTCACAAAAGATCTGGGTCAGTCGATGCCTCTCCCCTCAAATAGGGATGCCACCAATCAGCTTCCTTGCCCCTTTCGGGCTTGCTCACCTGTCAACTCTCAAGCATGTGAGTCTCCTTGGTCCGTGTTTCAAGACTGGTCAGATGGGGAGTCCACTGGCCATCACCAATGCACACGATGCTGCCATGGCACGCCTTGATGGCATGAGCATTGTGATTGGCCACGATAATGATTTCTCCATGAGCGTCATACGCGCTAGCTCGGGTCATTGCGATAGCCTGAGATGGTTCGCTCCATGAGCACTGCAACATACCTTCATTTGACGTTTTGCATCCAGCCAAGGCACACCATTGACCATCTGCTTCCCTGCCGATAATTTCAAGCACTCTTTGACTCTCTTTTCAAATTTCTTTTCATCTTTCCCTCACGGTACTTGTTCGTTACCGTTGTCTCCCAATATTTAGCCTTGGACAGAATTTACCACCCAATTTGGGCTGCATTCCCAAACAACCCAACTCGTTGACAGCACCTCATGTAGGGCTAAACGAGGCTCTAACCCTCATCGACAGCCCTTTCAAGGGGACTTGATCCCGATCCATCTCTAAGGATGCCTCTCTCGACTATAATACAAGCTTCAGGGTGCCCGATTTTGAAATTGGGCTTGTCCCGTTTTGCTCGCTGTCACTAAGGGAATCCTTGTAAGTTCCTTCTCCTTTGCTTTTTTATATGCTTAAACTCTGTGGGTACCCTCATCTAACATAGGGGTCACAATTCAACACCATGGAAGACAGAGTTGGATATATGCGGAGCATCTGCTTGCCACAGAACAACATTAATTCGTGTTGGCCAACACCACAATAGCCGGTGGTGTCCACCTGTTATCATGTCGACAGTCAATCGTTGCTCGACACTTCAACCCGCCATGACATTCCACGGGGTGCCATCAATCGCCCCCACAATAGAGCTGGGGTACCAAACTAAAGATTCCAAGCTTCTGATGACGCCCATAAGCTTTTGTTTATCCCATATAATATCGAGCTCCACGTGGTAGCAAGAGCATGTGCTACAAAAGAACGTGACATCGAACAACCATTGCACTCCCACACGTTGGGCAGTTCGTTCCATCAATCATATCTCTCGTCAATGATCCTTCCCTAGGTTCACCTACAGAAACCTTGTTACGACTTCTCCTTCCTCTAAAAGATAAGGTTCAACCTTATCTTCATAATATTATTTTTTATGCAATAATTTTTTTTCTTTTAATGTTATATATTTGATTTGAAAGGTTTTTTTACACATTCTCTACTTGTTAGCAAAATAAAGTTTGACATACAACAAGAAAAATTGTGTTTGTTTTATTACGCATAAAAGTTTTAATATTTAAAATTTTGTGCATCAATATTTAAATTTTAATTTTATTAGTCACTATAAATGTTTCAAATATTTTGGTGGTGTACAAACATATTTCATAGGATTGTAATAATAAAAAAATATATATTGATGGTTTATTAAACATATAATTTTAATTCTTATTACTTTTTGTTTATTTGAAAGTTTTATTATTTTCATACTTCTTTCCATGTTGTCAAAATATAGTTATTGAAGTTCTCTAATAAATTGCTATATTATGTTTTCTATATGTGAACAATTATTTGCAGTAGTCTAATGATTACGTTTAACTTTTATTTTATATTCTAATTATATTTATATATTTACTATGCTTTTTTTGTTGCATACAATATTATTTTTATAATCTTTAATGTTTGAATTTTTCTATTTTTCTATACATTTTTCTTTAACAAGAATAATATCTAATAATTTTTGGGATAAAAGTTATTACTTATTTAAAAAAATTTTAATTTCAAATATTAAATGATGTTGACAATTATAATTATTATTTTATTATAATTTTTCCAAAAACAATTATAAATACCTAACCTATTATGAAAATTTTTCGAATCTTTTTGTAAAAAAATTTCAAACTTTAAATCTATTGATGCTGTGATTTTTATTACTTATGAATTTTTGAACTCTAGCATTTTTGCATAGTTTGTACATTAATAGTACTTGTATTAGACATATTTGCAAATATATTTAAAAGTTGGAAGTAATGTAATATTCTATGTTTTTCAATCTTTGATTTTTGTATGAATACGTTTTGTAGGTCACCACATTTATCATTAGATTATAAATGAGTTATTTTTATCAATTTATACAATCTTTTTGTCATATAATTTTTTATATTGTTATATTTACATTTTTGAGGTAAGTGTTAATATTATGAATATTATTTCACTTAGGTTATTCTTTATTCCTTCAAAGTTGCATAACATTATTTAAATGAAAAAATTTTAATTTTTTTATATAAGAACAAAAATGCAATTAAATTTCTCAAATCATTATTCATAGTTTGTCAATAAAATATTCTTTATCAAGAAAATATAACAAGTGTCCAACCTGGATAAAAATATTACACAAATACAATTAATGATATTGACATAAAAATTTTAAAAATTCAATCTTTGTATGTAAATTGTCTAACAAAATTTGCATAGTGTTGAACAAATTTCGAAAGAAATGTTCCACTAACTGATCTTATAACGTTCAAAATATTTACATTTTTTATTATGTAGATACCATTTAGCTTTGCTTCTTGATTTATTTTATTTTTGTTAATTTAGTTATTATATTTTGGGAAAAATATGACACCTTAAATAAAATAGCAATAGTCTAATTATTACATAATAATTAAAAATATTTAAAATTTGAACAAACAATTTCTAAATAAATATATAATAAAAAATTATTAATTGTTTTTTACAGTAGAAGTAGAATTTGTAAAATTTTGTGTATTTATTATTAGATAATAGAATTTGAAAAATAAGGCCTATATATTATTAGATGATTTTAATTTTTTTAGTTTTATTAATACTACATTTTTACAAACATTTTCAGATTTGAATATTTCACTTTGCCATTGTGATTTATTTACTTTCATTGTATAATAGATTTTTAATTTTAAATGTTGAACTGTTTGACATGTGTTTTGGTGAGACTTATTTTATTTCAATAGGCATGTTTTTTGTTAATTGAAATGCATATAATTTTAAAATTTTTATTTTAATTATTTTAAATTTTTTTTTCTTTTTTTAAAGTATCTGCTTTGATAACATTTCAATTTACTTGAATAATTTTCATATTATACCATTGAATATTTTACTGAATAGTTTAGATCATATAATTCCTTATAGCTCTCTCCATACACTATCTAATTCATGGTATCATCTATGTGCTAACTATATTTTATTAAAATATGTTTTCTTCAAATATTTGTAAATTAAGTTTTGTTTATCTTTTTGATGTTGGTGAAATTTTATTTACTTAAAAAAGATTTGTTATTATAATATTACATATATTGAAAGAGTTTTAAAACTTTATGTTTTGTAGGGCAAAATATTTGTTTTATTGTTTGTCAATAAAATTCTTGTAATAACAAAAACATAATAAATTTTAATGGCAAAGAAACCAATGAACTTGTAGTGCATGAGGAGAGTACCATTGTTCAATTCATAACATTGAAGAAGAAAGATTATGAGTGCTTCTGGAGAATTTGGATAAAAAACTTTAAGTAGTGAGGAGTAACAAATAATATGCTCCATGTCAAATGATAATGAATCAAGTACATCAATTGAAGAATAAAAGATTAAGATTAGCAAATGGCCTCTTAAAGTTTCTAAAACTAATTACATAGAAGTTATTAGTGTTCTAACTTCTTTAATATCTATACATAAAAATTAAAATTTTCTATAAAGAAAAAATGATTATTTTTTTTAATGAAAGGAGATTGAACACATTATATAATGAAAATGATTTCAATATCATTAAGAATACTTCTTTGAAAAAAGAAATTATGAGGTTATTCGATTCAACAAGCAAAATTTTCTAATATTTCACATGATGTTTACTTTAATAAATATAAATATATGTCATCTTTTGAACATGACAAATATTTCTAACATTATAAACTTTTGTAGTTGTAGAAAATGTCATACCATGAAGGATTATCAAATTAAGAAAAAAACTTTCTTGTTTAAAGTCTTATTTCAAATGACTAAGTTATGCTTTTTTGCTTTCCTAAGGTTATAGAATACATAATTTAAAATATATTACCTTCATAATCATTTTTTAGAGATATAGAATTTTGGGCGCATTCATTGGTTTAAGGTAACATACGTTGGAATTCTTCTTATAAATAAGGTCAATAAGAGCAACATGTTATGATTACCAAATAAACATTATATATTTTATGCGGCTTTATATAAAGAAAAAAATCGAAATCTAACTCTTTGGCGATGCATAGTGAATGCTCAAGACATATGACTACACAAATATCAAAGTTTATCTCAATAAAGAAAAGTCTATGAAGAACATCATCATACTTTTCCATGTATGGTACTCTACATTAAGGAAATTAATTAAGCTAGATGTAGTTAATGATCTTCTTAAGCAAAACAAAACTAGTCGAATAAGGTATGAACTATCCAAAAAAGGAAGAAATGTTAAGTATTTCTACAAAGCCAAAAAATGACTTAACTACTAGATCTTTAAGGATAATTTACTTAGATTTTTTTAGACCAACACAACTCTAAAGTTTAGGTAAAAAAATGTATATTTTTTGATTAGTGACCATTCTTTAGATATAATTGAGTTGTATTTCTTAACAGTAAGAGTTAGACATTTGAAATCATTTTAATTCGATAAAAATGATAAAAGAGCAAACTTATCTCAAATTAATTTGTATTCGATGTTATAATTATAACAAGGTTAAAAATAAGGGGTGTCAGTTTACATATCCTTATCCTCATCAATAAAATGCGATTATAAAAAGAAGGATTAGGACTTTGTTAGTGATGGTAAAACTATGTTAATTAAGTACTACCTACCAAAATACTTTTGGGACAAGGAAACTAACACAACTTGTTATACAAAAAATATGATTAATTTAAGTCCAACACTTAACAAAACTCCTTATGAGTTATTTAATAATAAAACACTAAATGATAACTACTTCCATGTTTTTGGATATAAATACACCATTCGTAATAATTAAATCACCAACTTGAATAGGTTTGATGAATAACTATGCTTACAAAGTTTTATCGGGTGCTCTTCTTTTAGAAAAACTTATTGAGTTTATAACATAGATACTCAAATGGTAGAGAAAATAATGAATATAATACATAATGAGTGTATTTATAAGATAAGTATGAAAGCTATACATGAATAGATAATGTCCATAAAGGACCTAAACTTGAGTGAAGATGAAGGTGAAAGAGAAAATAAAATAAAATTAGAAGAGACTAATCATCAATTACCTAATGATTTGAAGTACCATGCTTCACATCCAAAAAAATCAATTAGAAGAGAAGTTAATTTAGGACATTAACTAGACCATCTAAGATTGAAATTATTCATAGTGTATTTGTATCTATCACATAGATAGTATCTAAATGAGCACATAAGGTTAACTATATGGTTCATATAATGAAAGAAGAGTTCGATCAATTTGGTAGAAACAAAGTGTGCGAGCTAGGTTTTAGACCTTGTGATCAATAAGTGATAAGAACTAATGAGATCTAAAAGTAAATAAGATGAAAATGAAGTGATCACTCAAAACAAAGGTAAACCTATTGCCAAAGTTATAGCCAAGTTGCTGTTGTATATTTTGAGTAGTCATTTGTTCTAGTAACAAGATTAGAGATCAATAGAGTTCTATTTGTATATTCGTGTCAAAAGAATTTTAGATTACTTGAAATGGATGTAAAATATCTATTTTAAATAGGATAATAAAAGAAGATCTATGTTTAAAACCACCTCTAAGTTTTTAGTGATATCCACATTGTGAGTATGTATATAAGCTTAATAAGATATTTTATGGCCTTAAGCAAGCTCCTCATTCATGGTATCATAGATTGGGTAATTATCTTGTTAATATTGATTTCAAAAAAGAACAAAATTGGTAACATATTATTCTTAAAATGTTTAATCGATTATTTATTACATGCACAAGATTATGTTGATGACATAATTTTTTGAAGCACAAATAAAAATGTGTAAGGATCATTGTAACTTAGTTGCAAGAGAGTTTTAAATATATATAATAGGTTTGATGAATTTGTTCTTTGGATTACAAATTTTGTAATTAAAAGATTAGATTTTTATTTCATAAACTAAATATTTATTTAAGAAAGTTTGGAATAAATATAAAACATAGAAACATTCTAATAAATTAATTAGTCTATTTAGATAAAGATGAAATCGAGAACCACATTCATAGAAAACTTTATGAAGTACTAGTTATATCATCAATATATCATATAGTAAGTAGAGTAGATATCTTATTTAGTATTGGCTTATGTGCTAGATTCCAATAAAATCATAAGTTATCTAAAGGTGATTTAGGTAATCTTCAAATACGTAAAATGTACAATGAATATAGGCTTAAGGAACCCTAAAAATGCTCCTTCATGAGATCTCATAAGTATCACAGATTTAACTTTCTAAGCTCCAGGCTAAATATGAAAAAACCTTAGGTACATGTTATTTCCAATGAAATGTTTTAATTTCATGGTCAAGAAAGAGGAAAAAATGGCATGGTTATATTGACAATAAAAACTGAGTATATAGTGATTGAAAGTTGTGTTACCCAAGAGTTATGCTTTAGATAACAATTTTAAATTACGACACATAGGCGTCACATATTTCCATTAGAATTGATAATATTAGTACCTTTGCTTTAGAGAAGAACCAGGTTCGACATTCTCGAAGAAAACACATAGTGTATGATGTAATTAATAAGAGATCCAGTAGCTAAAGGCTTAGTAAAATTCATATATGTTTCTATGAAAAAAGAATTGGAAGATATATTAAAAAAATTCCTTGCAACCAATCAATTTAAAATCATAAGACAATAATTTGGTGGAATAGAAATTGTATAAATTATATCTCCCTTTTAAATAACATTAAAGAGGGAGAATAACCATGGTTTAAATAAGTGAGTAAGAACCTATAGTAAAGGAAGCATGAATTAAGTGGGAGCAAAAGTTTTTCATTTTTAATACCACATATCATAATAATATATGTTTTTCACTTATTATTTTGTATTTAAATATTTATTTCTAATAATCTTAAAGTAGGAGAGATATTAAGTTACCGTTTCTTTCATTAGTTGTATCATAATTTTTTTTATCTTTTTGTTCTAATAGGTTAGTTTAGTGTGAAGTTGGTTTAGTTTTAATAATCAAACCTAATACTTTTGAAGATGGTGAATTAGTGGTCTCCAGAATACCTTAAAATATTTAGGGAGTTTCAATGATTAAAGACATGCACATCAAGTTTGAAAAGGTCTATATCTTTGTTATAAAATAGAATGTTAGCTATTAATTATAAGATACTTCTCCATTAATCTTACTTTCACATTATAATTTAAGTATTTCACTTATTCATCCTATCTTTGATTTAAGAAAATTATAAGATTTCATTTCTATCTCAATCATTTTTTCTTAATTAAAAAATAAATAAATTACACTCCAAGCTATGAAGGTGCAAAGCACTTGGGTCGACCAAGGCCAACTTGGTTTGGCAACATTGGGTTAGGAAAGCAGTTGAAAACAAACCAAAAAATTAGTCAAGATGCAACTTGAAGTAGATTGTGGTAAGGTAAAGATTGAAAGACAATGCTTTTGAATTTAAAATGCAAACATGGCCCCATAGGACCCGTCACCGTGAGATGACCTGTAAACATATCAGTGTCCTAGGTGGCGAGATCCCTAGCAAAAAAGAGGGGCCAACCCTAATTTGGCTAGCATTATGTACCCATGAAGGGTATTATAAAGAGAAAACAACTTTTGTTTTCAACAATATGGTACAAACTTACGTCTAACAACACATGGCTAAAAGCTTGCTTTATTTCTTACTAATTGAGCTTTGATCGGATGATAAATGTTTCATCGATTATAAGCGCTTGATCCTTACTCAAAATTTGAAGACCAATATCATGTTAACCTTCATTAAAAATTTTTATTTATTTTTCCCTTTTGAAATAATCTATCATTGAGTTGAATGCCTCATCTTTCTCTATATATGTGTCCTACTAATAGTTTTTTCCAACCTTTTCATCAACAAATCAAACGATCCATATCTCATCGTAATGGATCAGTTTGCCATGTTCTAATCCACCTTGATCCATCTGTGATAACTCATCCACCTTTACAGTCTATGATCCGAAGGTTTAGAACCTCCTAGATAGGAGCCAATGAGACCAATCCGTCCTACATAATGATTAATTCCCTTGCCATTAATTAAGACATTTCCTTAGCCATTATTGAAGAACAATTTTAAGTAGTTTGGAAGCAGTGCTTAAAACTACTTTGTCTTGACTTTTAAGTTGCTATGATAAAATTTTTTCAAAATAAGTCTAGCCCTTATTCTTGAAATAACTAATAAATATGAACAACTCTTTTAGATCTTAACAAAACATTACAGAATATTTTACTAAAAAAATTATTTGTAAAACTTTAGATTTTATCATCAAGCAAAGCATCATAACTAAGGGTCAATAACATTGTACGTTAACCAACCAATACTCTTTTAAATAATCATCAAACTATCAACTATCATTTGATAGTGAAACTATCTCCATTCTACAATATTCTTTGACCATTCCATCCATTTATGGAGCTATTTGGTCTCAACTTACAATAACAATTCTCATCTTTCTTACATTAACAACAATTTTGTACTTCACTCTTACCTATATAATCCTGGTTATTGAATACATTCCACTTGATATTCTCCTCTTTTAGTGAACTAATTCTTTTTATTGGATACCCTTTGTGATATAAATCTTATAGAGATTTGTATTTCTTGGACATTCAATTGCAATTGACATCCAAAAGTCTTTTGGCCAATTTTATAAAAAACTACTCCATTAACTCTTTATTCTAGAAAAAAAATCATATGTTTCTAGTTTGGGACTTTTATTATTTTTCTTTAAAAAATTCCCTTTTAATAAAATTAATATTATTTTTGAATTTTTTTGTTTTTTAGAACATATCCTCTTTCAACTCATTTAGAATTATTATTTGAGATTCCTTTTCATTTTTTCTTTGATATTTGACTTCCTCTCCATATCTTTAGTTCTTTCAGATAATGGTCTTTGTGTTGTTATATAAAAATATCCTTATGCAAATTTTATTTCTTAACATTTAAAATAAATTTTCATGAACTTTCATTATTTCAACTAACATTAAATGAATCTTAAATGCTTTTCATTATTTTGTAAACATCTCTGCATATAAAAATTTAATCTTTCAAATTAACAAAATGTTGGGATATTTCTAAAGCATCTCTTCCTTGACTTTCCAAGTATCTATTAGTTAGTATAACTTGTCCATGGGATGCTCATTTTCATAACTTTCTTGATTTCTCTTGTCAAGAATGCCATTTGCATTTCCTTATAAAATAATTTACATATAAAAGTACCATTTACAAAATGTTTTATTAAGTCTAAAAGACAAAATACATTATGTACTTTAGCAATGATAACGACAAAGCTATCTTATAAATAATATAAACAATTTATTTCAAAAATCAACAATGACACAAAATGTCTTGCCTTTAAAAATACATAATCCTCTTCCTAAAAGTTCACTTTCTAAATTTTCCTATCATAATTTTTGTGGAGTAAATCTATTACTTTTGAATTATTGTTTTGATTTTTTAGATCTTCTTAATAGAAAATAAAACCATATCTATGTCAATGAGAGTATTGTTAGTTTGTTCATACCACTATATTGACAATTAATGCATTCTATTCTATAATACTTTATATGATGTCATGTCTATGATAGACTAATAATTGTTGTTGTAAGCAAATTAATTAAAAGGGAAATACATATCCTAGTTGTCTTTAAAACATAATTTGCATAGTCGTAATAGATTCTTAAGTGCTTTAAATATTCTCTTTCATTGACTTTTATTTTGTGCCTAGAATGTTGTGTTAGATGTTAGTTGAGTATGACATGGATCAAGAAACCTTTTCCAAAAGTATGATATAAGTTTGGAATTCTTATGTGATATAATTTGTTGTAAAACATGTTCCCTTAATAAGTGAAATATGAGGTTTTTGGGTTAAGAACCTCATTTTGAAACATACAAATATTTTTGTTTTAACCTTCCACACATCATGATGTTGGTTTTAGACAAATACTTACAATCAGTATGCCAAAATGTGAATAGTAAAGTTCCCTCTATTTGTTATGGATATAACATCTATCTCTGAATTATCTATCTAAATATTTAATTGAACTTCCTCTATGTTATGTATCATAAAATTTTGCAATTCTTAAACAATTGGTAGCAACATTTACTTTTCACTTGGTGTTATAGTAACTCCAAATCATAATGATTGAGTAATTCAAGCTATTCTATTTATCTTAACGTCTGAATTGATTTATCATCAAACAAATTATAAATAAGGCATTGTATGTACTTTGTAATAACGAGAAGCTCATATATGAAAACTTTGGTATTTTTTGCATTTGTAAAAAAATGTTACGTCAATATGTAAGATAAGATTGGAGATAAAAAAACAAAGTTAATGGATGGTATCTCTTTATGATATTCTAAAAATAAATAGACCTACAAATAATTTAACAAGGGAACCTTAGTTTTAAAATAATCTACCCAAGATATGTTTGATGGAATTATGCATCAAAACAAAGTGGTATGTTTGGAACACATGGAAGATTTTTGAAAAATAAAATTGGAAGACAAAAAAAGAAATAAGGGATATAATAACATCATTATGAAACTATATTTGACTTATTATTTTGCCAAAATTATGGTGATAATAGGAAAAACATATATTTTTGTGGTAGATAATGTCATTCTCATTTATTTTAAATCAACCTCTCTACCTACAAATATTATTCTTTTTAACCTTACACATATTATCCTATTAGTTTAGGACAATAATGTTTTGTAATCAGTATGTCACAACTACCAATATAATAATATTCCTTCTATTTGATATAGATATAACAATTATCTCACAATTGTGTGTCTATGTAATTAGTTGGGCTTCTTCAATGTTATGAATTGAATAATGTTGCTCTCCTCCTAAATCATTAGTTGTGGTATAGGATCTCTAATCCATAATGTCTTAATAATTCAGTACATTCTATTTATCTCAATGTCAAAGTAGATTTATTTGCAAACCAATTATGAATAAGAGAGTATAACACTTTCGAATAATAAGAAGTCTAAAAATTAATAATTTGGTGTATTTGAATCGAAGTGTCACATTAAAAGGGAGGATAGAAATTGGAGATTAAAATCCATGTTAATGGAACCTATCTGTTTACTATATTTTTCAAATAGATAAACTTATAAGTAGTTTAACAAGGAAACTTTAGTTGTAATGGAATGTACTAAAGTTGTGTTTAATGAAATTATAGATAAAAAACTAGAAGATTTGCAAGAAATTTTAGATTTTGAGAAAAAAATTGGGGGTCCCAAAAAAATTATGGTATGACAAACTTAGTAAATTTCTACTTCAATATTTTTTAGGAAGGGAACTTATGTAGGACTTTGTTAAAAAAGAAGTTCACTGATGAATGACTTCAACTCCAGGATTATGCAGACAATATCATATTTGGAACGACCAACATCAATTTATGTGAACAAATTAGTAAGCATATTGGTATAGGATTTGAAATTGCATAATTGGTGAGTTTTCCAATTTTCTTGATTGGAACATAAGAATGATGACAATGGCTTCTTTGAACCTGACATAAAGCATATAAATGATATGTTAAAATTATAAAAATAAGGATATGGTTGCATCAAAGGAGTTAGCATGCAATAAAAATCATCTTATTGATTTAATTGTAAGTGACCTAGCTTTTTTAGTACAAACCCATGCACCTCTATAAAAGAAATTATGTATGTTGTGTGAACTTGAAAACTTGTTCTTCAAATTGCAAGTGAAACTTCGAGCAACTATTTTTATTGATAGCCTAGTTCAATATATTTTAGGGAATAGTTGCATTATTATCAACATATATTTGAACTATTACTTTGTCAAAAATGTGGTCATAATAGAAAAAATATGTGTTTTTGTGGTAGATAATGTCAATCTCATTTAGTTTAAATCGCCATCGCTACCTACAAATTTTTTTTAATAATAAAAATAATATCATTGTAGTTTAGGACAATAACAATTGGTTATCAATATGTCATAACTACCAATATAATAATGTTCCTTCTATTTGTTATATAAATAACATTTATTTCTCAATTGTCTATCAAAATAATTAATTGGGTTTTACAACATTCTTTCAATAGATAGACCATTAAGCAGTTTAACAAGGAAACCATAGTTGTAATGGTATCTACTCAAGTTTTGTTTGATGAAATTATGCATAGAAGTGTAAGATTTGAAAGTCATAAATGATTATGAAAAAAAATTAGATGACAAAAAAGATTATGGCATAACAAACTTACTAAATTGCTCCTTCAACATCATTTCAGGAAGAAAATTTGGATAACACATTGTTCAACAAGAACTACACTGATGAACATCTTGATGACAACATATTGCATTTTATTAACTTTTTTAATCTCATTTGGAATTTAAAATTAAAATAATTAATTTTCTTGAGAATCTCTTTACATCACTTCTAGCCAAAAAAAATTAATTAAATTTCTTTATAGAAATGCATTTTAAGAAATTCTTAACCCTTCTCTATATTGATCTTAAGTGTCATTGCTTACAAATTGGTTGTACCTATTTGCTGCATGTGTATAATAATTTTTTTAATTGTTATACAGATTTTTTTAACAATTTTATTATAGATTAATCTTTTTTATTTTCAAATTTTCTTCACTTTTATTAAGGAGGATAACTTTGATGACTAAGTTTTAGGCAGTTTCTTATGTATTAAGTATTGAATTATCAAAATATTTTTACATATTTTAAAGCTCATTATCTTTTTATTTCAATAATAAGATTTTTTTCATTGCATTGTGTCACTTTCTCATGTATCATACAAATATATTGAATATTTTTTAAATAGTTTTATAATTGTGATGTGGCCTTTTTTGCATTTTTTTATTTAAGCTTATAATTTTTTAATTTAACCAACTGCTATTTAAATTACAAATGTTTTTAAATCTTTACATATTTTTTTAATAGTAATAGATTATTTATTTACTATACCAATAGGGAAACTTTGTTGAAGTAGTATTCTTATTGCTTATCTTGTCTATATATAAAATAATCTTTCTTTTATTATGTTTGTCATATAATGCACATTCTTTCAATATTATGTTATCCTGGTAATTAACATATTTTTGACTTCTATTATATGTTTTTAACTGCATGCATCTTTGAATTATTTAATTTAGATTATAACATCTATGTTCACATACTTAGTTTCTTAAAAAATTTATTTTTTTAAATTAATTATATATTTTTTTATTTTTTTATTTTTTTTCTTGGATAAATTATATTTTAACTATAATTTTTATGAATTTTATATTTTTCACAATAATCTGAAATTACTTTTTATATATTTTTTTTAAGTGACAAATCACTTTAACTTCTATGACTTTCATATTTATAAAATGTCATTTTGGACACATGCACTAATAGGAAATCATTTAAATGACTAGTAATGTCAAAAAAATTAGACTTTCACAACATATATAATATATTTACAAAAAATTTATATTTTTTTACTTTTTTTAAAATTATAGAAATTACTAAAAAAGATTTAAATATCTATGATATAATGCTATATTTTAATATATTTTATTATTTACATAATGTTTATGTTGTTTAAAACATAGAAATTATTTAATAAGGAAAAATTCTTTTTCATTTATTCTTTTTACATAATAAATAAGAAACTAAGTAGTATTTAATAGGACAATTTTCATGAAATTTTATTGACATTATTTTAAATCTTTTTAGAAATTTCTACTAATCATTTTGCATAAAATTTTGTAATTTTTAAGTTTTTTGTATTAATTTCCTAATTATTTTAATTTTTTTTATTTTATTTTTTTTTGTTTGATTTTCATTAAAGTTTTGTAATAACTACTTGACAAATTGAATGGAATGATTAAATCTTGAAATATGAATTTTGTTTGACAATCATTTATCTTTTAATTATTTAAAATTTTTTACAATTACATATTTGAAACCATATATATCTAGAGAAAGTTTTACTTGTTTCGTTATTTAGCAATTTATTTTTTTTTTAATATTAATGCCTTTGTCTTGATTTAATTACCAAAATTGTTTTTAAATACATTGTACAAGTTTTTTTAAAATTTAGGTGCACCTATTTCATGATGATTTATCATTTTGCTACATCACAATATTTGTTATTTAGATGGCCTTTATTTTTAATTTATATTATAATATTTAATTTATAGCATTGTATACAATTCTCTTTTTCAATGTGATCAACATTTATTTTTCTTTTTATTGGTTCCTTCACGCAATATTTACTCGTTTTCAAATATTATATAATACTTATTTAATTTTTATTTTTCAAATAATTTTATTTTTAATTAACATCTTAATATTATAGACATTGGAAAAATAATTTTTAAATATCATAGAATTACAAAATAGTTTATCTTCACAATATTTACATTATTATTTTTTAATGCACTGACATTTTCAAAAAAAATATAGTACCGAATGTTTTTTTTATCATGAATATGCACTTTACATCAAATGTTATAAATTGTATTATTTATTATTCTTTTAATGTTTTTAGCAATGTTATCTTCATCTCTGATTGCATTAAGATATTTCGCATTAATTTGTTATTGAAAAAATCACTTTGCATTATTATTACTAATTATTTTTAATATTATAAAAAAATATTAAAAAGAAATTTCTTGAGAAATTTAGTCTTTAAAATAACTAAACGTTTCTAATAATTTATTAATAAATAATTTATTTTATATTTTTCATAAATGAAATATGTTTAGGAAATGAAAATTTAACTTAACTATAATTAATTTAATATCATATAAAAATTAAAAATGGTTCATGCATTTGATATATTTCCATATTTTCTTATAATTTATTGCAATTTAGACTGTCTATAAATGTGCTAATATAAATTGATTTAATAGACAAACAAAAAAAGAATTATTGTTATATCTGAACATCTAACTAATCAAAATTGTAAAGAAAATGACAAACTAATTTACATGAAAGTGGGAAACTAAACTATTTTATGAAAATTATGAAAATATAAAATAGTGCAAACAAAAAACTTGAGTAATTTAGTAAACATATATAACATAAAAATTGTATAACAAATTAAAAAAAATTATATATTATTACAAATAAAAGAAAAGTAAAAATTAAAAAATGAAAAAAAAATTGATGTAAATAAAATTAAATGAGGACTCATAATGGATAATATTACAAATATATTAACAACAAAATTTTGATAAAATGTGAAAAGAAATCATCGTTTGCCAAACGAAACTGAAATTAAAGTTTGTTTGATGTCAAAAAACAAAAATAATAGATGCTACAAAATATATGAAAATCATCAAAATATTGTGTATAATGTGTCATAAATAATTGCATATACTAAAAAAATTAAAAAATAACAAAGAAAAAATAATAAAAAAAACAAAGCATATAATTTATTAATAATAATTTAATATTACGTTAAAAAAAATATATTATTAATAAAAGCATGATAACTATTTTATTACAGATAAATATGTGAAAACTTTTATATGGAAAAAGTTATGTTGGGAATCTTACAACAATATTTAGATCATGCTCGTATATCCCAACGATAAAAAAGGTGGACAAAAGATAAATGAAAAAGCTTGGCCAATCTTTGTGCTACTTTGTAATTGCATGCTTATGCCAAAAATCTCAATGTTGGAGACATCAAATATTATGATACAAATTCCATATTTTCATTCATAAAGGTTTTCAACATGTTAATAGCATCCATGTATTAGAATGCTAACCTTAATGTATCAAAAACATTCTTTATACATAAGGAACTACAAAAGAATAATTAGTACAAATGCAAAAACTAATCAATGATCATTATTAATCTTGTGATACAACTTTTCTTATATTAGCTAATCCGACAATGTAATGTCATATTTTATGTATTTGTATTTTTTTGGATATTTCATTTAATCCAACCATTATTTTGAAGATGTTACTAATTAATTTATAAAAATAAATCCATATAAATAAGAAAATATACATTATGCTTAGTGTTATATTTGAAATCAATGGCAACAACATTTTTTTCAGCAAAACAAATTCAACTTATTATTCTTTCAATGCTTTGGTTAGGTTAAATTTAAGATAGCCAAACTCAGATGGACATGTTTGAAAAAAGTAATGCTTAAAATTTTTATTACTCTAACAAGAAATGGAATTGGTAGGACATTATTGTGAGTTTGATGAGTTTCAGTTAAAGTTGACTTAGGTCGATAAATTTGAGAAAGTGCTTCAAATTTGTATTTCTATTAAATAAATTCAAAACTTCACTTTTGAATTTATCATTAATAAAATATAAAGATGAAGCATTGAGTAATAAGTTTGATATTTCACATGATAGAACTTATATGACAAAAATGTCAAGCACTTTGCACAACTAAGTTCTTCCAAAGTATAATATAAATGTAGCCATATAAATCCATCACACAGATATTATGTTTGTAATTTTCATAGTTAATAGCAATAGACTTTTTCGTGTCTCTTTAACTTGAATGACATCATCAAATTAATTAAGATAATCCCATGTAAACAACAAAGTTCTCATTAATAAGATTTATACCTTCTAAAAAAATTTAAGGCTGAACATATTAAAGGATTGCACATAATAATAAATGAGACTTTGATTGTAGATAAAGAAATTTATTACATAAATGTGTGACATGAATCATTTTATGGTTTCAAAATTATGAAAACCCATGCAACTAAGTCATAATTTGAGATGTTGATGTTTAGCATATTTAATGCAATGGTTCACAACTTTCAAGACTGATGTTTTTTTAAAACAACACTATAATGGAAAAATATTTTAATATTTAATTTGTTATAAAATAGAATCTAATCTTCCAAAAAAGTTGTCTAATGTACAAATAGTAGGCTACAATGGCATAAGAAATACATGTAAATGTAGTAAAATTTCAATGGCATTAAAAATGGTTGTTTAGTCAATTTTTCTTTTGAGTTAGGGTTTAAAATTACATTCCATTTAAAGCCCTTTGATGGAATAAAAAGAAAGATATTATTTTAATATTTGCATTATATTTCTAGAAATAATATTTTCTTTATCAAAAAGAGCACATAAGCATAGTTTTCTATCTAGATATTTTATGTGGTTATTTGATATCTAAATAATTATTTTAATTTATCTCAACCTTTTTTGTCATCCTTTTCATCATTACCTTCTATAATAAATCCTGTTATAGAAGTTCTTTCTAGCTACCCAACATTAGTAATGTTTGGCCATGCCATTAATCCCTTGAGCCATAAACCTCTTAATTCATTAGGCATTATATTCATTTTAGCTAAGCCACCACAAAACGTGGTTCAAATTATGAAATTAAGTACAATGATAATACCCATAACAAATATGCCACCACTAAGTGTGCATAAGTGGTTGGCCACAAACATTGCATAAATCATAAAAGCCCTTCTTTCAAGGAGCATTGATTTAGTAGCTCGTGTCACATCTTTGTTCCTCATATTTTATATAATCACTTTTATTCATCATTTTTTGTATTTCTAGTTAGAATTGATAACCCCTGATACAACATAAATTATCTTTCTCTCATTTTTAATTAGCTTGAAATCATTTTCATTCATAACTTTGGCATTCTCTTACTATACATAAAATAACGTTTGTCATAATTCACCTTTTTTACATATCTAATAAATGTATTATACATTGCCTATAATTAATTCAACTTTGCATCAAATTATTTACTACAACAAGTAAAATAGAAGTTATTTATGTGACCAACCAAAATGGTGAGAACTCCATTATGATTATGGAAGTGGGTAAGTTCATGTGTCTGATTGTAATATGGAGACAAAATTCTTATTACTCTCTTCCTAATTTTTTATATTTGATGTGCATGTTCATACAATTGAAAATGCATGTTTATTGAAAGATGCCAATCATATTAGTCGAATGTAGATAAAGATTGTGTCTATTAAGTATAAGAGTTGGGATGCTTTCTTATGCTCATATGGAATATTCATTTTATATATTCTACTTGGTAAAAAATTTTCCACGATATAACTTCATCATAAGATAAATAGTATTATTGATGACCAAGTGTAAATGGATGAAAATATAATAATTATAGACTGTATTAGTACATTGTCCACAATTCTTTGTAAACCTACAAAATTGTCTAAGCTTTCATATATAGTATGTTATCACTATACTCAAATTTTCCTTGCATAATATTATGATTTGAAATAATGCTACATCTCAGTAATACTATATTTTGATAGTATTAACTTTGCTGCATACATTCTTGATCTGATAGTTACTGAAGTTGTCTTTATAAAATCATAGACTTAGATGAATAGTGCTCACAAGCTAGTGCTATACAAGTGCTTTTACGTTATGATTTTCAATGCACATGAATGGCAACTATGAAAACTAGAAATACATATCTTATGAAGAAAATATTAGTATTATACAAGATAGATAGAAAACTTTAATATCATAATTCTATCCCCACGAAATTTGAAAATTATTCAATATTTTAAATTTCATGTCCTCTATGATGACAAAATGTATGGAAGCTATAAATTCATCATATTGATAACAGCTTTGTGATTATGTAGAGTTGATGTTCGATCCTTATGCTAGTTAAATTTTTTATTGTAGTTTTATAGCAAGAGATATGTAAACATTATTGTTTTCTTTGTATGCTAAGCTCTACTTTATGTTTAGCAAACTAGTTTTCGTAAATACATCATGCAATTTTCTAACTCCTATTATATATTTTCTATATCATGGAATTGATTCAATAACACACTACAGTCGATTAAAATGTATAAATTTTTAATTTTCCATTGGCTGCATAATTGAAGACATCTATTTATGGTTGATACCTTAACTTTAGGAATTTTTTTATTTACTTAAATATTAAAAAAATATAAAATAAATTGCATGAAATTATTTCTAATAATGGGAACCACCTGATCACTTCGACTATTTTTTCTAAGTTCTTGCTAATTAATGTATGACTCCTAAAATCATTTGTCTGGTACTTCTTACAAACTTTGAATGATTAGAAAAAAGCTTATTATGAAGCAAAAATTCTCTTTATTTTTAATTTTATCAATAAAATTTTGGAAGTAAGCTAATTTTTCCAAACCTATGTATTGTGTGTGGCACAAGTAAGCCAAATAAACATATATTTATTGCAATCCTGACCCCTACAAATTTGGTTCACCTAGCATATACTCTTTTTATTTAATATTCTAAACATAAGCATCTCAAATTGTACCTTAGTTACATGGGTTTTTATTATACTCAAATTATGAAATGATCCATGTTACACAGGTATGTATTAAATTAGTTAATCCACTTTCAAAATCTAATTTATTATTATAGGAAATCTCTCAATATGTTTAACATTAATTTTTTTAAGAAGCTATAATTTTTATTAATGAGCACTTCACTGTTTACTTGGGATTATACTAATTAAATTTACAAATATCTGAACTAGTACACTTTTTAGTCCCATTTCAATGAACTTTTGCGAAGCCATTGAAGTTAATGAAACTCAAACATATCATATTGCCATTACATATGGAAGTTACATACACAATGCATTGTGTGATGGATTTATATGGCTACATTTATATTATATTTTGAAAGAACACATTTATGCTAAGTGCATGGTATTTTGGTAATGAAAGTTCTATCACTTTAAATATCCATCTTATTGTTCAATACTTCATCTATACATTTCATCAATGACAAGTTCAAATGTGATGTTTTTTAATTTCATTAACACAAATACAAATTTATAGAACTTTTTAAAATTTATCCACCTAAGTTAACTCTAAGTGAATCTAACTAACATCTGAACAATGTTCTAATTCTACTTCTTAATATAATAATAGAACTTTTAAACATTGCTTTTCTAAAACATATTCACCTTTGTTTATCATTCTTATGTTTAATTTAAAGAACAATAAGGTGAATTTATGTTACTCCAAAACACGTTCTTACTCATCATTTCAAATATAACACTAAGCATTTGCCTATTTATATGAATTTATTTTGATGAAAGAATTAGTGATATCTTCAAAATAATAAATGAACTCAATGAAATATCTTAAGAGTATAAATACATAAAGTATTAAATTTTTTAGTAGGGTTAATTAATATAAGAGAAGTTGTATTAGAAGATTAATAATGATCAATTCTTAGCCATTTTTTGTTTGTAATATTTATTCTTTTGAAATGGTTTATGTATAAGGAATTTTTTGATACTTGAAGGCTATCATCATAATACATGGATTCATACTGTCAACATGCTAAAAACCATTATGAATGAAAATATAAAATTTCTATTATAATATTTTATTTCTTTGTCATTAAAATTTTGGGTAGAAGTAAGAAATTAGAGAGGAGCACAAAGGTTGTCCTTCCTTTCTTTTCATTTATTCTTTATTCATTTTTTTTCATTATGGCATAAGACCAAGATCCAAATTTAGTAGGAGGATCTCCATTCTACTTTTTTCATCATAATTATTGTCCTCGTATATATCTTTAATAAAAAATTTATCATGCTATTATGTAATATATATATATATACATATACATACATATATATGCTTTTTAATTTATAAAATATTAAATTCTTATTGATAAATTATATGTCTTGTTATTTTTTTTTCATTTGTAATTTTTTTTAATATATATGCAATACTTTATGAAAAATTGCAAATGATATTTTGATGACTTTCAAATATTTTGTAGTGTCTATTATTTTAATTTTTGGACGTCGAACAAACTTTGCATTCACCATTGTTTGGTAAAATATGTTTTGTTGTCACATTTTGTTAACGTCGAATTATGAATATATTTGTAATATTATATGTTTTTTGTTTTATTTATTTTTTAAATTATTTTACTTTTTAATTTTTATTTTTTTTATTTGTAATGATATGTAAATTATTTTTTCATAGGTTAAGCACTTTTATTTGTATATATATTTAATAAATTTGATAAATATTAGTTTTACTATTTTATATTTTCATAGTTTTCACAAAGCAAATTTTTTTCCTAATTTTATATAAACTATTTTTGTTCATTTTCTTGACAATGTTGATTAGTTGGATGTTTCAATGTAACAATAATTCCTTTTTTCTTTGCTTAATAAATCTATTTATATTGGCAGATTCATAGACATGCCTAATTGGCAAAAAGAATTATAAAACAGATATGGAAATTGGTCAAATGCTAGAATGTTCTAAATTAAATATCATAATATAAATAAAAAATAAATATCATTTAAAGAAAATGTTGTAAGATAAGATTGTCAAATTGTCATGAAATAAGTATACCATAATTTATAAACAATGTGTAGAAGATATTTAAAAATATTTAGGTTATTAAATGAAGACAAAGTTGTCAATATAAAAAAATAAAGGAGTTATAAAATAAAAAAAACATCAAAAATTATTTAAATAATTGCTTTAAAATGCATAAGAAATGAAAACAAATCTTCCTTATGATGTAATGGTTTCAAACTTATCAATGTAAATATTTTGAAAGAATTAAAAGATATATGGTTGTTAAAAGAATTTAATATTTAAAAGTTCAATCTGTATGTTCAGCATATTTGGTTGTTGCAATAACAATTCAATAAAGAACAAACAAAAAAGTTAACGCAAAACAAAATAATTACGAAAATACTGTAAAACAATTAAATGTTAAAAAGTTTTAGGAAAAATGATTAAAAAAAATTTCTAAAAATATTTAAAATAATTTTAATTAAATGTTGTAAAAATTATCTAACTAATTAAAATTTAATGTCTTTTTCAATATAAAAAGGGAAACAAACAATTCCTTAGCATATAGTTTCTGTATTTGAAAAAAAATTGATAATATGTGAACAAAACAATATACTAAAACATAGCTTTATATCATTAATATTTAAAGAAGTTTCTAGTAATTTCATAGATATAACAAATCATAAAAATATAAAATTTACTATTATATTGTATATGTTGTGAAACACTAATTTTTCTTTATATGTGAATGTTAAATATTAAATCATTACTATTCATCATAAGGATTTTCTATTGCTGCATGTGTCATAAATCATATTTTACAAATAAGAAAGTTTTAGACATTAAATAGATTTGCCACCTAAAAAACACTTATTTAAAAATATAATTTCAAAAGCTTGTAAAAATAAAGAAACATATAGAAAGACATCATAAACCTATAAAAAATACTATAAGTAAATGTAATATTACAAAAAAAAATTTCAAAGAAAAACATTAAAAAATAAAAAATAGCTAATGTGTTAAAGAAATTTAATTTTTGAAATGATTTTCATAGTTTGTAAAATAAAATGAAATTAAAATAAAAGTTTTGATATTAAATATATAAATAAAAACTTTTAATGATTTAAAATGTTTAGATTGTGTGATCTAAGTAAAAGAACTTCAAAAATTAAATATGTGAACACAAATGCTATAACATAAATTAAATAATTCAAAGCTTTTTTAAATTGTCAGTTAAAAAAATATAATAGATGCTAAAAATATGTCAACTATCACAACAACATAATATTGAAAAAATTTTCATTGTATGAAAAAATTTTAAAAGAAGGATTATTTTATATATAAATAAGATTAGCAGTAAGGATAATATTTTAACAAAGAGTTTTCTTATTGCTATAGTATAATAAATAAGATATTACTTTTTAAAATATTTAAATATTCAAAAATATTTGTAATATAAGGAGTAGTTGGCTAAATAAAACATTATAAGTTTAAAAAAACAAAAAATGAGACATCATAATTATTTAAATATTTTTAAGATATTCAATATATTTAAATGATACAACATAAAGTTCCACAATAATATAAATAAAAATCTTCTTATAGAAATTAAAAGATAATAAGGTTAAAAATATAAAAATTTATTAGAAACTATTTATAACTTAGTTATCAAAGATACACGAAAAATGCGAACAAAAATTTAAAATTAAAAAAATATTATAAGGGAACTGTTAAAAAACAGTATATAACAACTTAAAAATTAGTGCACATATGTAATAGATAGGTGCAACAAACTTTTAAATAATGAAGCTAAAGTAAGACTTAAAACATTCTTAAAATGCCTTTTCACATTGATATTTAAGAAATTTTTGTTTGGATAGAGGTGGTGTAAAATTATTATTGAGCAGATTAATTACTTTATTTTTTTAATTCCACAATTAGATAAAAAATTCAAAAAATATAACATGTTGTCGTGATAATTAAAATTTTAAAAAAATGAAACTAATTCAATATAATATCACAGAAAATAAGTATTGATGATTTTATTATGAATAAAGAGTAATCAATACCAATAAGATTTATTATGAAATAACACAAAAAGGTTATACCAACTATAATTGCAAAAATTATTGTGACAAAATATAAAACGAATGAGACAGAAGGTCATTGAAGATTTGAAATAAAAAATAAAAGAAAACATAATATAATCCCAATATGTTTGTGCAAATACAAAATTGAAATTAATTAACTGAATTTAAAATCTGAATTATTAAACTAATGAAGTATTTTTAAAAAATAAAAGAACATGCATTAATATTAAAAGAATTCATTTAGCAACATAATTATCAAAGGGTATTTTTGGAAACACTTTTAAAAAGTAATTACAATTGCTGACCTAATTCTGTAATTGAAATCTTAGTTCATATTACAAACATTTTAACTAAAAGCAATAATAATTCTAGCTGAAGTAGATATTTATAACAAAAAGGTATTAATTAGAAAATAAAATATTGTTATTCGTGAAATATTTGATTATGAAATGTAAATGACAAATATCTAGCAATGACAAATAATTATAACAAAATATAGAAAATCATCATGTAAATTATTTAATGAGTTATTTAAATTTTTTTATTGTATTTACACGTGACATTAACCGAAAACATTTCTAATAATATATGCTTGATAAACATTTCAAAAATAATGTGATAAGAGAATTAGTAAAATAAGATAAAGGAAATCACTAACAAAAGAACTTATACTATAAAAAAGATAATTATCACATAGAATATGGTTCATGATAGTTAAAACAGATATAAGATTTACAAATTATAAAACCATTATCATAATAAAATATTCAAAAAATTTAAAACATTGCCTAAAATAATTGAATATCTAATTATTCGAAGATACAAAAGAATAGAAACTATGTATGTCAAAATAACATATACTTAATTACAAAACTAAAAAATTTAAACAATAACTTAGCAATTACCTCTAATATATGAGCAACATATTGATAATAAATCCTCTCTATAATATCAATTTATCAAATATACATATCTTTTTAAAATGTATTTTAAAAAGAATAAAAATATTTCAATGCAAAAAGTATTAAAATTATTGTAGGATTGTAATTAGTCAAATGTTTTAATATTTTAAGAATGAAGGGTGTCTTAAGTAAAATTAAAAAATAAAAATGGAAAGAATATTTCACAAAATAAATTCATGAAATATCAATAAATCAAGAGTTTGCTAAGACTTATGCATAATTAACTAATTAAAATTTTAAATTATATAGGGAATATAAATTAATTAATATAATAATTTGTTTAAAATTTTCAAAACTATATATAAAAAGTAAGAAATTTTTTTTTAATAATAATCGAAAACTATTGTGTTTCTTGAAAAAGTAAAATATTATAACACCACAGTTATATAATAAATTTTATCAATGATAAATTCTTAGCTATGAATATGTTAAGAAAATGGATTCAATTGGACAAAAGAATTAACAATAGTAGACTTAAAAATTTCTTTTTCAAACTTCTTGCATCATTCAAGCTCATTGCTACTTTTTTCAAAAGCTATATAAGAATTCTTCATTTCCTAATAAAATTTCTCAAATCATAATAATGCAATAAGAGAATTTCATAACATCAAAACTTTGTACTTGTCTGGTTGTATAATTAAACATAATAATCATATGGTTTTATATGCATTTATAGTCAATTGAGCTTTTGTAGAAGAATGTTAATACACCATATGAATTCAAAGAATTTACTATGGTAAGTAAACGTAAGTTTATCATATAGTCGAACAAAATTTTATGGTACCATATAAATTTTTTTATTTTAATTACGTCAATAAGAATAAGATAATTACATGGTCTAATGTAATATTTGTATTTTGTATAAATTTTTTGTTTGACTTAATTTGGGTTAGAAGTTTACCAATATACAATTCATAATAATCATTATACTATTGCATATTATATGATGGTCATGTACAACATTTTCAAAAGTTTAATTTTAATTTGAATGTTTTTATCATAAGTCATAAGTTAACTATATCAATTGATTTTTTAGAGTTTTCGTTATTGAGTTTTTATGGAATCGTTTCCCCTTATTGAATAGTTTGATCATATTAATTTATTCATTGTAAGTATTCCATCGAATTTTACTAGATACACTAGTTTGCTTAGATCAAATTGTTTAGTCTTAAAATTGTCTCTTTTCTCCAATACCTAATCTTATTGTATAAAATATGATCATGTGGTGTATTCAGTCGTGCAAAAGTTTTCATTTTGAACTTGAAAAATCATGCATAGTATAGTTGAGCCACAAGTTTCTTTAATTTACATGGTAGGGAAAATTTCTTACTAAAAACAACACTTAGTTTCTTCATGATACAATTTTCTTTTCCATTGTTATTTCACAAATTGTTACATCGACATATTTAATCAATTGAGCTATCTTCCAAACATTAATCTCCTTCCACTATCGCTCACAATCATACCTAGAAGTAGAGATTGATGGTCAATGAGAATGCTATTGAAATATTTATTATTATCAAAATATTTTAGATTATTACTTATTAGATTAATAACCTCTTATTTTTTATGACAAGCTATATTCTAAGTTTATCATAAAGTAATGGAATGTAGTGCCAAAAAGCATTTTCTAAATATTACGATGTGAAGCTAGATTTTCAAGTAATAAAAGCACATGGATGTGTTCCCCTTAACTCATGAAACTACTATTAAAAGCAAGATTAATGTTTCCTACTTTTGTAATCATAAAAATTCTTCTAATCTTATGGAATAAATCTTTCCTAAGCAGCTTCATTAAGATGCCAACTAGTCGCATGTTGTTAACAACAAATTAAACATCTATCACATTTTATTCTGTGTGCTCCTTAATGAAATGGTTCCTAGCATCACTTTGTTTGTCCTTAGAATACTAGATAAGGCTTTGACTTAGGCAAATGACACATATTTTCTTTTTTTATGGGTATATTGTCTCCAAATCTAATCCCATATCTTTTAGTCTTCTTTTTAACCAAAAAATGTTTTCTAAAAATCCTCCCAATGCTATATATTATGGTTCATTGGTTGTAAGAAAAAATAGTTCAATGTTTTTCTAATAGATCATGAGTTTAAGATGTGTCCAAAAAATGATTAAATACTTATAATGCTTTTCTTATGTACTCTTGAACCAACAAAATCTTTGTGGCTTTATCTTACGAGATAATGACTTAACTCAAATTTGCGATATGAAAACACTAACACCTTTGTGCCAAGTAATTACCAAAAGAATCTTTCTATAGGTTCATAATAGAAAAATAGATTGAAAAAGTCCCACACTAAAAACTTTCATAGGTCTTCTTGTAGTTAATTAAAGAACATATCATCCCTTCATATACCTTGAATCTATTTGTTTTCCATTCCTGCATTTATTTAATACTTTGTTGGAGACCCTTGAAAGTAGAAATGGGATTTAGGTTCTCAAGATTAAGCATTTTTAAGATCTCATTTGTATAATTTATTTAAGATACAATGATTCCATTCTTATATTGTTTAACTTTTAATATGAGAAATTTGGTCTCTTCACACTTAATATTAATCTCAAATCCTACATCTATAAGCATATTAGTCATTCACAAAGGCCATGTTGGCTTATCCAAAATTGATATCATCTACATAACATTTAACTAGAAGAAGTTCATTAGTGTAGTTCTTGATGAAAA
The DNA here is from genome assembly GCA_023846275.1 of Vanilla planifolia. Taxonomy (NCBI): domain Eukaryota; kingdom Viridiplantae; phylum Streptophyta; class Magnoliopsida; order Asparagales; family Orchidaceae; genus Vanilla; species Vanilla planifolia. The sequence continues at coordinate 1,059,638 of JAIUJO010000125.1, read as the reverse complement.
AATTTCAATCTACATTCCCATGCTAAATTAATGTTTGAGTAGAAATCTACTAAGTTTATCAATACCAGGATCATTACTGTTGTTGCAAATTGCATAATTATTTAATTAGCTTTTAAACATGATTTTTATGAGGATAATGCTGACAAGAATCCAATTATTCTACATACACTTCTACGTAAACAAAAACATTTTTGAATTTTCTTTTAATATCGATTTTTTATACTTAAAATTCCTTGTAATAAGAAAAGGCTAACAATGACCATGTTGCCCACTAGTTTATGATTTCTTCAAGTACCCATTTAAAGTTTAGTCATCTCACTTGATTATGGCCCATTTCAACTAGCCTTTCCATGTTTTGAATGATAACCACATGATTAATTTTTTATGACTATATTGTGGTGACATATCTTACCTAATAATAACAAAAGAATTCATTCTAACAACTTGAGCATATTCCATTACAATAAATGTTTCCATAAAAAATTGCTTATAGGTCTATCTATTTGAAGAAAATCATAAACAGATAGCCTCATTAATTTTTTTTAATCTACAATTTCTATTCTTCATGATGATGTAACATTTCTATCCAAAAATGCTTAACTTTTAATTTTTAGGCTTCTTGTTATTCTGAAGTAATACGCTATCATATTTATAATTGTTTGATAATAAAGCTATCGAGACATTCAGATAAATAGAACGTCATCAATTATTAAGGTGTTATGGTTTGGAGAGCCTATATTTCTAAGAGAAAAGTAATAGAAGCTAGCAATGTTTAAGTGGAGAGCACATTGTTCAATACATAACATTAAAGAAGCTCAATTAAATATTTAGATAGGAAATTGAGAGAAAAATATTATTTCTATGTGAAATCAAAGGAACATTATTATATTGGAAGTTGTGACATATTGATACCCAAATATTGTTCTCCTAAACTAGCTTGATAATATTTGTAAGATTATAACAAAAATTTTTGTAGGTAGAAATTTTGATTTAAACTAAATGAGAATAACATTACCTACCAAAAAAATACACATTTTTCCAATTACGGTAACATTTTTAACAAAATAATAGGCCAAATATACATTGATAACAATGCTACTATATTTTTTTCTTTTTTCTTTTGTCTCCTAATTTTATTTTTCTAAAATCTTCCAAGTGTTCCAAATCTACCATTTTATTTTGATGCATAATTCCATCAAAATCCACATGAGTAGATTCCTTCACAGCTAAGGTTCCTTTTTTAAATGGTTTTATAGGTCTATTTATTTGTGGAAAATCATAAGGAAATAGCATCCATTAACTTGGTCACTAATCTTCAATTCTTATCTTACATATTGATATAACATTTCCATACAAAAATGACAAAGCTTTCATAGTTGTGCTTCTTATTATTCATAGAGCATACAATGTCTCATAATTCATTTGATGAAAAATCCATCTAGACAATAAGATAAATAGAATTTCTTGAATTATTCAAGAATTATGGTTTGGAGATCCCATATCACGAAGAAAAAAGTAAAAGTAGACACCAATTCTTTAAGGAGTGCAAAAGCTTATGCTATATAACATAGAGTAAGTTTAATTAAATATTTAGATAGATAATTGAGAGATATATGCTATATCAATAGCAAGTTGAAGGAACTTCACTATTAATCATTGTGGCATATTGATAGTAAGAAGTAATCTTTAACAAAAATGATGATTTGTGGAAACTTAAAACCCAAATATTTGTTGGTTTGAAAATGAGGTTCTCAACCACATAAAATTCATATTTTACTTATTAAGGAAATTATTTTGACAAAAAAACAAGTCAAATATAGGTTGATTAATAGTATGACTTATGTGCTACGGAAAAAAATAATATATTAAATAATGATTCCAATCTTATATCATACCTTTCTAAAAGGTTTCTTGATCTATGTGATACTCAACTAATGTCTAGCACAACATTCTAGACTCAAAATAAAGTCAATGAAAGAGAATATTTAAAACACTCGAGAATATCTTAGGATTATCAAAATGATGTTCTAAGATAAGTCATTTCACTTTTTTAGTTCAATAAATGTAATTAACATGAAATTTGGCAAAGATGCATTACTTGGATTTAATTAGAAAAGTAGATCAAGAAAAAATGAAATTCAATAAGTTTTTTCACTTTAGGAAAGTATGAATATGTTAAATGGCTAAATTAGGATGTGAAATTGAGATTAATGAAGATGTAGCTTACAATCAACAAGTTAATATTCTATTTTATAATAGAAAAGTAACATTTTCAAAGATGATGTGTATTTCTTTAATCATTGTAGCTTACTAAATCCTTTAAGGTATTTTGGAGACCACTAATTCACCATCTTAAAAGGTGTGATGTTTGATCATTAAAGCAAATCCTAATCCACACTAAACAAGCCTATGAGAATAAAATGGAAATATTTGTAGCTTGACTCATCAAATACAAAGGTGATAACAATCTCTCCCTTTTGATGATTACAAGTCATAAATTTTTAGATAACAATATAAGCAAAAAAAACTATATTATTAAGATATGTGGCATTAAAAAAGAAAGGTTGGTGCTCCAACTTAATTCATACTATCCCTTAATATATGTTCTTATTGACTTATTTAAAGCTTGGTTATTCTCCATCTTTAATACTTTTGAAAAAGAGGTATAATTTATACAATTTGTGTTACACCTAATTATTATCTTATTAATTGAAATTGATCAATTGAAGGGAATTTTGTAAATTTTATTAAGCCTTTAACTACTTGGACTCTCATTAAGTGATGTCTTACACTATGTGTTTGCTCCTAGAATGATGAACTTGGTTCTTTAATAAAGCCAAGGCACTAGTATTATCAATTCTATTGGAAATATGTGAGAGATCTAAACAATAGTCTAGAAGTTATTGTCTCAAGCATAACACTTGGGAAACATAGCTTTAAATCACTACGTCCTTGACTTTCGTGGTCAATGTGGCTATGCAAGCTTTTCTTCTTTCTTGACCATCAAATTAAAATATTTCTTAGTAATTCATATGCTCCTAAGTTATTTTTTTTATCTACACTAGAGCATATAAAGTTTGAATCTAGGTAACCTCCAGGATGTCATGAATGCACATTTTTAGGATGCCATAAACTTATCCTCATTATACTTTTTCTATTTTTGAATCTTAATTTAATCACCTTTAGGTGGATTTTCTTAGGATTTTACTGAAATCTTACACAAAAGCTAACACAAAATAAAATGTTTGATCTATTAACTATAAGATATAGTAAAGGTCTAACATGTTCTTAATAAAAGTTTTTATTAATAAATTTCTCAATTTCATATAAATTTAAATGGATTGATTAATTCATTAGAATCTCCATATGTTTCAAATTTTCATACCCAGATTTTTTGAATAAATATTTTAAATACTCAGTTTCTAAAATAAAAATCTCATCTTTTAGTTACATAATTTGTAATCCAAAGTAAAAAAATTCATTTTACATATTATACTTATCTCAAACACCATTATGATTAAGTTAGTAGGTTTCTTACACATTTTTAATTATGCTTTCAAAAATTGTCATCAATATAAACTTGTATAAGCAACAAAAAATCATTTTAGGATTTTAAGAATAGTGTGTTATATATTTTTTCTTTTTTGAAAACCACTAACAACTGATAATTACTCAATATATGATACCATAAACAAGGAGCTTGCTTAAAGCCATAAAATTCTTTCTCAAGCCTATATACATAATCATTATGTACATGGGTCTCAAAACATACGTATTGTTTTATACACACATGTTTTTATTAACCTAATTTAAAATAGAAATATTACATCTATTTGAAATAATCTATATTCTTAGGACATGAATGTACTAAGAAAGTCTAATTGCCTCTAATTATGTTACTAATAGGAATGACTCCAAAAAATATATACATTCAACTTGGTTATAATGCTTGGCAAGAGATCTACTTTCATTTATAGTTATGACTCTATATTCATCTAATTTAGTTTAAATATCTATTTAGCTCCAATCATTTTTTGATCAATAGGCTTAAGAACTTGTTCCCATACTTGGTTTCTCTCAAAAAGATCATACTCTTCTTTCATTACTTAATCCTAATTGTTAACGTTATGGCATTCACCTATGTCTATTAATTCTATGAAAGATGCAAATGTACAATGACTAATACTATCATAAAGTTTCTAGTCTTAACTCATTGATTAACTTCTCCAATAATTGATTTTTTTTGGTTGTGAAGCTTGCTATTTCTAACCTTTAGGTAATTTATGGTCATTCCCTTCTTCTATTTTACTTTCTCTTTCAACTTCATTTTTGTTCAAGTCTATGTTCTTTTAGGACTTTATCTATTAATATAAAGTTTTACTATTTATCATATGAGTAGAGTCATAAAGCACTATATTCATAATTGTCTATAACTTTTAAGTATCTATGTTGTAAACTTTATGTATTTCAAAAAGAAGAGCTCATATGAAAATTTCTAAACATACTTTTTCATCAAACATGTTCATGTTGGACCTCTTATTATTAAGAATTTTTTGTTTATATCAAAAAATTTGAAATTAACTAACATTCAATTCCTTATTTTTAAATAACTCATATGGAGATTTTTTAAATATTGGTCTTAAATTAATTCAATTTATTGTATAACATGTTGTGTTTGTTTGTTTGGTCAAAAAAGATTTAGATAAGTTGTATTCGATTAACATAGTTCTACCCATCTCAACAAAGGTCCTCTTCTTTCTTTCTATAATACAACTTTCTTGAAGTGTATAAGGTAATGTAAATTGATGTCCCTCATTTTTAAGCTTATTAAAACAATCACATTGAGTACAAATTAATTTGGAAATTGTTTTCTCTTCTATCTCTTTTATTATATTAACAAAGATTTCAAATGTCACACTCTTACTCTAGAGAAATACAACCCAATTATATCTAGAGGAATCATAAATAATCATAAATTATATTTTTGTCTACCTAAACTTTAGGATTATGTTTGTCTAAAAAGTTCTAGATAAACTATCACTAAATATGGACTAGTAGTTAAGTCATTTTTAGGTTCGAAAGAAATGTTTGACTTGCCATCATTTTTAGCACAATTCATTTATTTTTCAATAATTTTGTTTTGGCTTGAGAAGATCTTTAATTATATCTAGCTTGCTTGTTTTCCTTAATGTTGAATATCCCTTTTGACTAATTTTGATTATCTTTTTCTTTCACTTGCCTCCAAGTATTAACAATCTATTTGGAGCACATGTTATTTTGATAAAACTTTTATTGAACTCTAGTCATATGTCTTGAACATCCACTCTTCAATTCACAAGAGCTTGATTTTGATTTTTTTTCTCTATCAAAGGCTACATAAATTGTAAAAGTTTTACTTAGTAAAAATATAATGTAAATTTTGTTTGCATTATTTCTATGGAAGATTGAAAAGTATATTGCTTCTAACCTATGAATGTCTCCAAAACACAATATCTCTATAAAATAATTATGAAAATAACGTATTTTAAACTAGAAATATTTTTCCTAATTTGATAATCCTTAATGGTATGATGTTTTTTACAACTATAAAAGTATGTAGTCTTGAAATATTAGAAATACTAAAAATAAGAAATATTGATGTTTAGATAATTGAACATCATGTGAAGGTCATACCATGGCAAGAAGATCATACTTATCGGGTAGAATCCTTACCACTTTTCTTAAAACATCTTAAATAGGAAGTATTTTTTAAAGACTTTATAATTCATTGGTGATATTCGTAAATCACATAGGCATCTTCTTTTTTAAATATGGTGAAGGGAATGACTAAAAACATGCATAATATATCCTTTATTTTAAAAATCATTTCTCACTCATCCCTTAACTAGACTATATTAAGGTGCTTTGTACTTTTTAAATTGATGTTGGATTAAATAGTGGCTCTTTTTGTTTGGTCCAAAAGTTCATCCAAGGAAGGGATAAGGAACTATACTTCACATCTTTTTCATAATTTGCTTATTATTGCAACAAATTCTCCATGAACCATTTTTAGGGCTTGAGAGGTACAAGCAACAAATGGATTATGACTTTCTCAAACGAATCCTTTGCCTAATCAGTTTTGCACTTGTTAGTTTTCATGATGTTTATAGGGATTCATTTTAAAATGTGAAAAATTTAGTAAACAAGTACCTAGTATGAGGTCTACAGCATATTGAATGTCATGAAGAGGTGGTAAGGGGTTCGTTAGTAAAAATTTTTGGAAAGCTATATGCCATGGATTCTACGATGAGAGGCATTATTATATAGGGTATTTATATGGCTTAAACTAAAGTTATACCAATAAATGTTTTATCTACTCTACCATGGGACATAAATAGGATTTAATTATATGGGATGTCGGGTGGGTTTTTATAGGTTGGACGTGGCTTTAGAAGTTTATGTTTGTATGCCAATTTTTTGCCATGATGTGTAAATGTTTAAGTGTTCGTTTAGCTAGCAATAATGGCATCATGGCATCATGGCGACATAACTAGGGTGATAATAAGATGACATTTGATATTAATGTAGGAACAACATCACATTAATTATATTCAAAATTATTGGCCAAATTTAACTATCATAATTAATTTTTTTTAACACTTGCCTATTTTGTTAGTAAAAAAAATAATGTATGGGTTTAGGTGATGAATGATCCATAGTTTGGTGGATGTTATACCATTTGTATAAATGACATTGATTCTACCGCCATTTTCTATGATATATTTATAAGCCTTTTCTCTATGATTGGCAAAGCTTTTACGGATTATTGTATGTCTTCAATATTTGCTTCTCTTTGGATAGGTAAAGGTGCTTCTCATGATTATAATGGTCTAGTGCCATCAGTGCTTCTCTCAATCCTCGTTGGAGTATTCATTGCCTAAGTAAGATTAGGAAGCATATTCTTTGATCACTCATTTTTTTCATTGGTGTTCATTTCCCCATAATTGACTTCCTCAATATAGCTTGTCATTTTTTGTATTGGGATACACTATTACTTCACTTTTTGACTTCTAGAAAAGTTACTTGGGTGATTGGTTAATAGGTTGGTTGGGTTTTATTGTAAGTTTAATGATAGGGAGGGCTTGGAGTGGTGTGTTTTGATGCACTACTTGTGGAGCATTAGGTGTTGGTTAGCTTGAAGTTTAAGATGGTTGATGCTTCAACCCTTTCTAGTTAATAAATGTTTCTAGTTTTCATAGATAGCGAAATTATTATAGGACTCTTCTAAGGTGTGAATATTTTGCATTAAAGCCCCCTCTTAATATATCTCTAAGCCCAACTCAGAATCTGGAAGGAGAGATGAAAGGGTCTACATTAACACCACAATACAAATATACTCATCAAAATGACTAATGCAGTCATTAACATACTTTCCACTTTTTGTTAAGCATGTCATTCACCAAGTCTATGATTCTTCTAAGAGAGGAATATTTATTTTGATGAGTGGTGATCTGCTTTGTTAATAGCACATTTCTATGATTTTTTTAGATAGATGAGTTTGTTTTTTCAAATTTTTTTGTGCAAACAATACCTCTATTTTTAATTAATTTTAAACCATTAGAAGTGATGGTCCAAGGAAATTTTGGCTCTATGCATTTTGTAATGTTTATGAAGCCTTCAAAGATGGAACTATCACATTTTATAGACTTCATGTGTTTGTTACCATCATTATATTTGTATTAACCCAAGTTGATTGTAAGTGATAATTGATTAGACTAGATGATAGTATTAGGTTTGAAAAGGTGGCCTTATTTTGAGCTTACTCTTGTTTGATTATACAAAAACCATATTTCTCTAGCTTGTCTTCCAAAATTTGTGGTCTAGTTAGTTGATCTTGGAGGGTCACTTGTGTGTTGTTCATGTATAGGTGGTCTATGTGACAAGTTCTACATGATGTCATGTGTATAAATTGTGTCATTTAGGAAAAGAAAAGAAAACTCCCTTGTTTCAGCTTTATCACTTTATTTTAAGATTAGGTTCTGATAAACAAAAATTAAAAAAAATATTTAGTTTAGGATTTCTTTTCTATTAGCATTTCAAATAGTTGGATATCCAAGATCTAGAACGTGATTTAATGCTTAACTAATTGTACAAACTACAATATGCATTTAAAACATAGCTTACAAAGACTATGAATAAAGAAAATGAGATGATAAGCATGAGAATACTAGAAAGGCCACATACATATGAGGAAGCTATCCAAGGAAAGTTTAGTCAAGAAGGAACCAAGAACAACCTAGGGTGCATTTCTTATGCTAAGCATATTACAAATTCAGTGCACAAAGAAAGGGTATTTGGAAAGCTATTTGACAAAAAAAATTTTTCTATATCGATAGAACCATATAAATGTCAAATGGGTGTAAATTAAAATCCTTGAGAAACATTAATAAGAATATAGAAATGTTGGAGTAATGAAGTAACTTGAACAAAATGGAGATTTAAAAAATAATAAGTTGAATTGAGAATAGCAAAGTTCACAATAAGTAGTAGTAGAAATCCAAGAAAACATTAGGTATCTAAGTGAAAAGCAATAATTAAGTGCATGGAAATGACATAATAAAAGTGAATAAATTATATAGAAGAAACATCATAAGTGAAACGAAACACTATGCCACATCAATAAGAAAGCCAAATAGCATTGTTATTGTTAAACTTGTACACTGTACCATCGCTTAAGCTTCGCATGCTTCTTCTTAATAATGAAGCCAAGATGATTCAGCACATCAGAGTTCACATTATAATTAACCCTAGACCATAATAAGGCATAACAGATATAGTGAAATTTTTCACATGTAAGGTTTATCTTATTGAAAGGGTATGCCTCCCATTTTATAAAGTTCCTATGCAGAGAAAAAAAGAAAATAAGAATGTAAAATTGTTGTAATTTGCGCTTACCAAATGTAAAATTGAAAATCCACAATTTTAGTTTCAAAAACTGCATTTTCAAAGTGGTAGTTACTAAAGGTTAAAGCTAAACTTGTTGGAAAATAACTTTTTAAAAAGTTATCATTTTTGCCCAAAGTTTCCAAGGTCAAAATAGTTGTGAAACTATCTTTGCAAAAAGTTCAATGTTCATTTTTTTATAAGCCAGGTTAACATGGGTCATCAAAATCATTTTGTATTGGGATTTAGTGTATTAAATCATTGAATTAGCACACCATCAAATTTGTTGCAGGTAAAATTCAAGTACGTGTGTTGTCGATGTAGTCATCGGGTCATTGTAGTGTCGACAATGTCTTGGTCAAATTTGAGTTGCTATGTCAATGATGAAGTTAGCAGGTCAATGTGACATTGATGTTGTCACGGATCAATTCTGATTCAGTGCATAGCAAAGTGTGATGGCAAGTAAGCATAGCATTAATAGATCTAGTTTTGTTTGGGGATCTTACAAATTTTTCTACTTTTAAATTTGTCCTCATAGGTAAGTACAAAGTTGTAGATCTTGTTGTGTTTGTAGGTCATATAGCTCACAATCTAGATTATAATTTAAGGACCTATTGATTGATCTATTCCAAAAAAACATGGTCCATGAATTCTACTAACACTAATATGGTCAGTTTTGGGTAACAAACAAAGGCATCGACAAACATGGGCATGTTTTGGACCTTTTTCTTCCTTTTTGAATGAAAGTTGATCTTATAATATAAGTTTTTGCAATATCCTAACTCTACATATAAAGAATAGATAATTGATTCCCCAAAAGTGTCAATAGTTGTTTGATTGGTTTCTAGGCATATAAAATGGTAACTGATGCCATACTAAGAATCTTACTAAGATTATGTGCTTTGATTGTCCTTCAAAAACTATTGCACTTAGAAAAAATGTGTGCTATGCTTTAAAGATCATACTTAGCATGTTTTAAAAGTTAGTAGATTATTTATGTCAACTCTTATTCATCCAAAATAATACAATTTGCAGTAGCAATAATAGTCACATTCTTGATAAGTGAAAACGAGATAAAATTTTTGCCAGTAATGAAAAAATTCCAAGGGTATTTTTGTTGGTTAAGATTCTACCCAAGTGAACCATTACATAGCAAGTTGAGAAGGCATCACATGTTATTTTCGAGAGGTAAGCACACAACGTCACCTTGAGTATTTGTCTCCTTGCATTAGTGCACAATTCCTTGTATTTTTTGCTAGTTGGAACATAATCTAAGTTGTTCTCTTAAAATGTTAAAGCCAGATATTCTTGGGACTGTGTGGGTTAAACTAGACCTTCACAAAAATGGCTACTTTTGTAACTATATCCTAATCAAGTTATGATTCTGAAAAAAGAAATCCCTTTTCTTAAATAACAAAACATCCAATAAGTATTTGCAAGCTTTTGATGTTAGCAAGGGTTTTGAGTTAGTTAAATGCCAAAAATTTTATTTACTGAAGGAATAGTAGTGTTTGATTGCATTAAGAAATGTTATGTGGCTTGAATTCCAAAATTTTTTATTCAACTCAACTTATACAAACTTTGTAATATCTTTGCTTTCTTAGAATCAATTTATTCCCTTCAAATGTGAATTTAACATTAAACTTTCATAGATAGGCTTAGAACTAACTTAGGAATATTTATTAGCTATGCAAATTTATTGTTTACCTAAATGGTCATATTTACTAGTGATTAATAATTTCTACTGAGGCAGATATACTTTATGTTAGTAGTATATTATGATTATATGGATTGTCTTGTTTATGTCCATTTGTCCTGACTTTCCACACACATATATAACAATGTACAATCAATTGTTTTGTGCATAGTAAATTTTATTCAATACATACATGCTGTCATTGCACTAGTTTGACTTTTAAAACATTTTAAGACCATTTTGTTAGTAAAGTGTCAAAGCATTCAAATGATGTCTTTTGACATAATTTTAAAAACATGATGCATGCAAATTGAATCATATAAGAGAAAATTTGGAAAATATCCACACAAAGTTTGGCAAAAGTTTTTCTTGATTTTTGACATTATGGAGGAACTTGTCTTCTTCAAGCCTCTATGGTTCTTTCTATCTTCAAATTGCATTTTTCTAGCAAGTTGAAAGTTTGTGTTACTATCATGAATGATCATGATTTGTTGTTGAGTAGTCAGTTTGAGAACACTAATTGCTTCATTTATGATTTGGAATTAGCCTGATATGAGGTTCATTTGGACTTCAATTTAAGCTTAATGAACTAATCTCTAATTTACTAAAGTTTTGTTTAAAGCTTATGTAGCTTTAGTGTAATATAACCAAGCAAAAAAACTTGTTAGTGGCTTACTTTATTAATATTACTATCAACTAAATGTAAACTTGGGTCATGAGCCTTAGGAGGCCAATAAGAGAGATATTATGTGATCCATATGAATAATATTAAATATTAAAAGAATAAAACAATTATTATAAAATAATTTAGAATTTTCATAAATAAGTAAAAATTTGTCACTTCAAATAAAAATAATAAGAAAAACAAATATATATAATGTTATGTAGATAATGAAAAATCTATGATCCTTAGAACTACATCAATAATATGTTAAATATTAATTTTTTGAATATAAGCACAAAACATATACAATTTGTTTTATTATGAAAGAGTTTTCTAATTATAGGAAGTATCATAAATAGGTTATTACAAGAAAAGAAATAAACTTTTAAAAAATAGTTAATTTTATAAAATAGTTAATTTTATAAAATAGTTAATAATGACATATGCATGATAAGCATAAAAATTTTAAAATCATAGGAAAAAGAGATGCCAATAATATAAAATAGTTTTTACAATAAATACTTGGAAAACTTTTCTTGGTAATACATGCCAATCAAAATTATTATTGTAAAAAAATGCATGTTTCATAATATAGAAAAATTATTTAGAAAATGGTGAACTTAAAATGATAAAGTTCCTATGCAAAACGTATTTAAAAAGCTATTCCCAATATAAAAGTGAAGAGTAATTTGTAACATTAAAAGATAATTGTGAATCATTTTAAAAATTTGGAATATTTAAATGTCCAAAAAAATAGAATTAACGATGTCAACATGTAATATTGGTCTGCATCATGAAATCATGCTAAATAATTGTCATGGTTGAGATGGAAGAGGCCTTTTAACTTTGTTGTCTAGGTTTTCTTTTTCTCAATGAAATGTCACTTCTAGTGTTAGGTGAGGTAGGGTGACTTGTTCGAAGGTGCGTATTTATGTGGATACAAAGCCTCATTGGTAATTATGTGAATTGGTGAAATCGAAATTGTTGTTTTATTCAATGGATTCTTATTATTACATAAAAATATGCTTTTATGAAATTTGAATATAGAGATAGTTGGATGTGTGATTTCTTGATCATAAATGTAATTTTGTGCTCACACACATGAAGAAGGTAGTAGGCTAGTCTTTTATTACTTTCCATTTTATTCAAACTTTGCTTTTTTCTATATACTTTCATATAAGTGTTGCCTTTGATTATAAGTATTAAGTTATCAAGTTCGATTTCTTTAAACACCACTATATGTGTATTGATCTTAAATTAGATTATCTTTTTCTACACCTTTTCTTCCTTAGCTTAGAACATTTTTAGTGCAAGATAATATGTAGTGTAAGGTTAGCTAAAGTCCATATAAGTATTTTTACTGGCTATTTAAGAATTTAAGTTTATATTATACTATGACAAATCATGTACAAGGCTAAAGTATTTAAAATTATTTTAATGTTTGCATCGATTATTTATGTAGGAGCATCTTTGTCATTTTTTTAGTGTTAAGATTGTTTCTATAAGAAATTTAGTGGAATTTGTTTACTGAAAATACAAAATTTTAACTTTGAAATTTAATATCATCAATCTCATTATGGAGCTCTAATTTGGATAGAGACTGAATCAGAGCTAAATTAGATTCCAACAATAAGATTCTTATCATATGTACCTTCACTATTAGTTTGTTTTTTTATCAAAGCATAATTTGTGTTATTCAAATGAATGTGATGATCCACAACCATTACTTGTCGCATATTGACACAGTATTGCACTTTCTTCTTTTTTAGGAATTTTTTTGAACCCTCATTATGGTTCTCAATCATTGCATTTTTATTATATACATGATGTCAACAAATTCCTATAAGTTTTCTTCAAACAATTCTTGTGTAGCAGCACTTCAACGACAATCCCTTGGCCTCACTATCTTGTTTATGTGTTATAACTTGCAAGAAAGTAATAGTCGCACGTGACTTTTCTACTTTACCCAAAAACTAATGACAAACTTAGTAAGGTAATTACATATAACTATTTCAACATAAATTGAAAGCAAGTTTTCGAACAATTTATTTATCGACAAAATTTTACCATATTTTGATGTAATTCTTATGACACTAGTGGGTTGCTTTTTTCACATTATGTATATTTTGTAATATTAGATTTATATCCATGCTTATCAAATTTGATTACAAAATTATTGCACAATTTAATGTTATCATATGAAAACTTATCACTATTGACAGTCACAATCTCTTCCATTCAATGTACTAAAAAAGAGTGTATAATTATGTCTTAGCTACATACATTTCTATTATATTCAAACAATAAAATGATTCACATTACACATTTATTGCATTATATTGCTTTATCTACTATCAAAATCCATTTGACTATTATGTGTAATCTCATATTATATTTAACTTTAAAGTTTTTTTGGGAAGCAACAATTTTTATTAATTAGAATATTAATATGTAATAGGAATTATCTTTGTTACTTAAATCTACAAATATTAATCCTATTGCAATTCTTATAGTCATTTCAATGAACTTTGATAAATCTATTAAAGTTTAAGACACCAAATTGTATTCTATTGTTATCAATTACGAAATATTCTTACATAATATTTGGTGTGATGGATTTATATGGAAACATTTATAATATACTTGGATGAACATAGTTGTGTTAAGTAGGTCTTTGGCATTTTGGTAAAGTGATTCCATTGACTTAAAATATCAATCTTATCATTTAGTGCCTCATCTTTAAATTTCATCAATGATAAGTAAAAAAGTGAACTTTTGACTTTCTTTAAGGCAAATAAAAATTTGAAAAGCTTTCAAAAATTTATCAAGTTATGCCAAATCTAAATAAAACCTATCAATATCTCAATAATACCATCTTAACTTAACTCCACATTATAGTAATTAATATTTTATTGAATAGCATTTTTTAACATTTTTACATAAGTTTACTTCTCTTAAGCTTATTCTAAATAAGGCATCCAAAGAAAAATATATTGAATTTGTGTTACTTCCAAAAAACGTTTTATCACTAATTTAAGAAATAAAACTGAACATAAAAGTTTATTATCTTATGTATATGAATTGTTTAGGATAAAATGATATGTCGATCTTTTAAAAAAAATGTTGAGCTCAATGAATACATAAACAGTATAAATGTATAGTTGATGGATTCCCATCCTACTTTTTTCTTTTGTCATTTTTGTTCTACTTTTCTATTTGTAATAAAATATTTTTTCAAAATTATATATTTTTTACCTAATATAATATTAAATAATTATTAATAATCTTTATATTTTTTTAATGGTTTTTTTTAATTTTCTTAGTTTTTTATTTTTCTCAACATGTGTGTGATTGTTTTATGACAAACTATATACTTAATTTTGATTACTTTTAGATATTTTATAGCTTCCAATGTTTTCATTTTTGGACTCCTAAAAAATAATTGTTCCACTTTTTTAGGTAATTCATGTTTTCTTGTCACATTTTATTGATGTTATGTTATAAATATATTTGTAATATTATCTATTTTATGTTCTTATTTATATTATTTCTTTCAATTTTTTCTTTTTTTAATTTTGCTTATTCCCCATGTTCAATGATTATCAATTGGTTTTTTATATGTTATATAATTTGAATAATATATATGCTTAATATCTTGCATAACTTTTTAGCTTTTGGTATTTTAATTTTTCATAATTTTAGAAGAAATTTTGTTTCCTAGTATTATGGTATTTTTTCATTTTCTTTATAATTTTGATTAGTTTACATGTTTTGGCATTACAAAATTTTTTTTTCTTTGCTTGACAAATCTCATCATATTGGACAATCGTAGGCTTGCCTAACTTGCAAAATAAATAATAAAAAAAATATAAACATATCAAATGGTGGATTCATTTTTAATGATATTTTGCTCATTTTATTTAAGTTATATTTTAATTTGCTTTGTATATTGCTTAGATTTCAAATAAAACTTTAATTATTTATTAATAAATTAGAAAAAGAGATTTTGACATTTTAAATATTAATTCTTATATTATAATAAAAAATAAAATAACAATTCAATTTTAATGTAGGCATAAAATTTTTAAGAAAATTAATTCCTAATAAATAATATGTTAAAATTTTGTTTACAACAAATTCAAGGAAATGTTCTAGTGCAATCAAACAATATGATATGATACAATTTGCAATATTGGCATAAAACTATACATTAATTTAAAAAAAATATAGGTATTATATATTTACTAAAATATTGGCCTAAATAAAAATAGTAAACGAAATATTATGAACATAATACTATTTTGCAAATCTATCATATTTTAATGGCTATTTTTCTAAGATGCATAATTTTAAAATGTTAATAAAAAAATTAAATGAAAAATAAATAAGTTAAATTTAATATTTTAAAAATGAGAAATATTGACTGAAAGAACTAATGAACTTAGGTGAATAATACAAGAAAAGTTTTGAATGGAAAACAAAATGCTAAACATATTAAATGATAGAAATGTGTACAAGATTGTAAATTAAATATCTTACCAAAAACAATTATTAAAATCCATTTCAATAAGAATTTTGTGAGATAAAAAATTACAAATCATCAAGAAATAATTGTACAATAACATTTAAACAATGTGTTCAATATATTAAAAAATTGTTTATTTAATTAAATCATGACAAATATGCCAATATAAAAGAATAAAAGCTTTGCAAAAATATTTACACCCTTAAAAGTGATTTAAATAATTATTTCCAAATGCATTACAAATGAACATAAAATTTCTTAGCAATGTTAGGTCACAAACTTATTAATGTAAAAAATTGTGAAGTAATCGAGAGATATATGATCGTTAAAATAATTGAATAACTTAATATTTGATTATTACGACCAACATATCAAGCAGTTACAAGAAAATTCATTAAAAATAATTCCAAAAAAATTTAAAAAATAAATAAATGGAATCATAATTTTCAAAATTTAGGCATAACAATTAATAGAAATTTTCAAAAAGATTAAAAAAATGCAGTTGAATATTATTGATAATTATTAAATATTGACAGTATAAAAAAGTAACATCAATAAAATGTAATAAAAATTTTTTGGATTAATTACAAATTACTTTTCTTTTAATGAGATAGAAGAGAATAAAAAAAACTTTTAGTAATCAATTTCTATGTATTAGATACAACTTCAGCAATATCTTAAGAAAATAATATACTAAAATATAATGTTATATAATAAGCTTTTAAAATTTACTTCAATAATTCCCAATTTTAAAAAGTGAATATATAAAATATCACAAAATGTTTACATGTGTTCTAGAAGGCTATTTTATCTTTATTATTTAATATTAAATGTTAACAAATTAATGCATTTTTTATGAACAACTTTTTACAAATAAGAAAGTCATTGAAGTTGTAAATTAGTCGCATAAAAAGATAAAATAGAAATAAAACTTTCATAACATTGTAAAAATACGAAAACATAAGAATATGTCATTATCCTAAAAAAGTACTACAAATAATTCTAATATTTACAAGCATAATAAAAAATTCTTAAAGGTACAATGAATAAAAACTTTCCATTACAAATGACAAATCTGAAAGAAATGAAAAATTTATAAAAATCAATAATTCAACAAAATACTAAGCACAACATAATTTATAGATGCATAATATTTTCAAAAAAATTCCATATTGATTTCTTGGAAATTTTGAAATATAAAACAATTAACAAGATTTTGTGAGTAAACATTTCCTAAGAATTTTAATAAAAAATTCATAAAGAAAAACTATTACAGTTTTAATAGAAAATTTTAAAAATTAAAAAATGAATTGAAAAATATTAAAATTTACAAATGTTTTTCCTAATGTTTCAAGAACAATTTATTTAAAAACATTATAATATTAAATATATAATTAAGAAAGTTTTAATGATTAAAAATTTTAAGAAATTAAACAAGGAGCATAAATGTCATAATATAAATTAAATTATTCGAAGTTATGTGAAATTAATTCAAGCATAAAAATTACAAAAAATAATTATGATAATTGAATAATTAGTATATGAAAAACAATTCATAACTTAGTTATCAAAGTTATCTTCTACATGAAAAGTTAAATAAGTTTAAAAAATAATTAGTTTATTTATAATAAAATTTTTATAATAAAAAATATATAACACTTAAATAATTAGTTTATGTATAAAACCAATTGGTATTATCTTCCTTATGAAAAGTTAAATAAGGTTAAAAAATAATTTTATTTAAAGTAAAATTGTTAAAATCCAAAGTATATATTACTTAAATAATTAATATATGCATGCAAAAAATTTGTACAACCATGTCATCAACAATAACAAGATGATTTTATACTTACGATATTGCGCAACTTTGTAATGCATTGTATGAATCCAACGAACATTTTATATACAATAACTTTATCTAGAATCAAAGTGAATAAACATCAATCTATAAAAGCATTTTAGGAAAATCTCAGGCCTTCTTTATATCGGCCTTAAACTTTAATGGAACAACAAATGTTTTTGAAAACTTTTATAAATAATTTTAACTTTTTAAGTTGTTTAATAGTTTTTTGGATTTTTACTTTTTTCATTTTATAATTTCTTAATTTTAATGAATTCTATTTTTAGCTTTTATGATTAATTTTTCTTCGGAATACTTTAAAATTTATAATCAAATTGTTTATTAATATCTTGTTTAACTTAGTAAGGAGTAGATTTTGTTGGAGTTATGACTGTAGCATAAATTTTGAACACAATTTGATGGCTCACCCTATTGATATTGGAGTCAAGGACAATGATGATTGTGGGTTGACTAATCTACAAAGAGTTTTATTTTTAAATCTTCATGTTTAGCCTATTAAACCTTTAATTGTTTTGTAATTGTGGTGCATAAAACTATCAATCTTGTATGTGTATGTGAATTTAGTCTAAATTGTATTTCATTTGAATATATTTGATATTTTGAAAATCTTATAAACATTCAAATATTCTGTATGTGACTTTTTTTATTGTTATAAACAAATTTCTTAAACTCACCAAAAATACTGAATCCAAAGGGCTAAGGTCAACTTACTGGTACCACCTAGGGGTATGGGACTTTGGCACCTCCAAAGGCCAAGAACTCATTGAATATAAGATAGGTTAAGCTCGAGTATCAGTCAAGTAATTTTGCTATTGTAGACTCTACGTTAATCAGTTAAACCCATTACTTATCGACCGAGTTATAGTAAATGTGTCAGAATAAACTCATTAAATTGTTTAAGTAAATTATGTTTGGTGAGACCCATAGATTTCTCTTCGTGACTAAGGGCATGACTTCTCAAGAACAGTAAGGGTAGCCAACTCTAATAATCTAATTATAATATGTAATTGATGTATTATAGGAATGAAATAACTCAACTATTTCAAAATGTGTGATTAAAGAAAAGTTATTGCCAAACTTGAGATTTCTACACTTAGGTGCATTTTTTCAATCGAATAGTCCAGATCATGCCCAAATTTATTAATTGTTAAATTTCTTTAGCTGTTCCTCCAGTATAGTTGATGGATTGGTTAAGAGTCTTTCCTCTTATGAGAATATTAATCTGATGATTGTTATTATCAATTTAATCTTTAAATCCAATGCTCTAGTTTTTATCTCACTGTGATTAGATTTTAAACCTTCATCATTTAAGCTAATTCAGAGATTGCCACTTTGTTTGCTTAATTGAATGTTAGTTGTACAATCTTCTCAATCTTTATCGATTAGCTTTCTAAAAAGTATATTCTAGCCATTAGGAAGTTATTTTTTGAGTTTTTTTATGTAAACTTTATACAAGGATCATTTATCAAACATATAATAACAAAATCATATTTGAAAAATTTCATAGGAGTTGAAATGATGTTCAAACTATGAGTAACAAATATTTACACAATTATCAGAGCTATAGATTTTAATTTGTCTCTATTTCTCCAACCTTTATTCATAATTATTTTTTGCATTTCTTAGAAAAATCTACTTCATTCATTAGTAATAACACTTTTGTTAAAGAATTAATGGTTTTGGAATTTTTGTGAGACATGATGGTAAATTTTGCTGGGCAACTCAAATTCTTGGCATGAAAGTACAATATTTAGATTATGGCTTATAATTTACACAATTGTAATTCTTTGTAATAGTTGAAGTGCAATTTTCTTAGCTAAATATTTCGTTCAACACTCAAGAACAAAACAAATAGAATTAAAATAGAAGTTTATTGGAGAGCATGTATAAAAAAAATAATTAAGTTGTGATTTGTGCTATTGTTTTCTTAATTAGTTGATATTTTTATTATGATTGGCATCAAAGTATTTTATAAACTTAGATCAGGCTTAGGTTTCATTAACCCTTTTGAATTATGGGTGAGAGTAAGTTAGGATTCAAGAGTTTATTTGCTATCATGTAAAGTATATATTATAATGTTGAATATTAATTTTTTTTAATTTTTTCATTAATGTTATATTTTCCTATAGCTTTAGTTTTATAATCCTAAAAGGTGAGATTGTTATACCTTTTAATATGATGATCACAAAATCAAGGCTAAGTATTTACTAATACTTTATTAAACTTAGTAAAGTTTTAGTAAGATCAAATGAAGTTTCCTAATGTCTGGATTTGTTGGAGTAAGAATTATAACATAAAAAGAAAATATGACTTGATAGCTTAATCTACTAACTTTGCAGCCAAAGACAACGGTCTTTGCAGAGTGGCTAACCAAAAAATAACTTCATTTCTAAATTTTTACGATGAGCATGTTAAACTTTTAATTTTTTCATAAATAGAACAAATAAGGCGATTATCTTTTGTGAATATTTGACTTTTGTTCAACTTATATTCTGTTTGAAAACATTTTAGCTCTTAAAAATCATGTAAATAATCAAATTGTTTTATATATAAATGTTTATTGTGATTCTAAAAACATTTTTTCTTAAGCACTCTCAACATTTAACCCCCAAAAACCTAGGTCAAATAGCATGTAGCACAAAAGGGTCACGGGCCTTAGGGACTCCCTCAAGCTCCGAACCTAACCGAATCTAAAACGAGCCAAACCTAAGTATCAATCAAGTTAAGTTATTATAGTGGCCTCTTGGTTAATTTATTGGATTTGCTACTCATGAACAGGCTTAGGAAAAATGAGTCATGGTAGACTCTTTAATCAATTTAGGAAAATTTAGTGAGGTTGACTCATACGTGCGAACTAACGACCTCGATCATGACTTCTTGAGAAACGTAGGGGTAGCCAACCAATTAGGCTGAATGATATGTAGTTAATGTACTATAAGCATAGAATAATTCAACTATTTTGTAATGTGAGATTAAACAAAAGCTATCACCAACGTTGAGATTTTCGTACTTACTAATCATGTGTTTTCATGATTGAGTAATCCAGATCACAATCATATTTATGAATAGTTAACATTCTTCGCCCATTTATCTAGAATAGTTGATGGAATGATTGAGAGTCTCTTGTTTAATGTGAGCTGTAATCTGATCATCATTACTATCCATCCAAACTTTCAATCCAACTCTTTAAAACTTATCTTATCTTGATTAAATCTAAACCCTTTATCATTTATGTTGATCAAATGGCGACCACTCTGTTCGCTTAATTTGATGGTAGTTGTACCATCGACTCCATCTGTTTTTTCTAGCTTTCTAAAAGGTAGATTTTAGCGATTGTGTGAGTAGTTTTGGAGTTTTTTAATTTATAAATAGGGATCATTTAGTAGATCTTAAAACTATTGAATGGAACTTGAAAATTTTCATACAATTACAAGCGAAGTTCAAACTGTGAGCAACAATTTTCTTTGTAATTATAGGTGCTATGAACTTTTGTTGATCTACATTTCTTATTCTTTCCTTGATATTTTCTGGTAAATCTCTTCGTTAATTAGTAGTGCTACTCCCTTTCAAAAAAATTAAAGGTGTAAGGATTTTTATAAGCAAAAATTGTAAAGTTTAAAATTTTTTCATTTAACCTGAATTTCACAGTTTTTTGTATCTTATTGGAGCAACCCATTTATATTTGTTATAACTCTACAAACTTTGACAAAAGGGAGTGGTTAGTAGAAGCTTGATTAGGGATTGGGGTGGATGTAGGAATAGGTTTTAGCCAAACCATTTAAAAATCTTTTGTTAATTTTTTTATTGTTAAGCATTTTTATTTTGTTGATAATTTTATAAAAAAACGTCTATTTTAAGCTCAAATTTTTTTGTAATTTTTGAAATAAAAAAATTGTTAAACAAATGATTCTTCTCCATCTTATTATTCATGTTTCATCACACATTTTACAACCATAAGACACAATGTTTCTTGATCATGCTAAAATCCTATTCCTTCTTTTTCCAAACCTACTTATAATGATATATTTAATCAATTGACTTGTTCTTTTGACATTAATATCCCTCTAATGTAGTTCACCTATCATATCTACAAGAAAAGCTAGATAATTAATTAATATGCTACCAAATTATGTCGTCCAAATCAAATATCATCAAGAATTACTCATAGGACAAATAACCTCTTTTTGTTTTATGATTACTTACCAACTAAGTTTATGATAACGTAATCGAATGTAATGTAAGAAAACATTTGCTAGGTTTATCAAGTCAAGCTAGATTAGGAAGTGATTAAAGATCATGGTTGAGCTACCTTTCACTCAAAGAACTTCTCTTAAAAACAAACTGAATTTCTCTTCCTTTTGTCTTCATTAAAAATTCTTCCAATTCTATGGAATAAATCTTCATTAAGTAGCTTTGTTAGGGCGCTAACTTATTTCATGTTGTTCCAACAAATTGAACGTCTACTATATTTCATTCTACATAGTCCATGATTAGATGGGGCTTAAAATCAATTTCTTGAATCTTACAGTACTTTATAACATTTTGAGTTAAATAAAGGGCATTGAAATTGCATATTTTTGAAGAAATATTTGTAATTGTAATGCCATATCACCTAATTTCCTTTTCAAACCAAAAAAATTTTACTAGAAATACTCCGAATGTTATATTGTGATTCATTTTTTTGCTAAAGATATAGTTCCATATGTTTCTATTAGATAATTAGTTTAATCAATGGAATCTTTGATGAACAAAGTTCTATCTACATTCCCAACCTAAAATAATGTGAGTAGAGATCAATATTGTTTGACATTTCAAGATCTTTGTTTGTCAACAAATTTTATTTTTCCAAAGTCTTTTATTTCTTGTAAATCTACCTTTTTTCTTTGATGCATAATTTCATCAAACACATATTGAGTTGATTCCTTCACAACTAAGTTTCCTTGTTAAATATCTTCTGGGTTTATCTATTTGAAGAATATTATAAAGAGATAGCATCCACTATCTTGGTTTCTAATCTCCAATTCCTATCTAATTATTTATGTAGCTCTACCATCAAAATATGTCAAAGCTTTCATAGTTTAGTTTGTTGTTCTTGAAATGAACATATAATATTTTACTCATATTTCGTTTGATAATAAATCAATTCAGACATTGAGATTATTAAAACTACAGACTTATTAAGACATTATGATTTGAGATTCTATATCACCAAAGAAAAAGTAAAAGTAGCATCAAAAGTTTTAATAAGGAGATTAAAATTGTTTGATATATAACATAGATGAAGCTTAATATTTTTGAATGATGTATGCTATATACAAATAAAATCGAATCAACTTTACTACATTTGTGATTGTTGCATATTGATAATATGAACTTGTAGTCCTAAGCTAGCTTGGTGATGTGAAGAAGATTAATAAAAATATTTTTAGTTAGTGATGCTAAATTAAACCTAATTGAAAATGAGGTTTTCTACCATAAAAACTAATTTTTTCTTTTTATAAAAACATTTTTTTTCAAAAACAAATAGGTAAAATATTTGTTGACAAAACAGTAAGGCTCATGCAGTATGGACAAAATTATTATATTGTATAAGTATTCAAAGCTTACATCATTGTTTTTCAAATGGTTGTGTGACACATATTATAAGTAACTATTGTTTAACAACATGTAGAAGTCAATGAAAGAGAATATTTAAAATAGTTAGGAATATGTTAAGTCTAAAAATTTTTTTCAATTGTAGTTAGGATAAGTATTTGACTTTGAATTAATTTGATTATAATTATATTTGCTAATCTAGAACAGAGATGACACCTTATATGTATTACATAATATATTGTGCTATTATCATTATACTGATATTAACTAATTAGCAATTCTTTTCTTGATATTGATATGATTTTGAAACAGTTAAGAAGATCCACCTAATCAAAGCAAGAGTTAAAAAAGAAAAGGTTTACTCCATGCATGTTTTCATAAGAAAATAAAAAAAGTGGATTGTTAGGAAGAGGTTCATGTATTGTGAAAGGTAAGCCCAATAAAACACATTATAATGTTTGGAAAATGTGGATAATTAAAGACAAAGAATTTTATACTTTATATATTATTGAAAAAAATTGTTACATTACTTACAATATAGTTTTGTCATTATTGCTTGCCAGGGAACAAATTGTATTTTTTCTTTCGGATTTAATTAAATTTGTTGCTAATACTACTTATACATTTAAACGTGACCAAAGTAGCTAGATGATCCATCCTTGATTATTTCAAAAGGATAGGCCAATGGGTTTTATTGCGTGGGAATTCAAGAAAACAAAGAAGGATAGCCCTCCATGTTGAATGTATAATGGATAAGTTATACTAACTAGTAGGTACTAGGGAAGTAGAGGAAGAGTTTGTCTGGAAGCATCCCAATATTTTTAAAATTGAATTATTAAATTATTATATAAAGGGAAGTTTACAAAATATTAAATAGACTTCAACATTTTTTCGACATTTGTTGGATAAATGTAAGTGCATTTAAACTTTTTTTTGAATGTTATTAAATGAAATTTCCATTTCTATATTTTTTAATAATATCAACAAAAATATTAATTGAAATAACTAATAATATAGATGTGAAGTCAAACATGGTAGAACAAATGAAAATGAACCTTAAATAATAATTCTTCTTCAAGTTGAAATTGAGATGACATAAAAAATACCAAAAATTTGTAAAAATAATACTAATTTAATTCTAAGGGAATTTTTAAAGAAACATAATAAAAGAGCCAAATTATTTTAGAAATATATGAATTTTTTTATTAAAATAAACAACACTTGGAGTAGTGTTTTTTAAATTTGTCAAAAAAACGTCTAAAAGTCTTTCACAATTGAATGTGCAAGAAGTTGTAATCGTTATAAGTTTTTGTTCACAGTGGATATATAATATAATACACATTATGTACCAAATAAGGAGAATCGTGAGATGAATACAACTAATAACAAAGTTGTTATAATTAGGAATAAAATGGAGAACTATTATGAAGGCTAGGAAGAGGGAGACAAATTGGATAATTGTTAAAGTCCGTTTAAGGAAGGAGAGGGAACAAGTTTCATGATTGTATGATGCTTTTAGGATGAAGGAAGTTTAGTCACGTCTTAAAGGTGGATTTAATCTTCTAAAAAAATAGTAATGATTGAAGTCAATGCATATGTCACACAAGACATTTAATGTTCTTAATAATTCTTTTACTAGTCATAGAGTTTTGCAATGGTAATGCCTTGAGGTAGATGAGACATTATTTCAAGTAGGTATCAAATGCTCCCATAAATGGATAGAATGGTCCAAAAGTGTTGTAGAAAGGAGACTGCCACAATCAAACGATAATCGATAGTTTTATGATAATTTCATTGAATATTTGATTGTTTAATGTGTTAAGTTTTTGACCCCTAGTCGTGGGACTTGGTTTGATAATAACAAATCTTATGAATTACTACAAAATTTGTTAAAGAGAATTTTTAAATTTTTAAAGTCTAATTCTTGTGTTCACAAGGGAATTTAAAAAAGAGGAGTTATGGTTTATATTTAAGAAAGAGGTTTACTTTAAATTTAATTTTAGTTATTTTAATTTTTTTATTAGATGTTAAGTTTTATTGAAATCACTCATATAAGGTACAAAAATTTTGTCGCACTTAAATTATCCATCTTAAAAAAGTATTAGGATTCTATAATCTTTGTCATATCTTTACCATCCAAAAATCATTTTATTGTTATCATACCTTTGAAAGTTTACTTTTCAAAACTTGTTGTAAAAAATGTATTTTAATTATAAAAATAAATTTGTAAAAGAATCATAATTTATTTAAAACAATAAAAAAAACTTATTACTAAAAAGAACCAAAAGGCATACTTAGAGCAATTCATGATTACAGCTAATAAGGCCTATCATTTCAATAAAATATCTTTAAAAGCTACGAAATAGTTTTGATTCATTCATAACTCAAGAATCCTAACAAAACTTACATCTAGAGCATAGGAAGAGGTGGTCAAATGCAAAAAAAATGCAAAATGTGCAATGTAGGAAAGCTCTTGTAAAGCCATAATAATCCATCATTTATTCATTGTAAGGCTAAAAAAACCTGAATCCATTTCACACGATTGTACTGAAAATTATGCGAGTGTTTTTGCTATCCAATAGCAAAACTATGTGACCGAATGATTCAAATCTCATCCACTTATACAAAGTCTTATTTAGATCATCATATCCAATCACATAAATTTGAGAACTCATTGTCCATGCTTTATCTTCATGTAAAAGCTAAATATAATAGCAAAATAATGATTTAGATTTAGTGGTTCATATCAAATCCTAATTTAGAAATAGTGCTTTTAATATTATCGACCCAATTGAGAAGGTTTCACAATCGAATAGTCTAAGAGCCTTTTGATCTAGTGGCTCCTTTGTAGTGAGATTTTTTAGGTTTTTTGATTTTTATACCTTATTATTTAAAAACTATAGTTAATTTTTTAATTTAAGTAATAATGAGTGGTTAGTTGATTTGGAAAGTGCTTTTAGTCATTAAAAATGTTTATAAATAAGTGAAATCTTCAACAAGAAAGACTAATAAAAATTTTTACAAAATCAGAAGAAAACTTTTTAAGGTATTGTATTAAAACATTTAGTTGTAAATGCTCATTAACATTTTCTTACGGTAAATGCTTCAATCATTAAACTAGTAATCTCTACTTTCTTCTCAAATAGGCTAACTTCCCAATTTTCTTTAATTATAATTGATTTAATTCTAGCACATATTTCTCAATATGCTTTCCTCAAGCATAAGATTTTTTTATTAATTTACACTTTCTGTCATCGAATTATTTTATTCTATTACCAAGTTTATTATGTTGTATGATCGTAGTAGTGTATTTCTATTTTTTAGTTAAGAGGGTTTAGCTCTTTTGGAAAATTGCTTTATATGAGTAAGAATACTATCTCAATTACATCTAAATGTGTTGGTCCTAAAATGGTTTATTATCTTAAATCAAATAATTAAAATAAAATATTATATTTTAAAACATTGATGAATTAATTCCAACAAAAATTATATATATATATTGTATAAATAGGATTGTGAAAGTAAGTTTAGAGAACTAAAATAAATAAATAAAAAAAACCTAAATCCTTAAGATTTAGAGTGGATCTTCCAAATGAAAAAGTTATAGATGAAATTATGATTAGTGTTCAACCATAATCTTTCATAAGCATAATCCAGTGTAACAAATTTTAAGACATCTATTACACAAGATAGCTTAAATAACAAACTTTGTTAATACTTAGAAAGAAAAAATTAATTATATTTGAAAGAAATTATGCAATTCCTAGATCATTAGATATAGGTATAATTTGAAGGTAATAGAGATAATGAAATTGATTAGTTGGTTGATAATTTTAAAAAATGGTAAATTTGTGAACAATTTACGAAATATTGATTAACTCTATTTAAGTGTTGACAGTGGGGGAGGATAAAAATTGAAAGATTAAAATAAGCATAAATTTTAGCTGAACATTAATCTAGGGTGACGTACATGTAAAGGAGCTTATCCTAAATTGTTATGGATTACTTTTTTTAATAAATAATTTATGTTTTAATGAATTTTATTAAAAGTTCTGCTATCATTAATAAAGAGAGATTATTGTGTTGACCCCTTGTCCTGATGTTTTTTTCAATGATAATAAACCCTTACTAATGAATTTGTTTAAATAAATTTTAAATTTTAAACAGATAATACTTCTATTCAAGGTATTGTTTGAAAAGAAAGAAGAGCAAAGGTGAAATTTTCTGATGGTCATTTTGCTTGGATTAACAAATAATGAAGAAATATTTTTAATTTAATTTTAGATATTATAATTTTATTTTGATTAGAATGTTAAGCTTGATTAAAATCACACTATGAAGGCACAAAAACAAATTTTTATTTAAATTAATCATTTTAAAAGAAATATTAGGATTATAAAATCCATAGCAAATGTCAACCATCTAAAGAATTAGTTTATTCTTAATCATATAATAAGTATGTTTATATCAATTAATTATTTCAAAAAATGTATTATAATTATAATAACTAATTTGTAAAAAAATAATATAATGAAATTAATAAAAAGAAAAAACCTATTACTAATAATAATCGTAAGTGTTCAGTTAGAGCATAGCTCCTCAATGTGGATAGTTAGGTTTTTGAGATTAATAAAATATCACAAAAACTCATCAAATAATTTTGGTTCAATAAATAACTCACATAAAAAATTTAATAGAGTATGAGTGTATTAGCAATAAGGGAAATCAATTCAGAACAATGGAGGGGTTACTAAACCCATACAATGCGCATATTATTTAGCATAAGAAAATTCTTATAAAGCAATAACAATCCATCATTCATGCATTGTGTGACTAAAATGAGTAACCATTTTGCATGACTTTAATCAAAATTATTGGAGTAATTCTATCATCTAATCATGCAATTATGTAATCAAATGATCATAATCTCATTAGCCTTTTGGAAACATATAATTAGATTTGTTATTTGATAATGTAATTTCATGATCGATCACCCCTTGTTTCATCCATGCATAAGAGCTAAATCTTGTCTTTATATCACAATTTAGATCTACTGGTCTAGATCAAATAGTGCTTGTTTAATCCAAGCCATCTGATCATGTTTTATCATGATCAAATGATCTAGGATCCTTTAGATCGAGCGATTCTTATGTAATGGCTCTCTTACCCACTATTTCAAGACAATGGAATTTTCATAATTTATCCATAATGAAAAATTGATCTGTTTGGTAAGAACTTTTAGTAACTACAAAAATGTTTATAAATTAGTTTGGTAAGAACTTTTCAAGTGATGACATTTAAGCCATTAGCACCTAATGCTCATGATCACATCAATATGCCTTGTCTTTTACATATCAATGTCATAATCTTTACTTTCTTCTCAAATGAGTGAAGTTCCTAATTTTATTAATTAATTAATTTAAAATACTTGTATCTCATTCAACATTTTTAAGTGCAAAGTTTTTGTTTATATTAATTTTAATTTCCCATTACAAAATTATTTCATTTTTGTCCAAGATTGTTAGTTTGTCGAGCCGTAGTAGTCCATTTCTATTTTTTTGTTATTGTAAGGTTTTAACCTACCAATCATTTGGCAAGTCTTATATTAGTCATATTATTTTTTTAATATCTTCATTGGAGAATATAAAGGATACATTTTAAGATGAATCATCTAAAAACCATTGGCCTATCATTTCTTATTTATACAAATGTTTTGATATCCTTTTGAAAATTTATCACGAAAAGAAAATCAACATATTTTAGAATAGAGTTAATTTTTAAAATCTAAATTTAATATTTAATAAAACACACTTTTAAAGACATACTTATGTTTGTGAAAAAACATATTAAATCATTCTTTTAAATATTCTCTAACAAGGAATTTTTATTCCAAACAATTCACTCCTTCCATATTAAATAACACATCAAATGACACATGATGAAATTTAGATCAATAAGAATGGGATGAATTATTACGAATAAAAAATTAGGTTTCTAACAAAAATACATAAATAAACTTTTTAATATTATTTTATAAAAAGTTTAAATTTAAATTAAAAATTTTACCGTTTTTTTTAATAATAATAATTTATAAAAAAAACATGAAATTGAAAAATAAAAATCAAATGATAATGGAGGAAAAACATTTTTTTGATATAATTAAAATAAGCTACAATAGATTTACAACAAAATAGAATGACAATAGAGGAAAAAAATTTGTGGCATGAAATACAAATTAGTACAACCAAAATCTTGAGGTCAATGAAATGAAAGAGGTGCAACTATCTTAATTAAATCAATTAAGAATAGAGAAAATTAATAACTTAACTGACTTGTGAGAAAAGCTATAATTAAGAGTTTTATGACTAAAAGAAGTGGCAAAAGTGGTGAGAATGCTGTGGTTTAAAAATTTTCTTTATATTGCATAAAGATTCATCAATCCCTTTTTTCAACACTTTCCTTATTCATAGACCTTTTCTTATAGCCAAAATAATTTACTTAGTAAGAAAAAAGCATTACTTTATCGTCTATTTTTTTAATTTTTTTAGTTAAAAATTTTTTATTGAAATAAAATATTATAAAATCTTTAAAAGAGCTTAAAGAGATGTTGCACATGAGTCACTCGATTAGAATGAACAGAGACTATTTTTTTAAGAAAACTGCATGCTGAATGTTTGAGATTTGTTGAGGATGTTTAGAAAAAGAATTTCATCAGAACCATTAAATCTATCTTGATGTGATGCCTAGATTTATCATGCTTTATAAAACAAATGGAAGAGATTAAAATCATTTGATCATGAAACTACACGATTATAAGGTTCCAGTTAGATGCATAATTTGGAAGAATATTGTCTAAAAACATGGCTTTATTTTAAACTTACATTATGAATGTGAATATAGCTTTTTTGTATATAAAGCTTACATGTTCCTCGAACTCAAGCTTATTTGTGGTTGACTGCCCCGTGGTTTGCTCAAAAGATCATTACTCATGTTATCAGCAAAGATTTTGAAATTGCATGTGTGGACACCGGAGTATTAACCCATTATAACAACCTAAAACTATGATCACAATTACAGTTAGTATCGCAATTGACCAACGAGTTTTGGGACATGCATTCCAGACCTCTTAACGATAGCTAGCCTTTTTAGGCGATGCAAAGACATTTGGTTCTTTTATTAATAATAAGTATTATTTTAATTAGAAATTTTTTTAATTAATTATTACAATTATATTGGACATTTTACAAATTTTATTGAAATGATACTAAGCTACGATAAAAAAATAAAATGAATTCAAGATAATAAAGGAAAAGAATAAAGCTTTTTAAGACCAACTATTTTATTAAATATTAATTTTAATAAAAATTTAATTTTTGCATGTTCTGATAAATATTTCAATCAAGATTGTCATTTCAATCAAATTAAATCAAAAGTATCTAATTTAATTCAAAGCGTGTCTTTTGATAGTTTGTTACTCAAACTAAAATTATTTTCATAACATTTTTCTTATGCTACACATCATCAAGTTATTGCATTAATACAAAACTTATGTATATAAAATTAAAAAATTATTTTAAATAATTTATTAAAAGTACTTATAGTTTATTATCAGCAAAAAAAATATAATGACAAGAGGTCAATAACATAATAATATTTTAATTTTGACGGCAATAAAATCTTTAATGAAATTGATAAAAATATAAATTATTTATAAATGGAATATACAATTATTTAAACATAAACACCCATTACATGTTTGTCATTACTTGATTAATCCTCTCTTTTAATTTATGGTTATTCCTTTCAAATTATTTCAATTTTTATTCTTTTTTGTTTTTTCTTATTGTAGTTAATCTAAATTTTGTAAATTATTAATAACCCTAAATTCTTATGAAGTTTTCAAGAAATTGTTGAAGTAGTTTAATTTTTAAGAAAACCCCTTAACTCCAATTACACTTTATTGAATAGACTAGCTCACACAATTTCTTTTAAATTGAATTAGTTTATTTTTTGTAGCAAATATTGAGACAAATTATTTAACGTATATTGTATTATCATTGACTCAAAATTGGTAAAAAAAGATTAATTATTATGAGTGTTGGGTTACTCTTGTGTTTGATGAATCAAGCTTTAATTATTTAACATTTTATTGTAACAAACTTATTTATTATGAAACAAGTTTACATGTAAAGAACAAGTCAATCATTTTTGAAAATGGTGGACTAGTAGTCTTCAAAGTATCTTAGATTATTCTACAAGCTTCAACAATTGAAGACATGTTCATTTATTTGATAAGACTTTTTCACTATAAAATAGAATGTTAGCTTGTGATTTTGAGATACTCTTTTTTCATATAAATCTCAAATCATATTTAGGCATCCAAATTATTCAATCATCTTCTTGATTTAGCAAGTGAATAGGATTGAATTTTTTAATCTCTTAAAGTTTTTATTGGTTTAAATTTTACTTAAGCTATCGATTAATTGAACAAACATTATTAATATTTTTTATCATTTTTTTATTTGTTAAACCATACTCTCATTTGTTTGTCAAATTCTATGTTAGGTTGATTAATAAACATTAAATAAATTAAAAAAATAATTCTATTAAATTTTTTATAATGAAACAAAAAAAATTAAGCTACATTTTAATTAGGCTAATATGCAAAGGTCATGGGCAGAGCTTAAGCCCATGTAGTCATTTGTAGTAGATATTTCCTTGGCTAAATCATACTCTTATATTTTCCCCAAAGTTTATATTAGGTTGATTAATTTAAAAAATATTCTATCAAAATTTTCATAATTAATTAACAAAAAAAGCTAAGCCACATCTTTGCTATGTGAAATTGTAAAGCTCTTGGACTGAGCTTATGCTAAAGTGAGAATTTATAAGTGTGGGGATTAGCGACTCCAACAACATCAAGTTAGGGCAATCTACTGTAGTCCTAAATCTAGTTCAGCTATATAAGACCCAAAATTGACATGTAGTTCTGTAACCATAAGAGTTAATTGGATCAATAAACAATGCACACACAAGCTGGAGTTGTCCCCTTTTCATCTCACAAAACAGTGTCATGGAAGTGCTTATAAGGAGAACATCCTTTACATACTAAGCATTATGGGACTATTCTTTGCTACTTGTCAACTTCAAAAATTGAGAGTGCTCATTACTATATGATCACTCATTTTTTCGTTGGCACAGAGGAGATTACCTTTGCCATTATGTAATTATCTTAATTCATCCAACACTTAATTTGATGAGCTGATTAGAGGGTTTCTACATCATCCACTATAAGTGATTGATCCTTACTTGACATCTAATGGTCATGAACTCATCTGACTCCATAAGATCGTTTTTCTTATGAAAAATCTATTCATCATGTGGCTTTAAATAATCCATTTTGATCCATATGGCTGAGATCATTATTGATTTTATGGTTGATTGATAAAATATTTACATCTCATCCAATTTGATTGAATAGCCTAGATCGAATCCAGATTGATACAAAACTCAAAAATAATATACCTTTACAAATGACTGATTGGATGGCTGTAATCTCCTCTGACTCGATTCAATGATAATAGTAAATCAAGTGTAATGGCTAAATAACTTCTGATGATA
The DNA here is from genome assembly GCA_023846275.1 of Vanilla planifolia. Lineage (NCBI taxonomy): Eukaryota > Viridiplantae > Streptophyta > Magnoliopsida > Asparagales > Orchidaceae > Vanilla > Vanilla planifolia. Next base: position 1,026,754 of record JAIUJO010000125.1, on the reverse strand, counting down.
TATGTCATTGAAATAGTCAATTTAGAATTTTGAGCGATTTGGAAAAGCATTTTAGGATGTTTCAGAGTGGCTTTTTCAGAAAGCTTTTGCTTGATTTTTTTAATGGCTACGACCAAACATTTTCTAAAATTACCAAATTATTATGAATAAAATTACTATTGAATGTGGATAAGATTTTAACATCTCAAAGAAGGGTTGAATCATATTCTACTGACATAAATTTCTTCTAACAGTACTCATGGACTACAACTTGAAATTTTAAATTCTTTGAGGTAAGCCTAATTCTTTTAAGATTATATTTTTTGAAATCTTCTCATAATTTTTACTTGTTTAGTGCTTTTACATTAATAAAAAGCAAGCAAAAATTTGTAAGACTTTAACAAAAATTTTTTTATTGATGTATTTTTATTTTTCTTTTAGGTTGGGTGACCGAGTATTTACTGAAGCGAAAGTTCGAGTTGATCTCTAAAAAGGCTGACTTGGGGTTGGTCTCATAAAAGCCATGGTTATAGTCGAATCTACAAAAGCTAATAAGTTACAAATGAATCATAGGAAAAAATCTCAAATAGCTTTGAGGTGAATCGTAAGAAAAACTCTCAGGTTATAACTATTTTACTAGTAGAGCATTTCTAAACCTTGATTTGAGGGGAACATAAGTTCTAATATTAACCGATCCAATTATAAATGTTGGTGTACCATGTCAAATTCCATATTTATTTTTGGTAATAAAAAAGATCATAAATTAATCTAATTATAAATCCAAGTTTCGAACTAATATAGAATTATTTTTATCAAATATATTATAAAAAGAAGTGTATTTCTTATTAGAATTTTTTTTTAAAATCCTAGTTTTAATGGGATTTACCCATTAGTTTTCATTTTCAATGATCAAAATCAATTATAAAACAAACCAAAATTTCATATTTAGGTTATTCTTTTTATGATCCTAAATAGGATTTAAAGTTTTAAGATTTTCTTTGATTACATCTTTTTTCTCTATTTATTTTATTTTGATATTTTAAACTTCATTTGTCAAATCTTATTTATTCTTTAAATAAGTTCAGATTAGTTTTTTAGTTTAAATTTATTAGTAAAAGTTTACATGCACAATACTTGATTTTAATTATTAAATTTGAGAACCTAAGCTATTTTAGGTTTAAGATATTTGAGTTTAACTATGTTATTAATTATTTCACTCTCAGTGCAAAAGTTGGACATTTTAATTAAATTTTACCTTTGATCTCACATGCATTCAATGTATAACAAAGTTGCATGCAATAGTGTTTTTTAATATGATAATCGCATGTGAACAATCAACATCTGAATGCATAAAAGTTCTAACATATGCAACAAAAATTTCTCTACTAATTGGCTTTTTTGTAAAAATGATTAACTATAGTTTAAGTATTTAAAAGCACTTGATTCCTTAATGAATGAAAATACATATGGAACTTTTCTCTAATTTTTTAAAATGAATTACATATTCATTATATTCTTCTTTTATATTCTTTTAGCTTCTATTAAACTTTTAATATCCTTTCCAAATATAAATAAATTGTTTAACCTATTTTTATTATAATTTTTCTCCTTGCTTCATGATATAACCTCTTCTTTTTCTTCTCTAACCATAATGCACAAGTGTCCTTCATTATCTTCTTCCTTTCAACTTGTGATAATCACTTTCGGCTCATTCAAAGCTATTTTCAATGTTTTCTTTTTTCAATGTACTTTTTTAATTCATTCTTCTTGAATGATCCCTCATAAATCATCACTAACTCATGCCAAATTTTATAAGCTATTTTAAAACTCATATTTCTGTTAAATTTAGTAGTACTCAAAGTATAACTATATTTAGTACTATAATTTGGTTTCACAAGATGAGGGTGAATAGCTGTGTTAAAATTCATTTTTTTACAAAAATGCTAAAAAAAACTTAAAAATACTTTTGAAATGCTTAAGAAAATATCAAAAATGTTTTTTATAAAGTTCAAATTCAATTTAAAATATATTAGTTTATTTCTGTAATAAGTTATAAAAATTATTAAATAAAAAATCAGTAAGAATAAAAATATATACAAATGATTTTAAATGTTTGATTTAAAACAAGCTTATGTCATGCACAAAATACTTCTGACAATAACAAACACTACATATAAAACTTTTGCCTAAAGATGGTTAGACTAAACTTTTATAATAATGAAACAAAGGAAATAGTACACTAAAACCTCACAATGATATAAAATAGTAATAGTTGAAAAATAATCAATGAAATAAAATTTAAAAAAATTAAAGAGGCATAAGTATCTTAATTAAAACAATTTGGAATAGAAAAAAAAATAAAATTTGCCACATAAGAATAATGCTACTTTTAAAAGTTTGATTATTAAGAGAAGCAATGTATTGAAGTGATGACTTGAAAATTTAGTTTAGATTGCATAAAAATTCATTAATCCATGTTTTTCAAATCTCTTATTCATAGAAATTTTTTATCAACAAAAAGAACTTACTAAATAAGAAAAATAATCTTGTCTTTCCTAATATTTTCATATTTTTTTAAATAAAAAGTTATCTTTTAAATAAAATGTTCTAGTGGCTTAAAATAATTACTAAAAGAGCTGTTGTACATGAGCTACTTGGTCAAAATGATATTGGGTTATTTGATAATGAAAACTACACGATTAAATGGATAAGACTCAGTTGGGCCTATTTAGAAATAGGATTTGTTTATGAGCATTAGATATGAATCATGATCGAACGACTGGATTTCGATATGATGTGTAGAATAACATTAATTATGTGAATGTGAAATAAATGATCTAATGAAGGATATTATATATCCTCATAAAAAAGATAAGGTGTTGAGAATCATTTGATCATGAAATTGTGAAATCGAACAAATTTTGCTACTACCTCAATTTACAAGCATGGCTCACAAAAAAAGCTTTATTTGTCCCACATTCGGGGTTACCTGGCCTTTAGCTTGCTTGGAACTAGTGATGCATTACACACTATATATGAGGATACAATAGTAGTATCTTGATCTAGGAACCTTATAAATTATTTTCATAGTCAATCCTAGCATTATAACTAGATGAAACGTTTGTGGGCATGCATTCCCAGCCATTTAATTACATCCAACATGTTTTAGGCATTATTAAGGCTATTGGTTCAAATTAATATAAATTATTATTATTTTTAGTAATTAATTATCTTAATTATAATGTAAATTTTGTAAAACATTATAATATATTTTTAAGATATGATTAAAAATATATTTTCAAGGCAGTTAAGTTGGATAGATTAAGTCATGAAGGATTGTAATGTAAGTGGTTGCGCATTAACTTGAAGACATGCAAAAGTATGACACTTGTTATTTTCTTAGAATTGAAATTTGTAATGGAAACAATTTTTTATTTTCTTACATCAAATAATTTTTTTGGAAAATTTTTTTTAGGGAGCATCAACTATTTTGCTAAGAATAATAACTAAATGTGATAGATATTGTAAAATGTATAAATAGCACAAAATCTTTTTATAAAACAAATTAATTAATTTAATAAATGTAGATAATTAGAAGCATGCAACACCTTTCTTATAGTAAAAATGTATAGAATTTCTTATTAAAAAATAATATATTTGTTATTTTTTAAACTACTTTTTTACTTTCTTATTTTGAAACAAATTTAGTGTTGTAAGCTTCTAAGTAAGATTGTATAAGATTATTGATTATGATTATGGTATTAAGGAAAAAGAGAAAAGTTATTCTACTTAATTTCGTAAAAATTAGATTTTTATATAATAGTTGGGTTTGTCACATTAACGATGTGATAAATCTTCATGCTAGTAATCAATTTAGATAATTTTTAATAAGTAATGCCAGAGTTTTAATATATGAAAATCATCAAGAAAGTAAAAACTTTTAATATTATAAAAAATTTCATTTATATTACCAGTAATGCCATTTTTAAACTATAATTGTAATAAATACGTTAATGTAGACATAGCAAGTTTTAAGGAATGTAATAAAACATAACTATAAAGCTAATTACACACTAGAATATTTAAACAGTATGACTAAAATTGAGAGCAAATACAATCCTTGTTATCATCCAAACATATAAACCACTAAATAGATGACAACATATAAAATTGCCAATACTTTGCATTTTAAAGAAAATTAAAAATTATGCATATAGTCATAATATTGAAATATAAAAGAAGTATGTATAAAAAAAGTTTGTTAGGTAGCTAGAATATTTAGATATTGAAAAAAATTGTCTTACAAGTTAATGACAAAGATATAGCAAAAACTATTTCGATTTTCTTTCAAATAAAAATGTACCAAAAAAATAGAGTAGAAGATTGCGTTGATAAAAAGAATTTAGAATGTTGAAACAAAATAGCATAATAATTTAAAAGAATATTATAACAAAAAACCTTCTCTATTATATAATATATTAAAAAGGGATTCTAATAATTTGATTCAAAGATATTATGTGATAAAACCATATTCCAAAAAATAATTAGAATGTTTAATAAATAATTTTAATAAGATCTTAAATATTCATAAATTATTGAAAATTTGTTTAATAAAAAACAATGAAAGAAAAATAAAAAAATATCAAATTGTTAAGACAATTAAAGAATCCCTAACATTTAAAATTAATTACATACCACATCAAAATAAACTTTTGTAAAAAATAAGGAGTATTCAAAATTATTTTTTAGGAAATAATTTTTATTTTATATAAGTTTCAAAAAATTTTCATTGTAATTAAGAACGTAAAATGTTTAAAATGTGTTAGAAAATATTAAATAATGATTTAAAACAATCGGTAAGGTAGCCAAATCCTTAAAATATGATAATGTAAAAATACTTAAATGGTGCAGTAAAAAACTATTTTATTAAGAATCAAAAAAAAAAAATTTAACAAAATTGTAGAAAATTTCAAGAAAATAGAATCGTTAAAGAAAACCATTGCAATAGCAAATACTCACATTGTTGAAAATCAATCACGCGATTTATTTACCTCAACATAATAAGAATTATGTAACATTTATGAAAAAAAATTGATAATTGAATAGAAACATAAATGTTAAAATTAGATTACATTGGAGGATAAAAAAATTAATGAAACATTCTAAGAAACTATGAATATTTGCCTCATCACTAACAATTCTTATGATAACTATAGAGAAGGCATGTCACTACATCAACTAGCCATTTCTATGGTCAATCTTATACAATATCGGGGATTCAGAGATGCGGTTTGATTAGAAAATAAAGATTAATGATAAGAATTCGAAGAATAGTTTATTTTAAAAGTAATAAACAAAGAATATTTAAATTTATATTATTTGACACAATTTAAGCAAAAAAACAATGTTTGTAAAAAGGAAATGTAAATATTCTAGTGAAAGAAAAAATTTATTACAGGTAAGAAAATAAAAAAAAACAAGTATAGTTTTGTTTGAAGAAGAATATAAAATATAACTTAAATAATTAATAAAAATATTAACTTGATGAAAGAATGATGAATATGTCATTATACAAAAAAACAACAAAAAATTAAAAATGATTAAGAAGTATAATATTTTGTTTTTATAAAAAATAATATTAGCATAAATACAAAATTTGAAATTAATTTAAAAATTTAAAGTCTTTATGGTATTTACAATATCGAAATTTAATTTTCATGTTTGATCTTGTACAAAGGTACTTTAATAATCAAAGCTCAAAAAAGAAATTAACAAAATGAAAAAAATTATTCAAAATGTGAAACCAAAACATACAAGATGATAAAAAAAATTAATATCCAAAACGTTATGTATAACACTAATAGCATGTATATTGAAATATAAACTTATTCAACTCAATATTATAATTAATTAAAAAATTATCAATTAAAAAATCTATTTGATAACATAACGTCACACTTTTTTTAAATGTATTTTTGTGAACATGCCAATTAAAATGAACATACATTGAAAAAGGAAGGCATAAAAGAGAACAAAAACTTAAAATCTCAGGGATAATAACTCAATTAATTAATTTAATAAAATAAGTTTAGTTGGATAGAAAAAGTTTTTAAAATAACAAAAAATTCATTAATATGTTCACATAATTTGAGAGTACAAAGGACTAAAGTAAAATTAAAAGAAATTATTAATTTGGAGATTTTTAAAAAAAATTATGTATTTTACAAGAAAAAATTACTAAACCCATGGTAATAATAGTAAATATCCAATTAGAAAAATGAATTTTAAATAAATAAGGAATGGTAATGATTGAATAATACATGAATGTTAGGAGAATGCATTAAAAAAATAAAAATATGTATATATAATTCGTTAATATAGATGAAAATATTTGAAATAAATTTTTAATGCTAAAAAGTATTTGTATAGTTTAGATCAAAATGTATTAGTAGAATTCTAATTATAGTACATTTTGAAAAGAAAGTTTAAACAATTTGAGGCATAGATGTTATGTAAATAAAAAATAAGTTATAAAATTTCACAAGTAGAAAATAATTATTATATTAAAAAGTTAAAATATATATCTCTAATAAATACAAATCAACACATGTAAATACATAATATAAAAGATTAAGACACATAATCTATAGAATAGTAAAACATCTAAAATATTGTGTTAGAAATTTATGAACATGGTGTCCATAAGAGGGGGTGAATTATAAAAATTTAAACTTGGTTAAAATTGACTCAGTTTTGGTACATCAACTCATGATGTAAATAATAGTAAGAATCTTTTAATTTCTAAAGAGAAAATTAAAAAAAATTAATAATTTAATATATATTTACTTATAACAAAGTAATTAGTGTCACTCTAACAATCTCTTAATAATTTAATATTTTTATTTCAATAAGATAGTTTTAGGAAAACTTTTTAGTTTTCACTTATTAATTTTTATGCTAAAATCAATCAAATTATAGTCAAGTGCATCATAAAAGAAATCTCTTAGCTGTCATGAATGTTCTAATAAAAAATTTAGAAAGTGTTTTTCAATTTTAGTAAACAATTATATCAGAATATTATCATTCTTAAAGAATAAATAAATTAAACGAAAGAAAATGGGCATAAATGGTTTTAAGGGATACTATAAAACTATTGCTTGTGCATCTCTTAATCAACTAAAATAAGATTTAATTAACAACACTTATTATTGTAGCTACAAGGACAAAAACATTAAAAAGCACTCAATTTTAACCCTTCGCTATGATGGATTAACTTCAAAAAAGACTCTAATCTTGCCCAAGATGATGTAAAAGGCACCTCACTCAACTCTAGTACTTTGTATATAGAGGCAAGGGACTCACATCATTGAAAATACAATAATATATTTTACACAATTATTAAGTGCTTGAAGAAATAATACAAAAAAATTTGTATAGTTCATACAAAAATAATGTGATATAACAATTAAATACTACGAAAGATAGTTGAAAAATTAATATATGAAACTTTAAAGTATTAGAAAATTTGATAAACCAAGTAAAATGCTATGTAAATTAGCAATCAATCAAACAAGACAAAGAATGATATCACAATGAAAAACACAATCAAAATTCTTTTTCTCGTTTGACATATAACATTACAGTAATAGATTCCCTATCATAATTTTTTAAAATAACTTTCTGTATTTATATGAATCAAAGAAATATAGAAAAATTGAGAAATTTAAGTAATAAAAATCTCATTGTTAAAGGAATAAAAAATGTTATTATACTTATATGTCAGAACAAAGTTTAGGTCAAATTTAATGTTGTTAGTTCATGTCCTATCAAAACTTTTAACGACTACATCGTATGTTAAAATATATGCCATTATTTTGTATGAAACTTTAATATTATACATCTTACTGCACTTAGGTAGCCACTTAGTGTTGAAATATGTTAAAAATATTGAAGTAGTATAAACAAAGTAATTCATGCAAACTTCTCGTAATCTTATTTGACTTATGTTTCATTTGTTGAGATGGAATATCAATCATATTGTAGGATAGTTGAAAGGTACAAATGCCTTTTACAAATTATAATAGTTGGTCAATTTAAAGAATGAAATTTATATATTAAATATTCCTAGAGATATTTTTTTATGCATGCAACATGTATGAAATGCTTACCTTATTATCTTGCAAATTCAATATTCAAGAGTAGTATAGTATAAGCATGTTTTCCATATCAATATGAAGAAATAGTTTTATAATTCTAGTTAAAATAAAGTACATTTATTGAATTTTAGAGCAAAAATTTGTTCATCAAGTTCAAAACAAATGATTTCTAATTTTACTAGTTGAGCTACAAATGAGAAGAACTTCTAACACTCATCGACTTGTACCCACAAGTGAATTAGATAATAAAATACTTGATCAAACTCTTTAATTAATTAATCAATGTTTGATTTTAAAACACATGATTCAAATATCTCTAAAAAAATAATTATTAATGAAAAAATGATTCATCAAAAAATTGTTGCATAATCAAGTGTTCAAGTATTTTACATATTTGTGTTCCACTTGAGCGACATTATTTTTTATATAAACATAATAATTAGTCAAAAAAGTTTATTGTTAAAGAGTTTTAAAATTATTGAGATTATCATGAATAAGTAATTGTAAATAATAAAATTTAGTTTTTCAATAAAGCATAACTGAATTATTTTATAATTAAATAAAAATAATTATAATATGAAAACAATATTTTCAAAAAATAAGAAAACCTAAAAAAATATAATATCAACATTACTATAAAGTTGTTCAAAATTTTAAATTATTTACTATGCAAAACAATAATTTCATAATTATAGAAAAAACATTGCAATAGAAATTTAAAAAATAAAAAATTATTAAGAATAAAAAAGTTATTAAGATGTTAGAATTCTCCATGTATTGAAGACTATGTACAAAACATATCTACTAGAAAATGTTTTCAAGAAGTGTGCAACAAATTTCCCAATTGAGATCATGAACTTAATACAAGAACCTTTAATTTAGGACATAAGTTCATAACAAATAACTTGTGTGAGCATGTTTTTCTTGTGCACCTTGATAACAAGGAGCATTTTGCAATTAGAACATGGCTTACATTATGTATGCGATCTTAGGTGGTGTTTCACTTTATTGTTGCAGTCTTTTTATCCATTGTACAAATAATATTTTCCTTGTTTTATTTACTGAGATATTTTTATTTATATTTCATAAAGTTTTTTTTACATATTTTCTATTTAATTTATTTTTTTATTATTTTTATTTTCTATTCAATTTATCAATATAGATTAAAAATTTTAGATGTTATATATTATTTATTATTTTCCATTTTTTCATTAAAACATTTGTGTTAGTATTATTTTATTAAGCATTTTTTGTTATCATTACTTAGTAATATTTTATTACAAATATTTATTTAAGACTTTAAATTTGTAAAATTTCATATATCTTCACTTGACTATTTTCTCTATGTTCGTACATTTCCTAGAATTATGCAACTTATTTTGTGATATGCCATAACAATATTTTATTAAATTTATTGTGAAATATTATTAATAGAAATGGTTTAAAATTTTTTAGTTTGTTATATTTTTGTTTATTTCAAAGATGTACTTCTCATAGTAGAATGATGAAATTATTGATTATTAAATTTTCATTTACATTTTTGTTTGATTTACTACATATGCATATATTTTATTTAACATGAATTTTAAATTACATTAATTATTTCTGCTCTTTTAATTGAGATAATATTTGTATTAGTTTTATGTATTTATTCTATTGAAATTCTAAATATTGTTTTTAAATATATTGACATTATATGTATTGTCTTAGATATTTTATTTCCATTATATAATTAAAATTTTAAAATATTTTTTCAGCAAATGACTTCAAAATGCTAAACAAATAGTTTTTAGTAAAAATATTCTTTGTGTTAGATAACATAGCAAAAAAGGTCAAGATTTAAAGCATGGATTATTTGTGATGCATCTAAAAATTCCAAAAAAGCTAAAAAAGTGAAAAAATGTTGCAATTAATTTTAAAAATTAACATATTATCAAAAATATGTCTTTTCAATCAAAGGATCACAATTGTAAATAATAAAAATATGTAAAGCTATTTATACAAAAAAAGATTTAAAATATATAGATTTTTTTGAATGACATGTCATGAAGTTATTTTCTATTTACATATAACAAAGTTTCAAAATTATAAATCATATCGTAATCTAGGTATCACAATAGAGAGTTATTGCAATTTAAAAACGCATAGAAATTTAACAAAATTTGTGACATATATAATGATTAATTTAAGAAAAATTATATTATGTTTATATAAACTATACAAAAGTTAAAAAAAATAATAACAATAATATAATGAAAATATAAATTATTTTGCATATTTATATAATACATTAATAAAAAAATTTCTAAATAATTTAAAAATACACATTATAAAATAAATTAAAAACTGAAGATTTAAAAATTCAAATATTTGATAGAATAAAAGAATCATTGAAATACTCATAAAATTTCAAACCATAATTATTAAAAAGCATTCTCCTTATGGACTACATGAAAATTTTGATAAGAAAAAGTCATCAAATTATTAATATTTTAAAATAAATCAATAGTTAATAGAACGAATAAACATGTCAATAAAATTAGATAATATCACATAATTAATGATGTTTAGTTGGACATGTAAAAGGCATATGAAGCCATTAATTGGCATTTCCTCTTTTTTGTAATACAACATTTTAGATATTATGAAGTGTTTTTTTATAACTTAGTGCATAGTTTTGATAATTGGTTAAAAATCATTGAAACTTTTGCAAGTATCATTATGGGAAAATTATCTTTTATACAAGAATATTTTTATTCTAAGTTCAAAATATTTTTTTAATTTTTATTCATAAAAATATAATTTACATACAAGTTGTGAAATTTTTTTACTTATTAAAAGTATTCTTATTTTGTATGATTTTTTACAAAATTTATATTCCATGAATAATTTATTCCTTTTTTTGTGAACTCATAAGCCATGCATTAGCAAAATTTGCATATTATTTTCAGGATTTTACACATATTTTTACTTTGTTATCTTAATTTGGTTATTTTTCTTTAAAAATTTATAAAAGTGTTGTTAATGACAATTTTGAAGTAATATAAATTTTTTATCATATTATTCAATATCTTACTTTAAATTTTTAATTTTTATTTTTAATATTTATTTTTGTTGTGCAAAGTTGTATAACAATTTCTTTGATAAGTTACACAAACAATTTTAAAATTTAAAATTGTCAATATTTTAAATTATTCAAGATAAATAATTGACTTTTGTTTCATTATTTTGATTAATTGATATAGTGTATTGTAAAATATCTCTTATTTTTTCATTATAATATTTTCTTATATATTTGTTTCTATATAAAGCTTAACTCAATTTGTTTCACAATTTATTGGAATTCTAGTAGTTGTAGAAACTCTTAAACATGTTAAACATTAAGTTATATTTATGCTCTTAGTAACCTCTTATTTTCTTTCAGTATGAATAGGATTAATAGAATAATTTTTTACCAAATTATAAATAATGCTTTAAGAACTTTAATTCATTGTTTAATATTTTAAAATAAACTTAGAAATATTCAAATTTATGTAAAGCTAAAAAACTAAGAAAAACAAGTAGATAATTTGGATAATAGTTTCTTTAGTTGTTTTCTCCATTGACCTTGTTTCTTTAGGCTTTAAGGGGTTGGAGTGGCACATTGACTACATCTTTCACTTATCAATGCATTGTCTAATAAGTCATGGGCTTGTTAGGTGAATTCTTAATTCTTAGAAGAATTCATCCAATGACTTGACAAATTTTGTATAGGTCTACAACATGTTTGATGTAATGGAAGGGTAGCAAACCTTGGCATTCCATTGTAAAAATTTTTGTGAAGCGAAATAAAATTGATTCTATTGTGGTAGATATTATAATATTAGGTACTACTATGGCTCAAATAAAAGTTCTATCAGTAAATTCTCAATCTTTTGTCATAAGCTCTAAATGAGATTTTCTTATTTGGAGTACTGGGTGGTTTAGTTTTCAAAGGTTTGATATTGTCCATAGATGTTAATGGGAGTAGCTTGAATTTTTGCCAACAATGTGTTAAATTGCAGGCATATGCATTGCTGGCGAAAAGGAAATCAAGGTCACATAACAAGAGTCATCATAAGATAATGATTTCTTTTGCAATAGAAAAAACATCACATAAAATCTCTTTGAAAGTATTGGCAAATTTAATTTGTATAGTTCTTTATTTAATGACAAATAGATTTTTTTAATAAAACATTAATGTATGGGTTTTGATGATCTGTGGTCTCAAGTTTGTTGAAGGAATAAAATTTTTAAAAGTGTGATTTATTATAAGCTACTATTTATAATGAACTTACAAACCTTTTCTCCAAACTTGACAATGGTATGGAAAGTAGTGGCATGTGTACAATCCTCACCTCTCTTAAGTTGGGTAAAGGTATGTCTCATTACTACAATGGCCTAGTGTCACTAGTAGCCTCATTGGAGTGTCATTACAACCACCTTAATAGCACATAGAAAGGTTATTTAGAACTGTGTTTGGTAAAGTGAATTTTGTGATAAAGAAAGGAAAAGCATTGAAAATATTAGTAAGCATTATGGAAAATCAAGAGTAATGATTTAACTTACACATAAAGCTTGTTCAAACACTTTAGAAAATACAATTAAGAATATCAAGGAAGACAACATTAGACAGAAGTGACAATCCAAGAAAACTTTGCATGATGAAGTTAAAGGAGAAGCATAGTGTAAGGAAATAACCCTATAAAAATGAATCAATGAAGTGAAAAAAACTTCAAATTAAACGGAACCATTATTCAATAGTGATAAGAAGGCATTATAACAGAGTTGTAGGTAACAACATTTGGTGAATGAGGATTCAATACATTATAGTTCTCGTTATGATTAATCGTAGACGTCAACAAGATAAAATGGAAAAAATTTAATTTTAAGCATGCAAAGAACATACTTCTGAAAGGGTATATGATATAAAGTAGATTTAGAGTTCTACTAAGGTCTAAATTAGACTGTATATCATTGAAGATTTTAGAAATATTGTTAGCGAATATAAAAGAGGAACTATGTAATAATCAGGATTAGGTGAGGTGGTGATATTTTAAAGCATTTCAAAGATTGATGTTCCAAAACTGTAGCATGGGTTATTATGTTGCGTAAGTAGCAATTCCTTAAAAATTAAGCACAAAATCATACAAAGAGGTTTTTATCATGTCCAATGTCACACAATATTATGTGAAATACTCTAATAAAAAAGTATTTATAACTTAGATTATTACCTAATGAATAAAAAATAAGCTTTTAGACGATGATGTGGATATAAGCAGAAGTGAGAATTTCCTTTGGTTATCGACTCTCTTGATGAAATGTCTCTCACCTTTTACCATTATCTCTCACAAGAGATTTGATTACTAGTTCTCCAAGCAAAAAGTCTGTCACCTTTAATCCTTGTCTCTAATGAACAAAGTTGGAATCTCTCCAACTATGGTTGAGTGTATATACTTTGTTCAAAAAAGGTTAAAACACACAAACAAAATAAGATTTATTTTATAATTTTTTCTAATATAATGAACATCCATATTTATAGATATTTTAAATATTCATCACTAACTTAAAAAAATGAAGAATAATAATGAAAACTATGAAATTAAATTAATTAAACAATTCTTAAATAGATTCTTATATCTTTTATTATTTAGATTAATTGTTTTAGATATTATTTTATGAGTGATCAAAGAAAAAAATAGAAATTTTATTTCCACTAGTAAAGAAATAATATTAATGAAAGATATTGACCTATTATCATGAGCCTATGCAATAGATGATAGGTTTGATAAGCTGATTGCTAACTCCTTAAGTATAAGAAACCAAAATAAGTCTCTTTGACCAAGGATCTTTCTAACTTGGGTAATGTGGCCAAGCTTAAATTTTATCTTTCCCTTTCCATTGTTCATGAGCTAAGAATTTTCTATAAATTTGCTAAGCTTAAGTGACTAAGGTCTCTCTTAAGACAGAAAGGATGTAAAGTGATGAAATTTTTTTCAAAAAAAAAAGAATGCGTGTTAGTTGTATATTCAAAGTCACATTTTTATAAAAAAAGCAATGATCTTCCAAGGATAAAATGACCTACTGGCATTGTTACGACATCACATAAAACTTAGTCATTATATCTACCTAAATTTAAGGTGCATAACATTAAGTATAAGGGTTTTATCTAGCCAAGATACAGAGTAGTCATTTGGGTATTTTGATAAAGAGACTCTTGTTTGCTAAGTGTAATCATAGGATTATATTCATGCAACTATCATTATATATGATCGTCATATATGAATGTTCCTTAATTTTTATGTTGATGCTAAAGATATTAGTGAACTTCTAGTCATCTTATGATTATGGAGTTGGAGGGGTCCATTTTATAATTAATTTTTTATGTTTTATAATTCTTACTTAATTTCCTCAATATGCATTATGTTTTTCTCTTGTTCTGACTTTTTTCATTAGCACTTTCTAAGTTTGTAGTCATGGATCTGTTTAAGTAGTTTGCAGCTACATGTCCCATTTCATGGCACATCAAATAGGCAATTTGATATTATATGAGTTGGCTTAAAGAACATTATGAAAGAATGAGTGGCAATATGAGTTTTGGCGGTTCACAAATTATGATAGATGAGGAAGATGAAGTATGAGTATGAATGTGTTAAGAAATCATGGTGTGGCTTTTAAAGTGTTGTGCTCATCATTTCTTTTAAATAAGTTTTATTTTTTTGGCATTTTTAGTTATGCAATAAGCTTTTTTTTATAGTAACTTTTTTTATGTTATGCTTAGCATGCATGTATTAAACCTATCTTAAAATGGGATAATCCTACACTCTCAAGTTCGTCTATATCGTGTTTAGGTTTATAATCCTAAAATTTATTAGGGTGCTCCTTAATAAATCTACCACCTTAGGAAAATCTATCATTTATCTATTACTTTGACACCATAGACTATTGGAACAAACAAATTGTACAACATAGCCTAAAAATTTTTCCAAGGTTGGGGTACTTATTCATCATTGATAGGAAATTATCATTTTATGTTTTTAAAGAATCTACGAGCAGTATCGATGAGATTATTCTTAATAAAATGATTATTTTTTACTTGCACTTTTGAAGTTAATTAAATTAATCATCGATGCTAGTCTGCTAGTCACTATAATCTTTAGAATCATAGGTACCTTAAAAAGTTTGGGCATCCAATTTCACAATAGGGATGTGTTATCTATCTCGATGCTTAAGTCTTTCTTTCTCACTAGATATATCTAGAGCATAAGTTTTGTTTGACTGATCTAATTGTTTTTTTCTTCTTTTTTGATCATGATGTCTTCTATTGATATCTTAATCAGAGTCATCAAAAGGTTCATGTCTTTTATAGTTTCTACATCTCCTATGACTTTATTCTTCAAAATTATTGTTTATGATACTTCTTTTATTATCCCTTTGTCAGTTAGAATTTCAATCAAGTTATTGGTTTAGGAAGATTTAAACAAACATTTGGGTTATTTGAGCTATTGATTATGATATTCCTAGTATGGGATCTTGGCTTAAATTTTGTCTTTTGTTTTGAACTCATTCTTCATTTCAAATTACTATTTGGTAAGACCTACTAGACGTCATGGTCATTCAAAAATTTTTCATACAAGGGACATAAAGAAAAGAAAATAATTTAAGATAACTTTCTTTTTCTTTTTTTAATAAGAAAATTCAAAAGCAAAGTTATCATGGTTATACATAAGCAAATTTTAGATCCAATATGCTTCTAAGAAAATTCCAATTTATCAAGGTCCCTAATTTTGCCAAAACACCTCCTAGATAAAACTAAAGAGTTCCTAGGAAAGATGACGGAGACACATATCACTGTTTTTTACCACCTCCTTCAATCTAGCTTACCAAAAACTAGCTAAGATTTTCTAAATGGTAAAAAAAAGTAAAAAAAGAAAAAAAAAACTTTTGGCAAAAATTTTTTTAGAAAAAATTTAAAATTATTTAAATAAAAAATGAAGAAATTTTTTTATATAAAAATAATAATTTCTTATTATTGAAAAATTAGTTGAAAGCCAAAGTTGATGTATTAAGTAGAAGAATTTTTTTAGTAGGAAAAGTTATGTCTAATACCAAAGTTGAATTTACTAAATGAAGTAAGAAACCTTTTAGTAGAAAATAATAGTCTTTGATGCCTAAGTTGATCCATGGTACATTTAAACTTTTATTAAGGTCTAAATTGGATCTTATAATATTGAAAATGCTCAAAAGATTATTAGGGAATATAAAAAAGATACTATATAATAATCTAGGTAAGATGACATATGTGGTACTTAAGAACTATTCAAAGATTGGCATTTCAAAATTGTGATATAGATTATTAAGTTAAATAAACAACTCCTTAAGCATTAAGCATAAAATCAAACAAAAAAATTTCATGATATCCAATTTTAGACATATAAACTGAAAAATTTAGGCAAATTCTATGTAAAATATTATAAGAGAAAAAAATGTAACTTAGTCATTAGATTACTACCTAGAAAATAAAAGCTATTGAAAAATCAAACTTTTCGATGTTTATATGAATCTTACAAAAAGCGAATGCTTATTTGGTTACCAAGTCTCTAGTTGTAATGTTTCTCACCTTCGACCCTTGTCTCTCAAAAGGGATTTAGCTTTGGGCTTTACCAGTGGAAGGATTCTCACCTTCAGTCGTTGTTCCTCACAAGGACAATTAGAGTCTCTACAACTAGGGTAAGGTGCACACACATTGTTCACTAAGGTGTACACACATAAAGAAAATAAATTTAATTCTATGATTTCTTTTAATATGATAAACATCTTTATTTATATTGATTTTCAAATATTCATCACTAATTTAAAAAAAAAATGAGAAATAATAAAAAACTACTAAATTAATTGAGTGAAACTATTTACAAATAAATTCTAAGTTTCGGGTGGCAATAAAAGTGGGTGGCAAAACGATGAACCAAAAAACAGCTACGTGAAGTCAATGTAATGTAGATAGAGGTCTCAACATGTATGTTATAAGTTTAGCATAGGCACGGGTCAGGCAGAAGGAAAGGGTTGATAGGATTTGTGGGACAAGCGACTTTTACGGGTCATTATAAGTCAGCATAAAATTAGGAAATGCCGGCTGAAAGATGGTGAATCCGTGCCCTTAAGTTAATTTATGACAATGATAATGATAGCAAACATTGGTGGATGGTGGAAGTGGTGAAATCAATAAAAAATTTATTTTAACTACTTTTTAAAATAATTTTCATATTAATTTTGTACTACCACATTTGTGAAACTAGGCGACACCATCAAATGTGTGTTTGTGAGCTAATTTTAGATGCTTCTCAATTAATATATCTCTAATTTTATAGAGTGCCAAAGAAAAAAATAAAAAATTATCTTAACAGGAATTTTCAAAAAAGCAATTTAAAAGCCACTATTTTAATATTGAATATTTATTTTCTAAAAAGTGGTTGCCAAAGCTTTGGAGAAAAGGTTATTTTTTTGGGTTAAAAATTTCTCTGCCCCAAATAATTGTGAAATAGCTTTCTAAGCAGCTATTTTTTTTTGTTCATTATTAGGTAAGATTCCATGAGGCTTGCAAGTGATATTTAGGTTGGATTTTCATTGATCTAGTAAGTGGGATGGCATGCAAACTATAGTGTTGTAACTTTGACCTCAGTTTGATTTTTGTGGATCGAGTCATTGGGTCAATGCAATGTCTGTGGTGCATATTGTATATACAAGTTAACGGGTCACAGATCATGTCAATGGGTCGACATGACCACAATACTAACGTGGGTTAGATCCAGCTCCATGAATGGTGGAATGGGATTGTAGGTTAGCATAGTTTGCTAGATCTAAGTTTGTTTGAGGGTTCTATAAACTATGTTGCTTTATGTTGGTTGGCACTAGTAAACTTGATGTTGATGTGTTTGTAGGTAATATAAACTTGTGACCTAGATTAGACTTACAAGCCCTATTCATTGATATATTTTAGGCAAACATGGTGCATGTAATCCCTAAGGTGTAGTCAGGGTGACGATGAGAAACATATGAAGGCATGGGCAAAAATGGGCTTAATAAGCCAATTGTTGGTCTTTTTTCCTTCTTGGTATGAATTTTGAGCCTATTATAAATTTTTAAAGTCAATCTTAACTTTGTATAAGAAGAATAGAAATATTGATTGTCTAAAAGTTTAACAAATATTTGATTGACATCTTGGCATTAAAAATTCTAATTGATGTCCCCACTAGGTGTCCTACAAAAGATTGTTTGCTTGGATTGTCTTTCAATAACTATAGCTCTTTGAAAAATTGTGTGTTCTATGTTCTAAATATCCCACATTACATGTTTTAAAAGCTTAGTAAGTTGTTTATGATAACAATTGTTTTCTTCAAATATGGCAAACATCATTGTTTATAAGTGCTTTCAAATATTCATCACTAATTTAAAAAATGAAAAATTATTTGAAAACTACTAAATTAATTGAATTAAGTAGTTTCCCAATAAAATCTATGTTTTCGGGTGGCAATAATAGTTGGTCACGGAATGGCTGGTAGACAAACAACTATGTGAAATGAATGGAGTGTAGAGGGGTATCTCAATGCATCCATTCGAGGTTTAGGGTAAGCGTGGGAAAGGGTTTATAGGATTTGTGAGTTGGCGCGAGTTGTCGTAGTTCAACGCAAAACGAGTTGATGCTGGTTGAACGCTAGTGAACAAGTATTCCCGAGTTAACAGATGACAATGCTAATGGCAGCAAATGTTTACAGATGGTGGAAGCGGTTAAATCAAAAAGTAAATTATTTTAACTTTTTTAAAATAATTTTAAAATAAATTTTGTAATACTACACATGTGAAAGTAGTGTGACACCAGCAAATGTGTGTTTGTGAGCTAATTTTAGATGCTTCTGCATCAGTATGCCCAAACTTTTATCGAGAATCTAAGAAAAAACAAAACAATATAAAAATACAAAATTAATCTTAAAAAATGTTTGCAAAAAATAATTTGAAAATTTTTCTCCTAATACTAGTCCACAACCCCTAGTACTTTTCACCAATTGAAACATAAACCAAGTTTGTCTCTTATTATGCCAAAGCCAACCTTTGTTGAGACTTTGTGAATTAAACTCAACCTTCACAAAAGTGGCTACTTTTGTAACAAAAATTTAATAAAGTTATAATTCCCAAAAATAACTCTTTTTGCAAATTGCTATAAAATGTGGTTCATGTGTAGAACTAATGGAAAATAATAATGCATACCCAAATCTTGATGCTTCAAATTGATGCGGAGATTATATACAACAGTGTAAATTGCTTCTTCAATAAGACTTCCAATAAATAGATGTAAACTTTTAAAATTTGCAAGGGTTTTAAAATGTTTAATTTGATAAAATTACTTACTAAAGGCAAAGTAGAATTTGATTGCATTAAGAAATGTTAGGTTGAATTAGTTCCAAAATTTCTCTATTTAACTATTCTTAAGAAAACATTAGAATAGTTTTTCAATCATAAAATTAATTTAATCCTTTTCGAATGTGAATTTAATATTAAGCTTTGAAAGATATGGTTTGGAGTTCCTTATTAGCATGAGCAAATCATCACTAATGGCTATGAAAACTTATCATTTAACCTATTTGATTAGATTGACTAATGATTAGTAATTTCTAGCGAACCAGATGTACTTTATGTTACCAATATTTTCTGTATGTATTAATCTTGTTTTTATGCATTGTTCTTTACATTTTGCACAAATCCAGCGATGTACTATCTATTTTTTTATGTTGTGGGTGTGTAGCACTATTAGACCAAATGTGTTTTATTCTACACAAGGTCTACAAACATCTATTGAGCAAACCATTGATTTGTGCTAATTTAACAAATCCTAAATGTATGTTAGAATTGTGTGTGGTGTAAATTTTCTTCGAGTCTATGCATGCAGCCATTGTACTTTTTATATTTTTAAAAGATTTTCAAACAATTTTATGAGTGAAGTGTCGATACATACAAATGACATCCTTTAACACATTTTTAAAAAACAAAATGCATTGAAATTGAATCATTTGGGATCAATTTTGGCAAAAAATCCACATGTAAAAGTTTTCCCAAAATTGGTCACAATTCTTTGACATTAAAAAAGATCATTGTTTGTTGCAAGCCTTCATGGTTCTTCTTAACTTTTTTTCGATTTCACATTTTATGTAAAGATTGTGGAGCTCTAGTTTGCACGCACACTTAAATAATGGATGCCACACTTCCTTAGCTTATCTTTGTTCTTCCTTCATTATTTTGCTTGTTTATGGAATTAGAGCTAAATACAATTCCAACTATAGGATTCTTAGGACACTAATATTCACTAATAATTGTTTTCTTTTCAAAGAAAATTTTGTGTTATTCAAATGACCATGATTATCCACAACCACTAGTTTTTTCATTGTCAAACTTGGCCACACTTTCCTCATTTTTAGCAATTTTTTCTAACCCTCATCATTGCTCTGAATTATTACATTTTGCATTACATACATGATGTCAGCAGATGATTATGAGCTTTCCTCAAATTATTCTTGTTCAATAGTACTTCAGCAAACACACTCATGGCCTTGCTATCTTGTTTATATCGCATAATTTTTTTACGCATCATATTGAACAAGTAGATTACAAGAGAGTAATAGTTGCAAGTGACTGTTATCTTTACCCCCAAACTATTTAATAACTTTGCTAACGAATTACATTTAACCACTTTAACATAAATATAATAAAAAATGGCTTATCAATGGTCAAATCCTCTTAATTATTTCTAACTTAGTTTGAAAGCAAGTTTTTGAATTTTTTTTTTGAAGTTTCACCATATTTTGATGTAATTCTTATGGTACTAGTGGCTTGCTTTTTGTTTTGCATTAGGAATTTTTTGTTAAGATAAGATTTATATTTATATTTGTCAAATTAGGTTACAAAGTTTTTGTGCATTTCATTGTGAACTTATGAAAACTTATCATTGTTGGAAAAAACAATCCTTTCCATTTAATATTGTAAACATGAGCTTTTATAATTTTGTTTAAGTTACATGCATTTCAATTTCATTGAAAACAATAAAATGATTTGTGTTAGATATTTATTGTGTTATATTACTTAATCCAACATCAAAATTCATTTGATTATTATGTCAAATCTCTTAATATGTTTAATATTAAAAGTCTTTTGAGAATCTATAATTTTTATTCATCATAACATTATTTTACCAATTTTAATGAACTTTGATTAATCCATTTAGCTTAAGGACATTCAAACATATTGTATTGTTATCAACTTTGGAAATTTCCTACTTAATATTTCATATGATGATTTATATGTCTACATTTATATTATACATGGAAGAACTTAGTTGTGTTAATAGGCACTTTACACTTTGATGGAGTAATTTATGTGACTTCAAATGTCAACATTATTTTGAAACACTTCATGTTTACATTTTATTAATGTTCAGAAATGAAGTGAAGTCTTGACTTTCTTTGATGAAATTGTAAATTGAAGGACTTTCAAAAATTCAACCACCTAAATTAACTCTAAATGAAACTTGTGAATATCATAATAATGTCCTCCTAATTTTACTTCTTATTGTGGCAATAGAACTATTTAGCATTACCTTTTTGAAGCACGTCAACCTGAGTTTATTTCTCTTAAGATTATTCTAAATAGGTTATTAAAAGATAAATATGTTGAATTTATGTTACTTCCAAAAATTTTCTTATCCCTAATTTAGAATATAAAACTAAGCATAATAGTTTGTTTTCCTATACACAATATCTTCATGGATAAAATGATTAGTCACACTTTTAAAATAAATGTTCAGCTTAATGAATACTCTAAGTGTATAAATGTATAGAGTATGTAATCTCTTTTTTTTAACTAATATAAGGTAAGTTGTAATTGGAGACTTGGTAATGATCATATAGGGATATTTTTTTTTCAAGAATACAACTATATAATTTATTTTTTTGCAAAGGTTTATGTAAAACGAAAGTTTTTTATGCATGGTAATTAATCTTTTGATTTATGGGTTCCTATTATAAATAATTGAAATACTTTTATGAATAGAAATATGAAATTTGCATTATCATAATTTGTTTTTGCATCTTTGAGATTTTCCACCAAAGAACGACATTATAGTGGTGGGCATATATTATCCTTACTTCATTTTCTTTTACTCTTCATCCAGTTTTCTTTATCTTTGTGGCATAAAGAAAGACCAAAATCTAGGAGTTGGATTCCATCCTACTTTCTTATCCCATCATTCTTGTTTAATTTTTTTTTGTAAAAAAATATTTATCATATTTTTATGTTTTGCATATTTTTTAACTAATATTATATTAAAATATTGTTGATAAACGAAACGTTTTTTCCTATTATTTTTTGTTTATACTTTTTAATTTTTTTTTCTCAGCTTATGTATTATATTATATGGCAAATTTTATATTGTATTTTGAATATTTTTAGATATTTTGTAGCATCCACTATTTTCACATTTTTGCTCCAAGAAAGCATTGGCCCCACATTTTTTTTGATAAAATATATTTCCTTATCACATTAATTAATCTTGTGCAATGAATATTATTGTAATTATATCTATTTTGTGTCCTTATTTATTTTTATTTTCTTTATTTTTTTCCTTTTTTTTTTTACTTTGCTCATTTCATATGTTTGCAATTAAATTCCAATTTCTTTTTTATATGCTTTATAATTTTAATGCTATATATCTTTGATGTTCTAAAAAAATTTAAATTTTTATAGATTTTACTATTTTAAATTTTCTTAGATATAATTTAAATTTTATTTTTCCTAATTTCGTTTAAAAACATTTTTACAATTTGTTTATAATTTTGATTAGTTTACATATTTTGGCATGATAAGAATTTTATTTTATTTTTCTTGCACAAATTTCTTTATATTTGGATAATCAATGGCTTGCAAAACTTGTAAAATAAATAATAAATAAAGATTTCATAGCTAAAATGCTAGATAGTTTTATTATATTAAAAATATTCTATTAATTTTATTTTAAGCTATACTTTCTTTTCCTTCGAAATTTCTTACCCTTCAAATAAGAAAATAATTACTAATTAATAAATTATTAAAAAAATCTTAGGGTATTTTAAATATTGAATTTTTTTCAATAAATAAAACAATAATTAGATTTTATTTAAAACATGAAATTTTGGAGAAATCATTTCAACACAATTTATGAAATATTACAATTAATTCATAATTACAAAAGAAAATATTTTTTTTAATAAGATTAATAATATTTGCATATATGTACAAATTGAAGACAAAAAGATATTTGTATTATATATTTTCTATAATGTTAGTGTAAGTAAATTTAGTTATTAAAAAATTATGATGATCATACTATTTTTTTAATTTGTAATGCTTTAAAAATAATGTTGCTAATGTCTAAAGTTTTAAAATGTAAATAAAAAAAAATTAAATGAAACATAAATAATAAAACTTATGTAAATAATAAAAGAAGATTAGACTTTGAAATAAAATAGAATACTAAACATAGTAAATGTCACAAATGTGTAGAAAATAATAAATTAAATATCATTATAAAAATTGCAAATCCATATGAAACAGGCGCAACTATATTTTTAAAAGATATGAATTATATATTAATTTATGTAATTAAATCATGACAAATATATCAATATAAAAAAAATAAAAGAGTTGCCAAATATTGAAACCATTAAAAATGGTTCAAGTATTGCTATATGCTTTTAAATGAACACAAATTTTCTTATTAATGAAAAAGTTGCAAATATGATAATGTAAAAATTTTGAAATAATTAAATGAAATATAATTGTTAAATTAATTGAATAATTTAATATTTGAACATTATGTTCAATATATAAAATAGTGACAAAACAAATTAAATAAAATATATTCTAAAAACTTATAATAAATAAATAAATAAACCTATAACGTTCATGGCTTTAAGAAAAATGATTAATGGAAATTTCTAAAAAGATAGAAAGATTAATATTGATTAGTGTTGTTATGAACAAAATATTGTCAATAAAGTGCAATAAAAATTTTAAGATTAATTAAAATTACTTTAAATTTTAAGAGATTAAAAAGGAATAAAAAAGAAAAATCTTAATAAGCTATTTCCATGTCTTACAAACAACATTCATGATATCTAAGGAAAAAATATACTAAAATATACCATTTTATAATAAACATTTAAATTTTATTTTAATAAATTGTAGTTTTAGAGAAAATGAAATATAAAATATTTTATAATATTTATATACATTCCCAAAGGCTAATTTTTTCTTTATAGTTAAATATTAAATATGAAAAAGTTAATGCATTTTTAATAAACATCTTTTTGCAAATTAAAAAGTCATAGATTTTAAAAACATTTATCACATGAAAAAGTTAGTTGAAAATAAAACTTTCATAAGTTTTAAAAAAATAAAAAACATAAAAATGTACCATTATCCTATGAAAGTACTACAAGTAATTCTTATATTTACAAACACAATAAAAAAATCCGAAAGAAACAAATAACAAAAAATTGTCATTGCAAATTAATAAAATCAGAAGGTTGATAAATATATAATAAAAAATAATTCAGCAAAATACTTAACCATATATAATCTATATGTATAATATTTTTACAAAAAATTTTTTAAATATTGATTGCTCACAAAGTTTAAAATATAAAAAAGATTAGCGATACTTTTTGAGAAAAGTTTTCCTAATAGAAAATTAAGCAAAAATATTCAATTTTAGAAATGTTTTTCCTTAATTGCCAAAAAAATTTTAAAATAAAACTTTTTATTTTAAATATTTAAATAAGAAAGTATTAATGATTCAAAACATTTAGATTGTGTGATATAAGCCAAGCTATATAAGAAATTGAACATTCAAAGATAAATGTGATTATATAAATTAAATAATTATAAGGTATTTGAAATGATTTTATTTAGAACAAAAACAACATAGATATTAAATAATATTTAAATTATTGGTAAAATATTTTGAAAGAATTTATATCAAACGAAAAAGTTATAGAATCATAGCTATTTTGTATATAATTAAGATAATCATTAAGAATAATGGCTCAACAAAGAGTAATCTAATTGATACAATATAATAAATAGCCTATCATTATTAAAATATTTCAATAATGCAAGGAATGTTTAATTTGAAATATTAGTTGGTTGAAAAAGATATGCCAACATTAAATAAAAAAGGTCAAAAAAAAATACATAGTAATTATAAAAATGATATTTAAAATATTTGGTAAATTTAAACAATACATTACAAAGTTGTGCAATAACATAAGTAAAGAAAAATCTCATTATTGTAATTAAAAAAATAATAATATTGAAACATATAAAAATAATTATGATATTTAAATATTTAATATATCAAAAGCAATACATAATTTAGTTACCAAAATCATCCTCATGAAAAGTTTAATAAGTTTGGAAAACAAATTTATATTAAACATGTTAAAAGCAGAAGTATATAACACCTAAGTAATTGTACAACAAAAAGGTACAACTAGCACATCTGCAATGATGCTTATGGTCAATAGAAAAAGCGTAATACCTTCTCAAAATGCCTTTACACATCGATATTTAATCACTTTTATTTTAGATAAAGGATTAGTAAAAAATTGTGAATCATAAGTTTTGCCATTAGTGTTTGATCTAAATTGTAATAATTAGTAAGATTGGACATTGTTTTGATAGTGTTGAGTTTAGGTGCTAACTTTTGTTGCGCACTTTTATCTTTTATTTATTTTTTTGGCATTATGATATTATGTTTCTATTTATTTTTTAATTTTCAATTATTTATTACTAATCATTATGTAATAATATTTATTTTTTTGAACTTATATTCCTTTATTTATGACATGTTACATCACTAATTATTTTTTTAATTTTTCTAATGATTTTTAATTGCACTGCTTTGATGGTTATACATTTAGTTAAGACACCTCAAGACAAATTTTTAGTCATTTTCTATAATATTATAAGCTTTTTATCATTTTAAATGATTTTACAATATTTTAAAATTTAGACCTTTCCTTAACAATGACATATTTTTCAAGCTTGAGTGGTACAACAATTTATTTTTTGTAGTATTTATAAATAAATTAAATTTTTTAAATATTTTAATAGGTTTTTGAATTTACCCTCCTTTTATAATTTCCCATTTTCATTGATTTCTATTTGTAGCTTTTATGATAAAGTTTTCTTTCAAATATTTCAAAATTTTTATTTGCATAGAAAATTTATACTTATCATTTAATGGCAAAAGACATGTTTTGTCAATAATACCATAATTAAAAATACGTTTGAGGAAAAAATAATACAGAACAATAAAATAAATATAAGATATTATACCTTCTATAATATGATATATAAAAATTATTTGGATAATATGCATGTAGGAAAATAGGTGCTGCAAATCAAATATAAACTTTTGTCAAGATAATTTAAAATTGAAGTTTTATAAAAATATTCCAAAAGAAATATCTCGTAAAGATTAATTATTGATAATTTTTTTTGTAAGTAAAAAATTACAAAATAGGATATAATTAATAAAGGGCATTTAATATTTCATTAAACAGACCAAATAGAAAATCCCAGAAAATAGAATATAAATTTAATATGCTGGTACAAAAAAAATTAAATTAATATAAAACATTTTAAGGCATTTAATGATTAGCAATTTTATCTTGTTAAAAATTACAAGCATAGTACGCTAAATAATGTTTGTGTTAAGTTAATCATGACCAATAACTAATTTTTAAAAAAAAACAAGAACAACTAAATTGTTAAGGTAATAAAATATTTTTTAAAAAACATATATAGTATATGCTTTATATATAATTAGAATTCATTTAGTGATACAATTATAAATTTTTTTTTAAAAATCTTAGCTATTATGTAAATATTTTAAATAAAAGTTATAATAATAATTTAGATTTCAATAAATGAACTAACATGAATACTATCATTTGCAAATGTATAAATTATGAAAATAAAAACATAGTAAAAAGTTTGAGAGGTAAATCTTGCAAAATATTATAAATAGCAAAGTTTTTCAAAAACATAAAAATGTCATGATTAATATTTCTTACTTAAGTAATTAATTACAAAAACTTTATTAAGTAGAAAATAATTTTTTTCACTTATTGAAAGATATGATTACCATGCACAAAAGAAAAATATCTATCATTTATTAAAATTATAAAAAGTGCAAGAAAATCTTTCTTGCAACTATTTAATCACTTATTTAAAATTCTATACTATATTTCTACTTCAAGACAATCAAATATAATTTTAATAAAACAGCTTTGATAAAAAAATTTGTAATAGTAGGATAAGAGAAATAATAAAATATGATGAAAGGAATTCATTAACATAAAAAATTTTATGCTATAAAAATGATGGTTGTCACATATCAAAATTTCATCATCGTAATGCAATAATGCTTACTATCTCTTTTGTATTAGAAAATTTCAAGTCATAAAAAAGAACAATACAATATTTAGTTGCGGGTGCAACTAAAATGGGGCAAAGATTCAAAAATTATAAAATTATTAGGATAATAGAAACACTATTCACATGAAACAAAGTGTATGTAATTATAAAATTTTTTATTGTCATATATCAAAAATTCATCATAGTAACACAGTAATGGTTACTCTCTCTTTTGTAATAGAAAATAACAAGTCATAAAAAAGAATAGTACAATATTTAGTTGCTAGTGCAACTAAAATGGGGCAAAGATTCAAAAACTATAAATTTATTTAGATAATAGAAGCACTAATCACATGAAACAAAGTGTATGTAATTGTAAAAAAAGATAATAAAAACTTAATTGTATGAAGAACATGATAATAAATCCTTGCTATTATTCTAATTTATATGTAAAGAAGTCTCATGCACATGAGGAACAGTTTGAATCTTGACCATACAAAAATTCTTTTCATTCTTACTCACATGGTTATATCGATATATTTTGTAAATTGGCATATTTGTCCAACATTAATCTCCTTACATCATTGTTCATCTATCATATTTACAAGCAAAGCTACATAATCAATTTGTATGTTATTTAATTAGATTATTAACATCAAAATATCTTAGAGTATTTCTCTAGGTACAAATAACCTCTCTTTTGTATGATTACTTACAATCTAACTTTATGATAATGTAATGAATGTTGTGCATGAAAACATTTGCTGGATATTATCAAGTGAAGTTAGACTTGAAAGTAATTGGAGCATACAGATGTGCTCCACTACACTGAGGGAACTTCTCTTAAAACCAAGCTTAATTTCTTCTTATTTTTTCATCATAAAAAATTATATTATTTTATTGAAAAAATCTTTATTACTAAGCCTTGTTAAGGACCTAACTAGTTACATGTTAACAACAAATTGAATATGTACCATATTTCATTTTACATGATGCTTAAAATTAATTTGTTGTGTTATAGTACTTTTTAGGGTTTTGAGTGAGACAAATGACATTCACTTTGACATATTTTTTTGGGTTTTTTTTGTAAATTTAATCCCATATAATCTAAAATACTTTCATTGCCATATATTGTGGTTGATTTGTTACTCAATCAATAATTCTTTTTTTTACTAGATCATGTGTTTAAGAGGTGTCAAAAAATGATTCAATATCTATAATCCTTTGCTTATGTATTTGGGAACGTACATACCCTTTGGAGCCATATCCTTTTAATTTTTGACATAATTGAAATTTGGGATACCGAAACCCTAATACCTTTGTGTCATGAATGCACCAAAACATTCTTTTTGTAGCTTCTTGAAGGAAGTCCTTGGGGCCTGGCCAAAATTGATAAAAAAATTTCCATACTAAATTCAACATTAGGACCTCTTATAGTTAAGTAAAAAAAATATCATTCCTTAGTGCACATAGAAATCTATTGGTTTTCCTTTCTTATGTTTATTTAATAATATGGATGGTACTTTTAAAAGTACAAAGGCATTTGAGATTCTTATGATCAACCATTTTAGCAACTCATTTATATATTTTGTTTAACATAAAAGGATATGTTTCTTATCCTACTTAACTTTCAATCAAAATAGATGACGTAACCCATATGTTCATCTTTGATCTGACACCCAGCTTACTAAATCATTGACATAAGACCAAGTTAGTTCCAAATATCATATCATCAACAAAACCTTGGATTAGAAGAAGTTCATCAACATAGTTCATGGTGAAAAAGTTATATCTACATTCCCATCTTGAAATAATGTTTGAGTAGCTATCTACTAAGTATGTCATACCAAAAATATTGTTCATGCTACAATTCATATAATTCTTTCAATAGCTAATGCAACAATTCATATAATTCTTATCTACTTACTGATGTAACTTTACAATCAAAATATGCTTAATTTTTCATATTTGGGATTCATATTAATGAAACTTATGTAATCTTTTATTCATAATTTGTTTGATAATAAATCTATTCAGATATTGACATTATTGGAATGGCTTCAATTATTATGGCATTATGGTTTTTAGATCTTATATCACATTGGGAAAAGTAAAAGTAGATTTATAGTTTTAAGCAAAGAAAGATTGTATGATGTATACCATAAAGGATTCCAAATTAAGTATTTAAATAGATAATTTAATAATATATGCTATATCCATAACAATAGGAACTTTACAATATCAGTCATTGTGGCACAATGATAGGAAAAAGTTATTGTGTTAAGCTAGCTTGGAGATGTGAGGAATATTAAAAGAAAAATATTTGTGTGTTGAGATGTTAAATCAAACTTAATTGAAAAAGAGGTTAACCACCATAAAAATTCATATGTTGCTTATTAAGGTAACATTTATTTTGCAAGATAATAGGTCAAATATATGTTGACAAAATAGTAAGACCTATGTGTCATGGTAAAAACAATTATATTACAAATAGATTCCCAAGTAACATCATACTTTTATTAATGGTAGCATGATGCATATTATAGTCAACTAATGATTAACACAACATTCCATGCTAAGAAAAGAAATCAATAAAAGAGAACATTTAAAAGACTTAAGAAGATGTTAAGGTCATGAAAATTCAATTTTTAATGTATCTAAGATAATTATTTAACTTTTAATTAATTGTCTTATGCAATAATAATTATTAGTCTAGCATAGAGATGGCACTTTACATAAGATTACATAATATTCTATATTAATTATCATTATACTGATTTGAAAATATTAAGAGTACACTTCTTGATATAGATGTGATTTTAGAATTTGTTAAGAATATCCACATAATCAAAACATGAATTAATAAAGAATAGGTCTCCATGGAGATTTTTAAAAGACAACTAAGAAAGTGGACTTTTAAGAAGAGGATCATGTATTCAAAAAGGTATGTCTATTGAGATGCATGATAATGTTTTCAAAATGATGAAAACCAAAGGCAAAGAATTTTGTTCCTTTACAAATTATTTAAATAAATTTTTACATTACTTACATAGCTTTTCCACAATCATTAGAAAGAGCACGTCATGTAATTTATCATTTAGTTTTAATAAAAGATGTTGCTAATATTACATATATAGCATGGGGTGCATCCAAGATTGTTTCATGAAAAAAGGCTAATGGGCTTCTTAACATGAGAAATCAAGAAAATAACGAACAAGAGCAACCCACATTGAATGTAAACTGGACAAGTTAAACTAATTACCAATTATTTGGGAAGTAGAGGATATTAAAAGTAGTTTGTTTTATTTGCCATATTTCTCGATCAATAGATTTTCAATAATTAGTTATTCTAGTTTTTCATTAGATATAAAAATTATCACAAAAGAGTGGAGGCCTATTGTTAGAACCATCTTTGCCTAAACTTGTTAAAAAAATAATTTTAGCAATGGATCTCTTGAAAAATTTCTTCTCACATAAAGTGAATTTTGTGATGATATCAAGTGAAGTTTGGTTTAGTAAGGTATGGGTGAATAATTAGAAATACAAATTTCTGTTTCTTAGAAAAATATTTAAAATGATAGTTTAAAACTATTTTTAAAATATTTGAACAAAAATAAAAAATAATTTTTAATAAACTTCAAATTTAATTAAAAATATTAAATTTTTTTATAATATTGTTTATTAAAATTACAAAAGAGAAAAAATCAATAAGAACTAAAATGTCTACAAATGATTTGTAAGTGATATGACATAAAGCAAACATTCACCCACCCATGGTAAAAATAAGTAATAACAAATACTCAATATAAGCTTTTTGTTAAGAGAATGGTAAGCTAAACCATTACAACAACAAAACAAAAGAAAGATGATACTACGACCATATAGTGATATAAAATAGAATTAGAAGAAACATAATAAGGAACATAAAACTAAAAATGATTAATGACGCATATGTAACTTAATAAAGTCAATTTTGAATAATAAAAATATTATTTTTTTGATTTGAGAAGAACACCACCTTTAGGTGTTTGAAGACTAAGAGAAGTAGTGTATAGAAATCATAATGATCACAGGCTACAAAAGACTTGAATGTCATGGCTTAAAAATTTTAAAAAGATTGTAAGAAGATTCATTTGTTCGTATTATTCAAAAATACTATTGTTCATAGACATTTTGCATCAACTAAAAGAACTCACCAAATGGACAAAATAACCATATTATTCATACTATTTTCATATTATTAATAAAAAATAAGAATTTAAATAAATTATTCTAGTGTCTTTAAAAAATGACTAAAAGGGCTATTTTGCATGTGCTTCTTCATCAAAATGTTTAGACTATTTGATTATGAAAGCTACAAGATTGATGGATGAGATTTGAATTGTGCTATTTAGAAATAGCGGTTGATTGGGATCATTAGATTTGAATCATAATCAATCTACTAGAATTTGATCTTACTTATGCAACAAGCATAGAAGTTGTGAACGTGAACTTTCATTATCAAATGGAGGATATTATCTATCTTTATAAAGATGTAAAGGTGATGGGATCATTCAATCATGAAATTATGCAACCACACAATTTTGGTTATTACTACGATTCGAAAGCATAATGCATGAAAATATAGCTTTGATTATTCTAGACTATGAAAATGAACAAATAGTTTTTTTTGTAATTTTGTGCATTATCGTCTAAATCAACATATTTTGGGGTGCGCTACTCTCTTGTTTGGTCGAGAAGTCATCACCCATGATGCTAGTGATGAACTATATACTATATATGGGGATACATTAGTAATAACTTGGTCTAAGGACCATATAAACTATTTTCAAAATCTTACCTTGTATAGTAGCTAGTTCAGAGTTTTACAAACATGCATTCCCAAACCATTAATGGAATCCAACATGTTTTATTTAGGCACTTTTGACACTAATGATTCCTATTACTAAACATTAACATTATTTTTTACTAATTAATTACTAAAATTCTAATATATTTTTTGTAAAAGTCATTGAAACAATACTAAGATGTATTTAAGAAACGATTTTCAAGATAGTCAAGGAAAATAGACTAATACGTGAAAAATGTAATATAAGTGGCTATTTATCCATTTAGTTTAAGACAGACAAAAATATGGCATTTTTTCATCTTACTTAGAATTCAAATATGTAAAGAAAAAAAGTTTTATTTTATTATCTGAAATATTTATTTTAGGCATATTTTTGTTAGGCTACCTCATACCACAAACTTTTTTGACTAAGAATAATAGCTAAGAAAATAGCCATTATCAAAAAAATAAGTAGCACAAAATTTAGTTTTAAACACACTACTTTTTTTAATAAATTTATATAACAAGAAACATGTAATACCATTTTTGTTAGTATAATCACAAACATAGTAATCTTATCTAGTTTTGGTTTGATTATAAATCTTTATTTTGTTGCATTTTTAATAGAATTTCTTATTAAACGATGATATCATTATTTTTTTTCAAGAAGCTTTTGCTTTCCTACTTTGAAACAAACATATATGCTTCAAGTTATTATCTAAATGAGCAAGTATAAGACTTACATTGATTATGATAGTGTTATCAAAAATAAAGAGAAAACAATTCTACATAATAACTTAAAAATTCGATGTTTATATAATGGTATGGTTTGTCACACATAGGGCGAGATAATCTTTCATTCGAGTAGTAATTTATATTAACTATAATATGGAATACAAGATTCTAAATATGCAAAAACCATGTTTCATTATTTTGATTAATTTAAATATTTTGCCACGAAATATATTTTTATGTCTATACTCAAAGAATTTGATTAAAATTTGTTTGTTCATTAAGCTAGATTACACCAATAGATATTTTTCACAAGAAAATACATACATTTAATATGGAAAAATTTTAATTAAATTAAACATAATTTTATACATATATTTATGAATTACATATTTGTTTAATTTTAATTACAAAAGAAATATGTTTTAACAAACCAAAAGACATTTGTGTGCATTTTCACTGATTTATTACATTATTGTAAACAAAATATTTTTGAATGAAAAAATTTATTGCTAAGAGATATAAAACAAAATAGCAATATACAACATTAAATAGGTTAAAAATTCTATGCAAAGCAAGTTGCCAAAAGCAGTGCTAATAATGAATTTTAAATAAAAAGTACTATGTAAGAAAATAGTGGAGGATAAAAAAGGAATAAAAAACTAAGATCGTCATTGCTAAAATATTGTACTATAAAGTGCTCAATAAATATGCTAAGTCATCTTAAAATTATGTTATATTATGTCAAATAATGGATATAAGACACCAGAAATGTTGTAATATTTAGTATGAAATAAATTTGATATCATAAAAAAATGAATTGTGGTATTGTGAAGAAATATCATTTTCAAATAAAATAGCACACGAAATCAAAATACAAAAAGCTTTTACATTAAAAAAAACTTTCTTATTTTAAAAATTTTTAATTTTAAAAAATTAGTTTAATATAAATATTAAAAAATTTAAATATTGTGTAACAACAAAGAACTTTATGTTCAATTGAAATATGAGAAATAAGTGACTTTTCATAAATAAAACTTATAACTTAGAAAATTGTAATTTTAACAAATAAATAAATTTAAAATGTGGCTATGATAATTAAAAATATATTAAAACTAGAAGTTATATCATCAATATTACTCAATATTAATACAATAAAAAATAAAAAATAATTTGCAAAATGCATGGGTAACAAATCTTTTCTTAGTCCAAGCTAAAAATACTCACAATACAAATAAAAGATGTTAAAAATTAAAAACAATACAAAAAATAATACTTATTTAACATCCTAATTGTGTTGATTGTTAAAACTGTGCAAAAGTTTTAGTAAAGAAAAATAAAAATAAAAATTTAATTAAAAATAGAAAATAACAAAGAAAACATTCATCAAAAAATAAAATTATATAATAACTTAAAGGTCATTGTTTAATACAAACATGCAATTATATGTGTGACAGATAAGGTAACGATTCTTGACGTTGTTAATTAGTATTTTCCCTTGATATTTATTGTATTTTATATTATTATTAACTATTTTAAAATAATGTTAATGAGGGAAATTATGCTCTATGTAAATTTGATTTAGGATTAGCATGTCCTTTCTATTATATGTTTTAATCATTCATAAAATAGACATTTTATCTAATTTTTATTTGAAATGTCATAATTTCATTCTTGTAGTTATTTATGTTTTTGTTTATATAACAAAACCATATACATTATACTTCAAATATTTCTGTTTATTTGTTATGGTAAACTTTTTGTATTACCATGTAATATTTAATATTTGATAAATTGAACTACATTTTTTTAAAAGGAATGTCTTTTAAGTAGTTTTAATATTTTGTGTTGTAAATTATTTTTTTCTCAATTCAAAAAAAAATTTTGTAATATTGGCTTGAACAAAAAAAGTATACCTTTGTAATTGTTTATCAACAATATGTGGTAGATAATTTTAAATATTTTTATGCTATGTTTCAATACAATTATCATTTATTTCTTTAAAATTTTGAATTTATATTACCATATTTTCAATGTTTTGAACCATACAAAAATGTTTTTAAAAAACTTTTATATTTACAATTTAAACCATTAAAGCATTCAATAATAATTATGTCTAATTTATTTTTTTTGTTTTTAAATGCTCTATATAATGATTTGTAATGAGCAGGAAATTCTCAATATTGTTTAGCAAGTAATGTACCTTTTTTTAATGCAAGAAATTTTTATGTTAAGAATTTTCTTTGTTGACTATTTGATATCTTTTTTTCTAAATTACAAAAGGAGTTGGGTCACAACTTACCATTATAAGTGTTAACAAAAGTTAATTTTGAAGTGTGAAATTTATTAAATATTTTAATGATAACATAATTTTATATAATATGTTGCATTTTTGGTGAATTTTAGATACTTCACTAACACATTGAGAAATTTTAACAACTTTTGGCATATGAGAAGGATCCTTTATAGATTGAAGAAGATGTGCATGATTTGATCTATTTCTATATATATGTTGCATTACTATTGGAGAGAATTGATCAATAAAAGCTTTATTCTCTAACTATCAATCAAATATTTTATAAAACCTTTGTCCCATTCCTTTCTTTGTCCATGTCGTTAAACGCCTTATGAATGGGTGTTCTTTTATATACCATTGACTAATTTAATCATTGAATTCATTCAATACTTCCAACATAGGAATGGAGGAACCTTTGTATTAATCAAGTGTAGTGTTTATATTAAAGTCACTTATTCCTAACAACAAAGCTTAGTTTTCTCTATAATTTGGGTTAAGTTTTCCTAAAGTGCCTTTTCTTTAGCCTTTCAATTTAGCAAAAATAATGTGATAATAGGCATTATTCTACTCCCTTGGATTATAAATGAGCATGTAAATTGACTACACATCCTTATTTAAGGTCAGACAATGGATGCTTTTCATTCATAATACCTTAATCTTAATTTATGTATTCTTAACTTGTGCTTAAATTGTAATCTCTTAGATGGTCAATGCAATTTGTTATTATTAATCGAAAGTTCCATGACAGCAACTTCTAGGATATTATCCAAAAAAGTTATTTGTTATGAAATTTGAGAGAATCAGCAACTTCTATGAATTTTGCTTAACTTGAGAAGCTTCTTTTAACCACTTCTTGTCTCTCTTTAAGTGTCTATTCTAAAATGTGTTGACATCTTTCTCTTTAAATTGCATTGGACAAGAATTTGTTGTTCTTTTAAGTTACTGATTACTGAAATCTTTAAATGATTATTAAGTCATATTGTGAATAAGATTTATCCTAAAATGCTACTAAATCAAAAACCAAACATAGTTGTTTATTCTACCTTCGAATTTTTTTGGAAGAAATTTAATTATCAGTAATCTAGATTAAACTTTCATGTTATTCCATGTTAATTGATTGGCAACCTTTGTTTTCATTGATCATGTGCTAAATATTTTACCCATTTTGTTAGCATAATCATTTGTGACTTTTTCATACTCCTTCATTGGGTTGTAACACGTGGTTGTGCCTTATTATTCTTTCATAAGCATCTTTAACTAACATTAAACTATAGATTGAAATGACTTATCATTTACCATATTTGCCAAATTCATAGATTCATCTACACTTGTTGGTGCTTTGGAAGCCTTAATTACAACTTAAATATTATATGGCATTTTAATTTTTTTTACATTAAAGAGAAGTGTGACCTTGAACAAGAACTCATTTCAATAACAAATTATCTTATTGAATTAATTTCCATGATCCATTTGAGTTTTAATCTTTTTTTCTTGAGGTAAATGAAACTAAGTAATTCCATTACTAGATCCTCATCAACACAAATCCTTGTTATCCTTGATCTCGTTAGGTTTATAGAATTTATTGCCACTTGTATAGGATTTTTTTACTAACAAAACTAATTAGTACAATGCCTCCTTGTTAAAGAACTTGTTAAAAGATTCTTAAATGAAATCCAAACAAGTGCTAACGATGTTTCAAAATTTAAGTGAAACTTATGTTGGCACTTAAAGATTACTTGCTTAAAGTCATTGATGTTTCGTGCCTAGTGAACCTAACATCACAAATAATCTAGCTAAAGTATTTAGTGCATGTCAGTTGTCAAGAGATCCAACCTTAAAAGTTTCTTGAAACTTTGATATTCTCAAATGCCACTAAGATTTTTTCCATATTTGGGAATTTCTATGAAGTTTCCCAATAAATTTAAGCTTGAATGGTATGGCCATTTTACCAATTTCTTCTTCATTGAAAATAACATTTAGTTGACCATTTGACATTCTCGTTCACTGATATAGGCAAGTGAAATCTTAGCTCTGCAAGCAACAACATCAACAAATGAATAGTTGATGGAGCTATGGCCCACCAAACCAATCATGAAGAATTGCTAGCCAATTGGCTTGGTATATTAAAATATATTCTAGTGCTCAACTACGTCTCAATAATTTTATGCTTGGTATTTTAATATTTTTATTCATGTATTTGATGTAAATATAAAAAAGATGACTTGGGATATGCAACATTTAGTAATATCCCCTCATTGACCAAACCATTGGGTGAATCATAAGTTAATATTACTAGCCACAATACAATGTACAAATATCAAACCTTCTTACATGACAACTTCTCATCAGACTAGACTATAATTCTTATATAATTTTAGTTCCATAACTTATTAGTGTAAAATAATAGGTTAAGATATAAAACTTTATGGTTGCCTTAATACATATGAAATTGGAATATTAAGAATTTGAATATGTTACAATACGTATGCATTTAAGGATTTAGAATTCTAATTCATCTAGATTCCTTTTTTAAATATTTATTCATAAACGATAAAACCTTATCAATTTGGTGTAGCTTTATTCCTATTGAATGAAAATTAATAGAATAATTGAATTATATTCACAAAATATTTATCATTATTGATTATGATCTTGAAATCTTAAAGCATTTTTCGATGTTGAAATATTTATTGCTTGATGTTAGGAGTTGCATAAACCATTAGTTCATGTAGCTAATCATTATGAACATAGTTTGACTAAGTTTTATGACATAAAACAATATTTTGTGAATAACTATTAAAATAAAACTTATATTTAAAATACATTTTAGAATTAGCCTATAATATAATGGACCAAGATGTGATAATATTATCTACTCACAAACAATAATTCCAAAATCAAATAGTTCGAGATATTAATCTTAATAAAGAATAAAGTTTGCCATTTTGGAGTAATCAAAGTTATGGTTAATCTTTATAAGGGCTTAAAATTGAAGATGACCTGCATAATTACCTAAGCTTCGTATTTATGAATCCAAATAAACTTAGGATTCACTATAAGTAGTTGTGTTTGATGAGTGAAGAATTTCAAGTCACATCCAAAATATTGTCACCTAGGAATCAAAAAATATTTACATGTAATTAAAAAAAGCTTTTCCTTAAAGGGTAGTCCAATAAACTATTATTTAGTCTATAGCAATAATTGGGTATTACATTTGATGACACATATGCATGGCATGCAAATTGGTCCTAAATGATAAGGCATTTGGATTGATAAACTTTCTTTTGTTTCAATGTTAATAAGAGTTTATGATGGTGCATGCGTATGCACATATGATGCATAAGCTAAAAATAATTCCTTCAAAGAGTAGATTTTATACAAATCAAACAATAAAAGTTTTTATTCTTTTAATCGAAATTTTCAATTTTGATCAAGTTATTTTCTATTCTCAAATAATTGAAAATTGATCATGTTCTACAAGAACAATGTCATAGTCATTCTCTTTCACTTCTTTTTCTTCTCTTTCTTCTTCTTTCTTTTCTTCTTACTATATTATTTCTTGCTTTGCCATTTACCTATCTAACACACACACAGCCTTGAAGAAAGTGCTTTGTATTAACATTATAATGTAAATGCTTATGATATAGCACAAAAAAAAGTTATTTATACCTTTTGAATAATGTTTTGCCATTAAGTTCATAAGAATATTCATAAAAATGACAAGAGTTATTTAAATACTTTCTTCAACTTTAAATCCACATTTTGAACAAAATAGTTTGAAAGAAATTTTCTAAAATGAAAATTATTGACTTATGAACATTGATAGGTAGTTGTGCATGCTCCATATTGAGATTTTACAAACTTTTAAAGAAACGATGTAATATGCCCATAGCGGATCTACTCCACAATCTTAACCCTATGGCATAAATAACTTCTCTACACATAGCAATAACCTACATTGACAAAACTTGTTCGCCCATAGGCATAATGAAAGTTGGAGAATTTTGAATAAATTTTTTTTGATAATTCAAAATCATACTTGATTTTGAATTTTATCATTTTTGCTTATAAAAAGAAAATTTGAAGAAAAATAAAAGAATGTAAGCTAGATTAAACTTTTAACGATATTCAACCATTGGGCCATATTATTTAACCCCCATAGAATTTTAGAGCCCGAGGTATATCATAACTTCTTTAATTAAGTTGAGCATAAAAAAAGGCATCACAAAAATATTTCTTTTATCCAAAAAATTTATGCCTATTCTTCAATAAAAAAGAATAAAAGATGCATTTGCCTCAATGGCACACTTTACTCCAAGCCTTGAAGTAAATCCTCGAAATCTCCAACAATAAAAGGCCTTACTTTGGCAATCAATGCTATGCCAATATAATGCTTCAATGTAAGGTTGCTAGGCTTCCTCTCATTAGAAAGACTTCATTTAGAATCTTTCCTTACAAGTAGTGCTAGGGGAATTTTGAAGAATTTTGTTACAATAGAATTAAGAAAACGTTAACTCTGTTTGAATTTTATTGATATATATTAAATATCAATAATTCATTAACTTTAGAAGTTTTAAAAGAAAATCATGAGATTTATATGATGATGAATGCATGAAAGTGCTATGTTATAGTAGTAGAAGAATGTGCTTGAACATTATCCAAAAATGTTATTTCAATTAAACGTGCCACAAAAGACCACCCTTTAAATGAAATGGTGCTAGATGATTGAATATGATTCAAATTTTCACATTTTTCTTAACCACTTTATGTGAGGAAGATGGGCCCTATTTATAGGAACTTGAGAACTCATAATTTCCTCCAATTTTTTGTATTACAACTAAGTAAAGATTGTTTTTCCCCCATAATTCGTACAAGTCTACATAGATTTCTAATTCTAAACATATTATTGTACAATATAAGAATGCCACTTGGGAATATCAACCTACCCTATAAAAGGTAAACTTAGAACATTATTTAGCACTCCAATGCCACAAACATATGAGATCACTCATTACAAATCTCCTATGCAAGTTGGCGTTGCATAATGCACTTCCATGTAATAGTATTTACCTACACATTGCGTTCCTACATGAATGAGTCTAACTACATATCACGTGTTGGCATCTAACACCATGATTTTTAGGTTTGACACTAAGTATTATGTATCTTTCCCAACATGTATATTTCATAACATTATGATAACAAAAGTTTGCAATGGACATAATTTTTTGTATTAATGTTAGTGGTCTTATTAGATTTCTTTTGTCAAAATAAACCAAGTGATGATTAATATGTGATATGTTTGCATTGTAATATAATAAGGTTTTTCAAACTATTTTGCAGATGTTATGCATAAGTCAACTGAAGTGAAGCTATGAAAAGCATGATCTAATACTAACATGAATCATTTATCTACATAACTTATAAATGATATGATGAATAGTAATGATATAATTATTCTTTTCCTTTTACAATCCATGAATAAGGTCATTTAACAACATAATTTATAAATCTAGGGTTGTCCTATAAACAAATATTTGATATTGATACAGGAATTTAACTATAATCCTCATCCTACTGCAAGCACAAAAGGTTCGACATACTTATATTGATGTGCGTTTATAAGCTCCTAATTTTTATAACTTAAGAATTTGTACAATAGTTATAGTTGACACACCATTAGGTCTCTCTCAATTCTTTAATAATAAATATTAGCATTTTTAGGTTATTACAGTACTTATCGTAAAGTTTTTAGTTCCAATCACTAGATGTGTCTTAACTAAGCCCATGATGGGGGTCAATCTGGAATTATTGAACTTTTTAAATCTTTTTTAGAGAATTACAATGGATCATCAAACGTTGCATGTAATTGTTGAAACATTTGAAAAGAATAGAGAAATAAGAATGACAAATATGTACTAAAGAAAAGCACTAACAAAGTATTACAAGGTTTTCCCAACAAAACAATGGACTTCATGGGTCCTTAAGTTGCCAAGCTTAAGCCTATCACTACCTAACCAATCCTACATAAGTAGAGAAAGTTTTGTAATTGTTATTTACATAGGCTAAAGTATAAAGTCCATTACAATTTCATGAGCCAAAAAATTACCCTTACTACTTTTTGCTTACAAGAAGTTACCTTCATTATTTTTATATGGGGTTAAACATAACTATAACAAACAACAAAACCAAGCTCTATGAGTGTTCTTTCTTTCCTAAGACAAAGCACAAGATTGTTAACATAATCCATGCTAAGAGGAAAAAACATAAGAATTATAATCTTAAAATAACGGACAATAATAAAGTTTAGTGTATCTTTTTTTATATATAAAATAATATATCATAACATAATCTTTGAATCCCTATTAATGAAGAATGTTTTATAACTATTGTATGATGAATGTCATGATATAGCTCTTCTAAGCCTTTCCAAAATGCACATCTAAGCACTTCCATGAAAAAAGTATTAAGAAAGTGAAGTAATGCTGGAGGCAAAAAAAAGAACACAGTCGGCAAAGAAAAATAATTTTTCCTTCTTGAAATTTTCACAATTGAAATAAAATTTTCACGTACAGTATTAAGTTGTAACAATTTTTTTTAGCTTAAGTAGTATTCATTATTGTAGCAAATATATTAGCTCACCCTTAGAATAAAATACTTACTGCTATGTTTCCATAATGTTTTCATCAAAGTTTGGGCACAACAAAATAATTTTGAAACTAATTGTTAAGCTAAATGTTTTACATCTCTACTAGTCTATTCACCATATGAGATAATCCATTAATCTAAACAAGGTGGAGGCTTCAATTAGTGATGAAGCTTAATTAAAAGGATAACAAGATGCTTGCCTACGATATAAAGGCTCATTATGGAGGGTGATGACTTAGTGATTGGATTAGGAGAGTTAGAAAGGTGGGTGAAGACATATAGGTGTTTGCAAAAGTTGAAATTTGTGCGGTTGCTTGCTTTCTTCATGGAAGGTGTCTCACCTTCAATCCTTGTCTCTTACAAAGGAGGGAAAGTTAGAATCTCTCCAAGTAGAGTTGTGCATGCACTTTTTTCTTATAAAGGTGGAAGCATGAAAATAAGAGTGATTTTATTCATTGATAACCACAGTATAATTAGGGAACCTATCTTATTTATAGATGAAATAAAGCCCAATGCATGAAAAAAATTTTAAAAAAATAAAATTAACCTTTGGAAAATATCATAAGCATGGAAAAAAAAGATAATTTTTAAGTTAATTCACCTAAGAATCTGAAAGAGATCCTTAGATATCAATGACATCAACACTCAAAAAGCTAACCACCTAAAATATTTAATATATGGGGAAAGATCATTTTATAATTGAATGACTTGAGAATCTAAAAAGATTGTTAGAATTTTATGACACTAATGTCAAGTGGTTCAACCACATTAAATATAACACATTAAAAAGCATGAAAAAAATTTTGATAAAAAATTTTTGAATTAAGCAACATGTTGATTAGATATAATGATGATATGACCAGGATGTCAATTGAGGACAAGAAAGATGACCATGATTGATAGATACTCAAGTGTGTTTGTTGATAAGCAACCAAGTGATGGTGGGCAAGCAAGGTACAACACGAAAATTAGCAAGTGATGTTTGGCAAGCAGGTATCAGAGATTAGAAGTAATTAATGATTAGGAATTGGTGAATGACTAATTATAGCAAGCAATAGATGTACAAGAATAGACATGTATGATGACATATTTTACTATAAAATATGATTGGACAAACAAAAAAATAATAGTGATAATCATAGAAAAATCTAGAGTAATGTAGTTGACCCACGTAGTTGACAAAGATGACTTTTCAAAATACGATTTAGCTCGAGCACGACTTTGAGTTTGAGTAGGTCTAGCGTGATGCCATTAAGTGTGTGTTTCTGAGCAAACACAACATGCTACTGCATATCCTCCCTAGGTAGGAGAGAGCTTGGCACGATAACATTAGAGTGATGGGGATAGAAGTGCTCCAATAACGGTGGCATGACATAATATTAGTCGTAAAATGTAAGCCAAGAATTGTCGATCAGAGAAATTCCCTTACAATGAGCTAAAAGTTTTCTAAGTATACAATCTTTGGTTAGAATTTTCACATGATCTGAAATGTTTTCATATTTTCTATACTTACTCTTAAGTCTAACGTAGTGGTAGGAGTGAGTTCACTCAACATAAGAAAATTAAACTCAAATGACTTACTAGGAATTAAATTCCGCACCTTTTATGAGACTAAATCCTTAACATCAAAGCCCACACCAATCCCATATTCTTCAAACAAACCTACAACATACAGAGTAGTTCCTCGGTTTTGAAAATCTTAAAAGGTCCAGCTCCATGTGCTTTTAAATTTTTTGTGAGCTAAAAAATGGAACCATTCTCACCTAACTCTTATTATATGATAATCTTCTTCATGAAATTTCTTAACTTTTT
This sequence comes from Vanilla planifolia, assembly GCA_023846275.1. Lineage (NCBI taxonomy): Eukaryota > Viridiplantae > Streptophyta > Magnoliopsida > Asparagales > Orchidaceae > Vanilla > Vanilla planifolia. The sequence goes on along the minus strand of JAIUJO010000125.1, from coordinate 982,782 downwards.
ATGGTAGTCTATTAGTTTCTTATATCTTTCATTACTTATATTACTTTTTTATATATTATTTTTTGTAATAAAAACATATGAGAAGCAAAGAAAGAAGTTGAAGTAGAATTATGAAAGTTTATTAATAAGGGAATATGATCACTCGAAGACTTATTTTTATCACTAAGAAAGAATTTGAAGGGTCTTAGACTAGTACTTTGAATAATAAAATTATTGCGTACAAATTTTGCTCATAGTAGTAGTTGCTCCCAACGATTAGGTTATTTCCCTATTAAGCTACAAACAAGATTTTTAAAACTATGACTTAATACCATTATTTGTCCATCTATGTAAGTGTGTTAGGCTAAAAAATGTTTTAACTTAGTTCATAGTAAATGTCATAAGATCTTCCAAAAAATAACTATTAAATCACACATCTCATTCAGATATTATGGTCATTGAAACATCGCATAATTTAATTATTTAATTGAAAAAAGTCTAAGCGACATGGGATGCATTTGATGTCTTATAACAAAGGATAAATTAAGCCATTTTAGAGAAACAATCAATGATCATGATGATAATGTCTTGCCTAGTATTAGGTAATCCAAATAAAAAATTCATATTTATTTACTCCCATAGCTTGTGAAGTATAAGTAGTGGAATGTATGTCCTTGGCCTATATTTGAAGATTTTCTAGCTATGCATTTGTGACATTGGGCTATGGTAGATGTGAAATAAAGTATTGATCTTGGCTAATAAATCACTCTAAAATATCTCAATGAGACTTATCTCTTCAAAAGTGATCAGATATTCCTTTAACATGTACTTTACAAACAAAAAATATTTACATGTATTTTACAAGGTTTGGAGTTGATTTCTTGATAAATTGGTTCAACACTACAATAATTAAGATATTTGTTTTTAATTGGATAAAATTTTGGGCCTCCATAGAAAAAATGGTTAATAAGTGAACACATTGATTAAATTATTATTATTAGAGTAATTGACAATTCAATAATATAGATTGATAGAACAAAATTATTGTATAAACTAATGTTAAGGTTTCTACAAGATTGGGATATCTCCTCATAATTTTTAATATATTGCCATTCTAAGTTTCTTCAAAACCTATATATAGTATCATTGAGTTTAGGCTTGATAAATTAATATTTTTTGCATTAAATTATTTGGTACTAGATGAAGTAATCGTCAATACTAGTATATTAGTCAATATAATCCTTAGGATTAGAATCATCATTAAAAGTTAAGGCAATCTTTTTTCATATTAAGGATATGCTCTCTCTCTTTTGAAGCCTTTTAAGTCTTTCTTCTTTATTAGGCGTATCTAGATCATCATTTAGCTTTGACTCATTAGAACATTCATTTCTTCTTCTATGGTTATGATTTCTCTTATGGATACCTTGGTGAGATTGATCAGAAGGATCATCATATCTTCAATGTTTTTTATGTCTCTTACGATTCTTTTACTTGATTATTTGGTATGGTACTTCTTCCTTTATTATCTCTTTATGTTCTAAGTTTTGATTCACATTATTGGGTTAAGAGAATTTGTATAATCATCTAGGTGAGTTAGGCTATTGATCAGGACAGTTCTAGCATGTAATCATAAAGTAAGTTTTATCATTATCTTTGATTTGATTCTTAAGTTTAGTTTGATATTTGACAAGACCTATCAAGCCTTATAATCATATAAAAGATTGACACATGAGGATATCAAGGAAGGAGAATAATGAGTGATATCCACTTTTTGATATTTATTTTATTTAAAATAGTTTTGAAATGCAAAGTAATTGCATCTATAGACTACCAAAGCTAAGATGGCATGTATTTTTGAAAAATATAATGAGTGCTCATTGTCTCAGCTTTACCAAACCAACTTATACATGGAACTATATGATTCTCAAGAAAGATGATAAGGAGTCATATCTGTGCTTTTGTATGATCTCCTATTGTAGAATTTGTCCAAAACCAATTAAGAGTTCTTTTGTGGACACACTATCTAAAGGAAACTTTTTTGTAACAAAAAAATTATTATTAGAATTTTTTTCAAAATATAATTTCTAAATATTACATAGAAAACCATAGCACTAAACAAAAGTTGAAATAGGATAAATTAGACTTTCACTATGATAAAATTTTGAGCTTATAATATGGAATTTCTTAATAGATTATTAAAAAATTTTAAATGATACCATACACTAATTAAGGCAAGGTAGTCTGTGAGGTTTTTTATAATTATTTAAATGTTATCCTCTAGATTTGTAGCACAGATTATTAAGTAGAGCATGTGATAGCACTTTAAGTGTTAAGTATAAACTTTTACTAAGAAGTTTTATCACATCAAATTTCTCTCAAATAAAATAAAGACCTTAAGAAAAACTTTTTTTGGAGTACTCAAAATGTGAAAAAGCAACATTTACTTTAGATTATGATTTACAAAATAAAAGTTATAGATATAGTGCATTTTCTTGGTGATGGTGGCTTATATTTCCATTCGAGTTAACACGTAAAGTGTCAAAGATGGAAAAGAATGTTGGGTTGGAGGATTGGATTAGTGTGGATGATAATGAGGAAAAAAGATGGTTGGCTAGGACCACTAGTGTTGTTAAGGATGGTGATGGTCTGCGATTGCACAAAAAGACTAACAAAGTGAGTAAAGGCCTATGGCTATTGATAAAAAGGTTAATTTCTTTTACTGTCACCTCTTCTAGTAGAAGTTCTGTCACATTCAATCCTTATCTCTTAAAAAAAGGAAGTTGGAATCTCTCTTAGAGTTTGGTACACACTATTTGCTTACAAAGATGGTGGCATAAAAATAAGAGAAATTTCTTTCATCAATAACAACATTATAATGAGAGAGTCTCTCTTACTTATAATTGAAGGAGAGCTTAATGTTTGAAAAAAGGAAAATACAGATTTGGAAAATATCATAAGAATGGAAAAGAGAGGACGATAATTCTAGTGTTAAATTACTTGAGATTGTAAAAGAGATCTTTAAAATTTCATGACATTAATTCTTAAAGGATCAACCATATTAAATGCAAAATATATAGAGAAGGACAATGTTTTAATTAAACCACTTAAGAATTGATAAAATCTATTAAAATTCTGAGACATCAACTCTAAGTAGACTAATCATATTTAATACAAAATATAGAAATTTATGGAAAATGTTATGAGATAGGAAAAATAATACAGTCATACAATATAATGATCAAACATCAATCATGAATGACTGTGATGCTCATAGGGAAGAAGATGGATGACGGTGTTTGATGAAGATCAAAGCGTGGTAGCGAATGAGTGGCTAAGAGATGGTACCTTGTTGGGAAGTAGCTGGTTTCTTAGTGATTATGTGTAAGTAGGAGATTTTTGGTAATTAGATAATAGTGATTGCGAGAAAGAGATTATCAGATGATGGAAGATAGCTATCGATAATGAGTGATGCACAGGTACTAACATCAATGATGACTTATTTTATTATGAAATTTGTTTGAATGAATAAAGCAAAAGTAACAAAGGTAACAAAAGGAAAATACAAAACTATTGTCAAGCCTTATGGTTCAAAAAGATGAATAATTGAAATAAGATTCAAATTGGATATGGCTTCAAGTTTTAATGGAATTCGTGCAATTCCAATCAATATGTGTTTGTGAGCTAATGCATGATGCTCTTATGTCATCCTCTCCCTTCAACTTTTATTTCCTAAATTCAACAAGCCATCCATTTTTAATTTCAATTTAGCTTTTGATAAAACCTAGCTTTAGCACAAGTTTCATTCTCATGCATTAGATGATTTATTCCAAGCTAAAGAATGACATGATATTGAACTTAAAATTCTTATTGACTAGGTTGATGGTCATCTTATCGAAAGTGATGTTGATGATCAACTTTCTTCATTCTTTTGGATTTAAACCTTGAATGATCTATTTTGCATGAGATTGAACATTAGAATATCGATCAAGTTGTTTAATTGGCCTTCAAGAAATCTCCATCTTATATTTTACGATTGTTTTTTATTCGTAGCCTAATCAACTGGTTCATTAACAATAATGCACTAGTTTAGATAACTAATTATATGATCAAAAGCACCATAAAATCGAGATTCTTTTAGAAATTTTTATTTATGAAAGTTCATTTTGTACTAATTCCTTTTTAAAAATATTTTTTGCACAAAATCATGAATTTTTGTAGATTTAATGTTTTGATGAATATGAATATCTTTTTTACCTTAAACTTTAATGTTTGCATGCATAAAAATTCAAGTCCTTGCTAAGCACCTTACCTCTAAGACTTTTCATTATTGTTGGAATTTAAATCTTTCATCTCAATATAGGAAATAGTCTGATATTCAATTGTATCAATGCCTAAAATGAATGTCAAGTGCATGCTTGAAATAATGCTCAGTGGTAGTTCTTCTTCATTATTTAATTAAAAGTAATTTATCTACTACATAAGCATTCATACGAATAAAAAATGTCTTGAACACAATCTTATGGTGCCCTTTTTGTTCTTAGTAACTTTCCACACCCTTCAGCTTATTTGGTATTGTTGATATGACTTTTGTAAACTCTATTCAAGCAACATTTGACACCATAAGATAAGAATCATCACTTATAAGTTTCTAGTTTGCTAAATAAAAAAGCATTCATTTGGTATACCATAAGATGACAAAAATGAGCTACTTCAATAGATTGGTGTGGTCGAAATTTTATTTTGTCTCTTAAGGACATGGTGCAAAAAATGCCTACATTTTTATGATACCATATCCAAACCTAAGAAAGTATTAAAAAATAAAATGTCCTAAATAACATAAGGTTTCTTTAAATATACATATAATACTACTTGTACAAATGGCATTCAAAATGGGGCAACTGAAATTAGTGTGAAAGTTTTTTTAAAAATAATCACATATTAGATACAAAAATTTTTAAATTGTAATTAAAAATTCACAAAAGCTATACTAATAAATATATAGGAAGTAATATGCGAATTGAAATGTCCATCAAAAAGTTTTTTTTTCGCTCTTACAATGTGAACCAATAACTAACACCAAGTCAATTAGGCTTAGTTTACATAATCCTTTCACTTCTTTGTCATAGTTAGTTAAGAAACATTTGCATCACATGCCATTTCTTTGGAATTGAGGCATAAACTCCTTTCTTAAGGTACGTTTGGGCTTCAACACTAGTATCATTATGAGATTTTAACAAGGCTCAGACCCAACCTAAGGTTGGATGATTTGCTAAACCTTTTCTTAGCTCATAAATTATTGAAAAGTGTTTATGTTCAAATACTATATTTGAGTAAGAGCCTATTAAAAAATTCTATTAATTAAGAATTTGAAATCAAAGGATCACTGACAACAAGTATTTTCTTGTTATTTATATATTTAATTATTTAAAGTAATTTATTTAGCAATATATCTATGTAATAACAAAATATGATATACAAAAGACTCAACAAAAAATGAAGTGCTAAATAATAAGGTATGAGAATAAAACCAATAAGACTGACAATAATTTTAAGGACTCAATTCTATTGTTCTATTAATCGAATCATTTTAGATGAAATAAGTAAAATGCTATGAAAGGTTCCAGAATTCAATGTGTTCCACTACTATGGTAGAAAAACGTTTGCCTAAACTTCGATTCAGTGCTTCTATTTGCTCCTCTATTTTTTTGGATAATATGTCCATTGAACTTAGGTTTTGAAGTCTTTAGCAACAAAAGTATTTTTTAAAATTACCTTGTAAATCTGACATCATGATCTAAAATAATTTTTTGAGGTAAGACAAGTAGTTTAACAATTTCATCAAGAAATCACTTTGCAATGTGGGAGGTATTTGATGTCTTATGGAAAGGAATTAAATGGGCTATTTTAGGAAACTTATCAATATGAATGTACAATCATTTTTTCTAATTATTTTTGAAACTCCTAATACTAGGACAAAACTTAAATGTTTCCATGTTGATTGTGCTATAAGTAATGGTGTGAATGCATCTTAACTATAATTACGAAATTTAGTTGCAACACATCTTCGAGATTGTTTATCTATTCATTCAAATTTTGTTTGGGTAATCATGTCCTATGAAATCAATCAGTCTTACCTCTTATTATTTTGACTCGAGAGAAATTTCTAATGAGACCTCCATTATGTATTTGTCAGACAAGAAAATCTCTAAGAGATACGTGGGGTATGTGAAGTTAGGATATGCAAAAAAAACAATCTTTCAAAAAATAATGATAAAAAAATTTATTAGATAAAGTGTTGACTTCAGATATGTATGACCTAGATCTAGGTAATCACTACTTAAATTATTGTTGAGTGTGACTATCATTTTACCATTGTAGACACATCATGTTTGATGTGTTTAATGCTAAAATTTAGGGCAAAGTGGTTTAACAAGCTTATGCAACTAGGACACTCTATATAAGCATGAATTTTAAAATCCCTATAAGCACAGAAAGGGTATTACCTTATAAATTTAAAATTCAATTTCCTCAATAGTTAGCGAGTGGCAATTAATTATTTAGATGCCTCCAAATTAGCAAGTAATTTTTAGAAGACTAGCAAGTACCCTACATTATTTTTTCTAACTTATTAATAAGAGAATTACTTATATGATTGTATCATGCTGAATTGATATTGAATTGTACAGATCCATTTCTATTTTGTTCCATGTATGAAAATTGTGAGAATTATTTTCTCTATATCATTCCAAGTTAGGAGCATGCTCCATAACAATTGTTATATTAAAGTAATTACGAGTTATGTTTTAGCCCAGATAGTTTTTTAGCTCATGACCTGCTAGCAAAGCCTTACATTACATGCATCCTTAACATATTTCAATTTCTTAAACACTTATCGATAGTATTCTTAGAGGATCCTAATTTATTTCTAGTTGGCCAAATTTTCTTACTCATCTAATCATTATTAGCCTATAGGAAACCATTTGTCACACTTTTTACTACATTGGTAATCTTTGTAGGAGGATAAGGTATCGTTAGAGTTTAAAGTGCTATTAAATGGTGGACATGACTAATCATTACTAACTCCCATTAAGAGTAATTTTTTCTTACCAAAATTATTAATCTAGTATTGGACATGAAACATTTATTTCTTAGCTTTAAATTATTTTCTTTCAAGTTAAGGAATTGGAAGGTACCATCACTTGAATCCCAGAAGTTCCTAAATGATGTTCTCAAGGTTGTGTTTTATGTTTTTAAATCAAATAAACAAGTCCTTTCGTACATTAATCAACGAACTTGATGTGGTCTCAAGCTTAGAGAAATATAACTCGATAGTTTTAATCAACTATTTGTCACTACTTTAGAAGAGGATATAGCCATCGATAAAGCACAAATGGAAGTTTAGTTGACAAACTCTTTGGGGGCCTCCTAATTCACTTTTCCTTGCATATGAAGAATGTTTACCCTCTTGTTAGCACTTCAACCACATTGTGGAAAAAAATAAGGGATAATGGGTTACCGTGGTTTAGCCAATGAGAAAATTGGAAGGAATCATTATTTTTTCACTAATAATGGTTAAAAGGAAACTTATATTACATGTCACTTTGTTAAAAAATTAACTATTGAAGCTAAACTTCTATAGTATGTGTTTAACAAAACACTAAGATATATTACTGAATACTTTCATGATGTTTAGCTTGATAATAAAATTATTACCATGGATCTAGTGATTTTAATCATTAAGTAGTTCTTACGAAAGTAAGATATTTTTAATGAATTCCCCTAGGTTAAAGTTTATTGCTCCATCAAGATAATAGTGTGTACAAACATTGTAAGCTAACTACAAAAGATGCAGCATTTTTTAGAAGAAACTATAGAAACAAATTGTTCTAAAATCTTCAAAAGATTTAGTACAATAGGTCTTTGGAAGGACGATTACATTAGTGCTAGTGAATTCATTAAGTGATCGTCTACCAACAAGGAAAACAATGATAGCATCATTAATGTCATCTGGAATGGTTAAACAATGCTTATAAATGAAACCATTAAAGCCATCCAATCCACAAGAACTTAAAGAATCCATAAAAAAATAATTTGTTATATTTCCTTCTTACTGGCTTACTGAATCAAGATCATTGTACTATTTAGTGATTCTAAACATAATAAATCAAAGCACTTGTTTAGTAGGGACAAGTTAGAGGTGAAGCAATCCTTGACATATTTAGCAATTCAATCATTTTTTGAGACCAAACTCCTACTTGAATCTTTAATATTTTATGTACTAAGATCCTTTACATATTACTGACCATTGTGTGGAACACATTAGAGTTTTTATCACCATCCTTGACTCACACAGTAATTGTCATTTGGCTCTAATAAATCTCTCTTTAGAAACCATGATTAGCTGATCCAAAGCTCTGCTAGTTCCAACCCTAAAAACTCATCTATAACTCTTTAAATTTCTTTTCCTTCTTCATAACATGTTATTTTGAAAATTCAATCTTTTGAAATATATTACAAAATTAAGTTTTTGTTCATTTTTTAAAGAGTTCTTTAACTCTCATTAGCTTGTATGATAATGCCCTCATTCCTAACCTAGCAATTGGAAGACTAAAATTCTATGCAACTACTAGACAGACTTCTATGTATTCAACCCAATTTCTTTGGAATCAAAGTTGTTCAGTATTAGATTTATTTACTAATGAAGAAATGATCGATGTGGAGATTACTATGGTAAGATATTTTTGATATGTTGAACCATTAAAGTAGGAAATTCTTGGAACCAATCTTAACTCAATAGGTAACACATCAACGTATCATGCACTATAACCAATTGAAGGCATTTTTCTTCATTTTCAATATTTGGCATTTAAGTACCACAACTACAACACCCAATATATTGTTAGAAATGTTGCCCTTGAAATAGTGAAAGGTTTGTATCCTTTAGTAATGCTCATTTATCCATCTCTGGCAATGTCTTCCCCCATTGCAATTAACTTACTTTTGTTCATTTTGATCATGTTATTAAGGCATGAAGACACTATAAAAAAAACTACACCCTTGATGTTAATAATGAAGAAGTTATTAGTTACAATATGTGATATTTGCATTATGAGATTTCTAAAGGCTTCTTTTGGCCTTTTTCTTGCAAATAAAACTTTTACATTCCATTTAAATGCTTTTCTAAATGACTTGTGTCTGATAACCCCCTTAAGGCCATTATTGTCTATCCCAAAATGGTTAAGAGCCTTTGCTTTTTCTTGGGGATCCTTATTAAGGCTTTTAAGAGATTTAATCTCCACTAATTTTTTAAGCTACATATGCTTCGTTTGCTTAATGTTAGATTAAAATTTTTTACTATTACTTTACAATTTCTCACTGAGGTTGATCATAAAAATGAACAAATAGATGATTCATTATACAATTTCTTTCTGTAATAATTTTTAATGGTCTATAATGTAGTGGGCAAGATATTTCTTTCAATTATGAGGGATAGAGTGTTTTAAGCATGTTAATATCCTATCATACCCTTATCAATTTCTATACGCTTACTTTGCCCCAATGATTTTCATTCATTATCCAACCTTTAGGTGTCTAAATTGATGACTAAAAAAGTTGGACATTTCACATTGCTTACTGATTAAGTAATTGGATTTTTCTCATCTTCACCATTTCTTACAAATATAGGTCTAAAACTTTTTTCTTTCTTACATTGGACCATTGAGCATCCTTGTATAAACTTATATAGATAGTATTTGAAAAAATTTTAAATACTTAATTTTTTTTCAAAATCCATTAGTGCTCCCAATATTTTTAGAGATTCTAATATCTAAAGCAAGATCTTTAACAAGATTGAGCAACAAATAGGCTAGATTCGCATAGGGGTAACTTGATTTTTGTAGAATTTACTTTTAATGAGTTCTTGACTATTCACATGATTGAGAATAGGTACTACTTATTGACCAGGTGGATTGGAAGGTTCTCCAATAAGATCCACACAAGAGCATTCAAATATTTAATATTGAGCCAAAACATTGGGAAACATTTTAGGTTTCTCATTTGAATGACTATGATTTTCTAAGTAATGTGCATCTAATACCAAATGTTGTCTAATTCTAGTTAAAATCTTTAGAACACAAGTCTAATCATATTTTTTTCAACTCTAAGTCTTAGTAATTCCATGTTGGGTCCGTCAATTCAAAACATAGCTTATTAGAGCAAGTTTGATAGGAGAATCCTTTTTGGAAGCAAAGTCATCATCAAACATGATGTCTTTTTCAAACACATTGGCATTATCATGTTGGGCAAGGATGGATTCACCATGAAAGAAAGGCCCCAAGGAAAATGCACTTATAATGCCTAAAATAATGGAATGGCCCTAGAATCATGCTGCAAATTTCATCATGATCGCACCAAACTTTGGAAATGTTATTGCCTCATTATTACTTAGATGTTTATTTTTGATGTTCTTTTGAAATTCCATGTCAAAATGTACAATTTTTTTATGAATTTGAATATCAATAATGCCTAAAATAATGGAATAAATATATATGAAATGTCAATTTAAGAAATTATAAAATAAAAACTTTTTTGCAAAATTATCCATCTTCTATGTGTATTACATAAGTTTGGCAGATGTCCTTTACATTATCAACTCTTCATTTAAAATATCGACTTGCTTCCATATCCTTCATTATGCTCCTTTTGTTTCCATTTGCTACTTACAATTCACTTGAAGTTTCATCATTAATCTTGAGCTAATGAGCTTCTTGCATCATGTGAAATGTCGATTAAAAAAAGAAATGATGAATTACTATAATTTTTTTTCATATGAAAATATTTTAAAATATATATAATTGTATTTGTAATAATTTTGAACAAATTCCTTAAACTCATTAAGTTTTATTTAATAATCAATTTTTGGGGAAATTATGAAAAAAAGACAACAATAATTTTAAAGTGCACACAAGTATATTTTTTGCGAACTTAGTTAAAATCAAACCTACATTTACACATGAAAAACCAAAGGAATGCAAAAATACTGATATAAAATCTTACAAAAAATTGGATAGGCTAAGCCCCTAGAATAATTAATTAGAAAAAGGCATGCCATAAATTGCTTACAATAACAAAGGATTTACAATAAGACAAAACAAAAACAACAATAAGAGTCTATAAAGGATAGTTCTTATGCATAACGAATGCACAACAAGGTATATGTATTTTAATTTAATCAAATAGAAAATGATAGCTCAACTGATTTTAAGGAAGAGTTTTATTTGATGATAAAGAACAAAACAAATGGAGGTGACAATGAGCACTAGCTACTAATGGCTTTAATATCAGTACTAGAAGCATTTTCTTTATATTCCAACATATAATAATTTTATATCAACAAATAGCACTTACCAAACTGGCCCATTGATCGTTAGTTTTTGAAGGATATTTTTAATTAAACAATATTTTTTGAATAAAGGTTAAAATGGCTAATAAATTATAATTAAATAGTAGTTTTGTAACACCCACATGATAAGAAGCATGCTTGGCATTAGATAGTAAGAAATGAATCAAGTGATGATTTTCAAGAAATTAGAGCAGTTTTGAAATTATGATTTCAACTGGGCAATTAGAAATAAGTTATGACCTGATAGTTTGATTTAATTTTACTTTTGGATTGAATGTCAACTACATAATCAAAAAATTGAGTGATCGAGTTGCTGATGAAATTAACACTTAAAAAATGGCAAATGAGTTAGCAACCACTTAATTGCAAAGTTGTATGATCAAATAGCTCACATCATTCAGTAAAGTTTAAAAGTTAGCTATGTAGAAAAAAGCATTATATTTTAGTCGTACTTGATGTACTTGCCTTTTTTTTTGTTCAATGTAGAACATCTTGTGTTCTTTAGAAGTAGTCTAATTTAAGTGCTTGCTGCACTTGGGTTTTTTAGGATTTAGTCAGACTTGTTAATAGTGACATGATTAATTGATATATGAATATAAGTGTTGTGCCTTGATTGAATATACTTCCATCCATGTTCAAGAGTGATGTCTCGATCTGATTATTGTAGCGAACAGGTTCAGCATTATTGTCCTAGTCAAAACTTTTGTTATATATATTTAAGTTAGTTAATTCAATTAGAATTATTTTTAAAATTTTTACAATTAATTAATTATTTTTTAAATATTAATTTTGAAAGATAAGGAAAATGATTCTTATGATGAACAACATATGAAGATAGAAGATGGTCAAAATTAAGATATTTTCTAATATTGATAATTTAAATTTTAATTTTATTTTTATAGCTTCCATGAATGGTTAAATTAACCTTAGCATTGTAATAAAAAATAAAATTAAAATACATAAAATTAAATTCAAAATGTACCACTTGATGTTTAGGTTCCAAGTAAGATGATCTTCATGAGATTTGATATTTGCTTCTCTTCTTCTTTGATTTCTTTCTTGAAAAATAATATCAACTCCTTAACAACAAAAGTTCACTAAACCAAATCTATTATTAATACATCATGTTTGTTGTCATCAAACTAAGTACCAGGATAAGGTGTGGCTAGGAGTCAGAAGCATAACATCATGCTTGCAAATGTTTTTGTCTCATTGTAGCTCCTATTCATCATCAATCTAGGTTAAATATATGCTTCCTTGATGACAATGTTAAACATAACTTATTTGGGCTACTATCATCAAAACAACTTTTTCCTCCACCAGCACATAGGAATAGAAATATTCATGGTTTCCTAATAAGGAAAATTAATCCATTAAAAAACTAAACGTGCTAGATAATAAATAATTAATATAAATACTTTTCCCTAATAAAAAGATTCAATTATACACACACACACATGTTTATATATATATATATTATCATTTTGCCTTATCCTAACCCTTAAATGATCTTACATAATCATGCTTATTGTTTTTCTATAAAAGCCATGAGTGTGGAAAAAACCTAAAGAATCACATTATCATATCAAGAAATCACTCTTGACCTTTTAGGCTGCTGTACAAGGCCACAAAATCATTCTTCAACTTGTAATGCACTTAGTTGTAAGAAATGGAGGTGATCTCCTAAAGGAATTTTGGGGCTTCACATGTTTAATTAATATTATGCATGCTTATAAACCATTATGTAGAGCTATGTTATGTAGAAATAAGCATTATCAGACTAAAATTCCTAATTCTTTTTTCATATATCACTTTGAAAATGTGAAAGTATGTATGGTATTATATCAAGCAATAAATTGAGTAGTTGAAATTTCATCTCCCTATCCAAAACATCTAGATCCAAACCTACCGGCTCGATCACATTATTTTCATGATCAAATGTTTGAAAGCTCATCCTTTTTTCTAAATAAGAGCATTATTTTGAATAGCTTGATCACAAAATTTTCTTGATTGGATGGACTAAATTTCCTCCACTTTTCTAATCTGCATAAAAAGTAAATTTATTTATTTTATTTTGAAACTTTTGTGATCAAATGGTCCACGTTAAAATCAATCTTGTAGCTCACATGTACCTTCATTTGATCATGCATTTTTTTGATTTAGAACTCAAAAGTAAAATCAATCATCATGCTAACATTTACCTCGATTTTATCATATCATTTTTTATCTAATGATCCATTTTAAAATCTATCATCTGACTTTCATTTATTATGATATATTCTAGATTCTAAAGGTCATAATGATGTATGATGGATCATAACAATATTTTTATAAACATTGTTGAGCATGCCAACTGATTATTTTTCATAAAGCACAACATTTGAATAGTTTCTATTAATATAGTGTCGTTCGACACATAAGAACCAATCGGGAAGTTTGGTTACTACATTTAGTTGTTGTAATATGTTTATAATTTGGATATTTTAAACATAAAAAGATTGGTGAAAAGTTGATGAATTTTTTAAGCTAGAAAATTGAAGCCTTATTTGTTGGTGCTAACCATTATTTCCATTCATTATATACTTTAGTCTTTGTGCTCCAACACTCCTTTTTACTTAAATCAACAAACCTTATAACATTTTATTTCTTCATTGGTTCAAGCAAAGAATAATACATTTTTTCTTTGTTAAATATTTCGTCAAAATAAGATTACTATAAGCATCAAATTTTATTTGTCATTGAAATTTTTCTTCTTCTATTAGTTTTATTTCTTTGAAAGGTTATTATTGACCTTTCATTTTAATTTATTTTTGTGATGGTTGTTTTTTTGTGAAAGGCCTACACTAAATGGTATTTTTTTTGCTTTGTCTTTTTTTTGGGGTGGATGCAGATAGGGAATTAAGTTGACCTTTCTAATAGTGTTGGTTTACTTTTCAACTATTTTCAAATCTATTATTTTTAATTTTTTTCTAAATTTCAAACAAAATTGTTATATTTTAAAATAAATAGATATTTGTACAAATTCATTAATAAAGATTTACTCAAATTCTATTTATATTTATTTTAAGTGGTTAACATCCTCTGAAATCATTTAATCAACTTTTTCAGTACAACGAGGTCATGTAAACCATTGCTCAACCTTCTCTTCTAAAAAATAAATACCATTGTATATGAAAATTACTGTAGATATAGTTTATTAGTTGAATTGTATTATCGTTATAATGATGTCCTCTAAAGGCAAAAGTTGATATGTGAGAAAGAGGATGAATCCTTATGCATTCAATGTGCTAATTTACATTAATGTCTTAAGCCAATTGGTTACCATTCAATGATTTGGAGATTCTCATTTAAGTATCTATATGGCCAATCCAATATATTGGTTTTAATAAATGCAATACATTGAGGTATCCATAGGGACGACAATCAATTCCACAAAACTTATCCATTGAAATGACATAAGCAAGCATAAGAGCATAATGAATTGAATCACATTGCAAACACACCACAAAAATATTGGTGAACTAATAAATGATGCTAATTAAAGAACTCTACTGCTCCAACTGAGACAACATGCCTAAATGGATAAGTTTGACCAGTATATTCATGTATTGTTGCATGCCACATACATAAATAAAAACAATCTTACAATCAAGTAAAATATCATGTTTTACATAATTGGATTTCATTGCTATATAAAAGGAAAGACTAATAGTCAGTAGATTTGTCTAATCCTTTGTAATGAGTGAGTATATCAAAATGATCGTGATACCAGGTGGAGTAATAAAAGAAAAATTGATTTATTAGCATTGAGAATTTTGTATAGAGTATCGTAGTCTTTGCATGAAACATTTCGCTTGGATGTTTGAGGAATCATGTTGCACTTATTAAGAAAATGTTCATCATCATTGTAATCTAAATTATTTTTGAAAGCATTATCAAAAATAAATTGCCCAACACCAACTAAAAGTTTTTACACCAATCTAAATCATCCTTTTTGTTTATCTAAGCCAATGATAGTATTTCCTTCAAGGAAGTTGTCAAACAATACAATGATGAACTCCATAACCATACGTTTTAAAATGAATAATCACTCTAATCATATTTGTTTAAACTTTTGAGAAAATATTAGTGAGACAGAAAGCCATTAAGAAGGTGTAATGAATTCAAACAAATCACCTAATTATCGAAATGAAATACAAAATTTGACATATTGTTTAATAAAACCATTGTACCTAATTGATGCCAATTAACTAGTTCTTGCATTGGCTTGATTAAAAGGATGAACTGGCCAAAGAATCAAGACATGACAATGATGAGCTTCTAAAAACATACCATTTGATTGAATTAATAAATAGTTTCATTTGCAATTGGATCAAATAACCAACACATTACTAAGAAAGTGATGACTTTTTCTCGTTCTTTACCCATTAAATTTCTAAACAGAAAAATAAATTTCATAAGTTGCTTCCTAATTCACAAATTTACCATTGTATTAATAATACAAAAAAATTTACTGTAGTTGTAATACAATTTATACTCAATTTACTATTGCAAAAGTAGTCAAACTTGTATGTCTTGCTTTGTATTTTTGTTAGAACCAAGTTAAAGTTTGGCAAAAAAACTCTTGAAATGGGTTTGATTGGTATTATTTTGGAAAGGGAAAATTCATTATCTTTAATACAAAAAGAATAGGTATCATGTATTGGATAGAAAGATTCTATTGAAATGGGTTTAGCATGAGTGAAATGAGCTATGTCAAATAGGTTCATTCCATTGGCCCAAATATGACTTATTTGGCATGAGCAACAAAGCCCTAGCCTATTTATAGGAGTTTAATTGTTTTGCAAAGGTTACAAAATATGATAAAATTTTGCTGCTTGTTTTTCAAGTTGTTCCTTGATATTTTTCAACCCCAATAGCCTATTGATTTCCATAATAACAAATCGAAGATGACCACAATGATCATATTAAGTAATTTCTTGCTTTTGATTGTCGAAGGATTCATTGGATGACTTTCTTTATGATCGCTCAATAAATATATGGACATCTCCCTTTGTCATTTTTAATTAAATCTTTGAAACTTTTTAGAATTTTTTATGAATCTAAAATGTCTAAATGAATATGATTGCTAGTGAATTGAGTTATTAGTTTAATACTAAATAACCTTCTTTAAACATGTGGTAGAATCAAATCTCTTTACACTAAAATTAATTCATTTTCTTCAAAAGGATTAAAATACACCAAGAGAATCCAGTTCTTTAGCAAATCATTGCAATGATTGATTTACTATTTTATTCTACAATAATGCTCTATAAGTCTAGATTATCACTTGAGTCTAAACCAAATAGTACTATTATGGCTTATCTTCTATATTTATTTTAGATCTTTCATAAATTGAGAATGCATTGATTTCTTTACCAAAGTCATCTACCATCACACGACCACAACCTACAATGCATTGGTTCCCTCTTGTCAATAAAATAGTATATATTTTGAAAAAGTTAGTGTTGGAGGAGTCCACAGAACCACTTTAATTGTTTCACATTTTCTTCTAGAAAGTAAAGGAAGCAATCAATATTCTACCAATTGAAGATTTATTAAGCTTCCCTACATGATTATATTACAATTGAAAATGGCTTAGATATTATGCTAAACTCCATTTATCATAGAGCTCACTAGGCTTTTTGCTATTCTTTAGTTTTAAATTTTCACTTCCAGATATTGTAACATGCGAGAAATGGAAGAACTCAAGATACATTAATAGCTATAATGTTTTTGTGACTACAATTTCCATTGATGTAGAAGCAATTGATGTACCATTTCATGTTAGTTATTTTTAATGCCATGGATGATAGAAAAATGTTTAAAAGTTTGTGCACCTTGGACAATCCATAAAACAAATAATTTGAGAGCCCCCATATGCATAGAAAGTCCATTTATCTTCAAATTAAAAATTCAACATCCCTTAATTGCTAGCAAATTATAATAGATTTATAAGAGCCTCCATATTGGTAAAGAAATTTTGGAAGGTAGATGTCTACTCCTTTAACGGAACTCATGCATCACACTTCTACTATATTAACAATATTATTTGAAGGATAGAATATCATTAGAGTATAGAGTGGAATTAATTAGAAGACATGGCTAACAATAAAAACCTCCCATTAAGAGTAATTTCCTCCTGTATCAAATTATATTCGTGCATGTTTTCTTAATATAGTATTGTAAGTGAACAACCTACTTCTTGCCTTTGAACAATTTTCTTTCAAGTAAAGGGATTGGATGGTTGCATCTTTTGAATCTTAAGAGCTTCTTCACTTACTTGAGTTTCATTTATTCACTCTCAATAGATAAAATCTTTTGTACAATAATTTCCAAATGTGATGTGTCACAGAGCTCAAAAAATAATATATTGATATTTTGAATGGAGTGTTTTTTACCTCTTGGGAAGATGATAAAATTAAACTATTAGGTCCAAATAGGAATCTACTTTATAACCTCTTGATGTTGCATATTGCTGCACTACACCTTATGTATTTAGTTTGCTTAAACCATTTCTTAGTGCTTTAGTTATAGCAAGGAAAAGAAATAAGGATATATGGTTGCCTTGCTTTAGCCATGGGATGATTAGGAGGGCCATTGTCTCTATAATTAATGACTAGTAGTCACTTATTTTTATAGATAGATATTATTTGACCGATAAACTAACTATTAAAGTTAATCTATATAGTACTTTTTGAAAAAATTGCAAGATACACATTTGAATGCTTTACCAAAGTATAGTTTGATAATAGGGTTATTAACTTTCACCTAGCAATTTAAAACGTCATAGTTCTTGTACAATGAATATATTTTTAGTGATTTCTTCTTTCTAAAAGTTGATTGCTCTATTAACATGTGTGTGTGGACAAGAAAGATTGATAACTTAAAATTTTTTTAAAGAAACTATGTGTAAATTTGCTTACAATATTTAATAAATGTGGCACAATAAGTCCTTGGAAGGAAGATTATATTAACACTAATGAATTATCTAAGTAATAGGTTCCCAATTGGAGTCATTGATAACTTCATAATTTTCATCTTGATCAACAATGCATGTAAAATATATTACTAAACCAATCCAATATAAAACCACTTGAAAAATTCTTCAAAAAACTATTTTTGATATTTCATCAATAGAAATTAGCTAAATTAATATCATATTATTTTCAGTGTGTCTTAGGATAATAAAAGAAAGCTCTACCCATTATTCTTGGTAGGTTTAATTGATAAGTGAGAGGTGAAGCAACCCACAACACATTTGGAAATTAAATCCTCCTCTAAGTTCCAACTCCTACTTTGATCTTTACTTCATTATATATTAAACTTACTTTGCCTATTTTTTGCCATTATGTGGAAGAATGTTCTTCTTTTTTTTACCTTCCACGAGCCACATAGTACTTGCATTCAAGTTTTTGATACATTTCCACTATTTTAGTACCCATGAAAAACTAGTCCTAAATTTGGTCTATTCAAAACTGTATAATTTTTTTATAGCTTATTAAGGTCTTTTTCTTTCTCCAGAAGTGGCTTTTTTACTTCTTGAATCAACTACAATATATTACAAAATTTAGCTTTCTTCATGTCAGTTTAATGTCTCCCTATTTTGCAGCCTAGGGTCCTCAATCCTAAATCAACAATTGGAAGACTCTTGTTCTGAGCAAAAATTGGATAAAACTCTATGCTTTTAATCCATGTGCTTTGGAATTTTAAATATCTTCAAATAGATCTAATTGTTGGAGGAAGAATCAAAAAAGGGAGTAGTCTAATAGGATCTAGTTCATATGTTAAACAACAATATTGGAATTTTTTTGAGCTAATCATGATTCATTTGTGTTCTATCCAGAGGAGTGATATTTAAATTCATGAACGTTAATAATGACATAAATTCTCTCTACCATCCGAGGAAAACAATTAGCCTCCATCAACAATCTTAAATCCCACCAAAGATCTCTTCTATTAATGAAATAGTTCTTGGCATACACAAAAGGGTAACACCTCATTTATGCATTATGCTTTATAACCATGTGAAGACATTGTTCTTCATTTTCATTATTTGTCCTTGGAAGTCATACGACTGAAACATCGATACTTTGCTAGAGATGTTCTTACAATAAAAAAAAACTTTAGCTTCTTTGAATGATGTCCATTTGTTTGTTACCTTCAAAGTCAAAAAATGAAGTTAACTTAATTTTGTGAAATTTGATCATGTTCTTAAGGCATAAATCATTTGTAGATTTAATTACATCATTAATGTTCAAAGTTAGGATATTATTCATCAAAATCTATATTGTTAGTATTTTAAGATGCCTAAAGTATTTTTTAGGCCATGTCAAGGAAAAGTCACTTTTTTGCATTCCATTTAGTAGCTTTTCATCTTGACATGTGATTGATAGCCACAGCAATTCAATCTTTGACCATCTAAATTTTTTGATTAATTGAATGTCTATTTGTTACCACTTATCATGCCTCATCTACAAGCACGTTGTGCTTGGCAGCATGTGAAATCCATGCACATTCTATTAAGGGATTTGGTGACAAAATCTACAAGTTGTATGAGTTTGTCAATGGTCAAATGTGCCTTTTAAAATTTAAAATATGATACTTTTTTCATTAAAATGTGCACGCAACCCTTATATAATGAGGTAAGAATGATGAACAAAAGATAGAGATGTTCTTGGAGTGATCAATCTTCTTATGCAAGCACAAGTTACTTCATTAACACAATAAATAGAAGTATCAATAGGGATGGTGTTAAAAAATTGATATACTACATCATAAAAAGAAAAACCACCATGCAAAGAAAATGTTTTTAAATCAAGGACACTTGGGGATACATTTGAGGATGCCATTATTAATATTCCTATTTAATTCATGAGATTTGACAGGGTCTGTTCAAGTTAGATATACCTTATTAGTGATAGTATTGTGGACGCAAAAATGTTAGATGACTAATTAAATCAATTAGAGACCTATTTCTCCCTATACAACTACTCTTCATTTAACAAAGTAGTATATGCTTGATTGAAAATGTTGAGCCATGCATTGGCATAGTTGAATGTAAATTTAAGAACTCATTTGGATATAGAGCTAATATGGAGTCTAATTAAGAAATAAATTTGAGAAACATTTTATGCCATAGTTTGTGCATGAAATATAGAGGAAGTAGCTTTGTTTGTAACATTTACAAGTGCAAAGATGCATAAAAAAAATTCAACTCCCAAAAACTAAAACAAGTACAACATGGTTTATGTGCACCACATATGAAAGAAAGAAGAAGAAGAAGAAGAAGAAGAGGAGGAGAAAGAAGAAGATGAAGAAGAAGAAGAAGAAAATGAAGAAGAAGAAAATGAAGAAGAAGAAGAAGGATTAGAAGAAGAAGAACAAGAATAAAAGAAGAAGAAGAGGAAAAGAAGAAGAAGAAGAAGAAGAAAAAGAAAAATATTGAAAGAAAGATAGAATCATTGAATGAAAGAGAGAAGAAGGAGAAGTGGAATCATAATAATAATAATAATAAGATTATGAAGAAGAAGAACAAGAAGAACGAGAAGAAGAAAAAGAAGAAGAAGAAGTATATCAAGAAGAAGAAGAAGGAGAAGAAGAAGGAAGAGATGATGAAGAAGAAGAAGAAAGACAACATGATGAAGACGAAGAGGGAAAGGAAGAAGAACAAGAAGAATAATAAGAAGAAGAAGAAAAGAAGAGGAAGTATCTGACAAAGGAGAAGAAGAAGAAGAAGAAGAAGAAGGAGAGAAAAAAGTAAAAGAATTAGAAGAAGATGAAGGAGAGAAAGAAGAAGAAACACAAGAAAAAAGTACGAGTTATAGAAGAAGAATAAGAAGAAGGGAAATTGCCCATCCTTAATCATGTGAAAACTTGAGATTCGATTATTGAATAAATTTGAGTGAGCAATGTAGGAAATTATCGATACAGCTTTTATGAAGAAGGCAAATTTCAAGGAATGAGAGTATTATAATGTGTTGAGCGATGAAGAAAATGATCGATACCAATATAAGTCAAGTATACTTAGAGTATATAATGTGCATAACCCAAAAATAAGGAATGAGAGTATTATATATGTATGGCTTGCACACAATCACATTGTGCATGGATTAATAAATAAGCACCCCTTCAAAGCTTGTTTGTTAATCCTGCCACTAAGCTTGCTACACTTGAATTTCAAGATACAACAAAAAGGACAATTTATAAGTGATATTGAACAAACCATTCAAAACCTTCTTTATAGAATATAAGAATTACATTTCACAGAAAAAGCAACTACTCAAATAAGAGAAGTATAGGAGAAGACATGACCAACATAATGTGCAAGATAGGTACCTCCTACTATGCCTTGCCTTTGCTTATGTAGTGCTAAGTAGTGCATCAAATTCAAGTGCACCTTGGGCTTCGACATGTACGTATGGAGCCAATGATGCAAAAGTTTGTCAATTGTAAAATTTTCATCAAATGACAAATGTGACTCTTGGAAATTAAAATATTATTCTTTTCATAATAAAATATTCCAATATAAAGAAGCAAGAATGTTGAAAGAAGAAGAATTTCGTGTACTGTTCAATTTTCTTGCAACAAAAGCTTTATTCTTCTTCTCCTTATTGCTTAGTTTGTTACCATTTTTTGCACTTCAAATTTGATGATTTTGACGAGAGAATAAGGTGTACTGGTGAGAGCTTAAGGAGACAAAATCTCGTAAAAGATTAGTTGCTCGTTGAATTTGTTAATATAGTTATTGAAGAAATGATACATAGTACATTTTGGTTTTTCTACTGAGTATTGATGTTCTGTGATGTAGTTTAGGAACTTATTTTTTGACTTGTTTGGGGAGTAGAATTTCTCACACGTTAAGATACTTATGATACCATTGTCAACTTTTATTCCATTACTTTCCTCTTGATGTACTTTCGTTATCCAACCTTTGGGTGTCTACACTAAAGACTAACAATGCATGGGGTTTCACATTACTTATTGCTTGATGAATTGGAATACCTCATCCTCACCATTTCTCGCATATATCTAGAACTTTTTTCTTGGTACATTGGACCATTGATTATCTTTTTTGAGGTAATTTAGATAATAGATTGGAAGATTTTTAGTGCTTAATATTTTTCTAGGCACCATTATTGTGGCTAATGTTTCTAAGGATTCTAAATGTGAAGAAATGTCTTGAGAAAGATCGAGCATTATGTTGATTTGAGCACCATAGGGCCTCCTTAAGCGACTTGTAACATCTACATTTAATGGGTTGTTGACGATTGACACAATAGAGAGTAAGACTAACTTGTTGACAAAGTAGATTGGAAGGCACTCTAATGAGATATGCACTAGAGATCACAAAGGTTCAATTTTGAGTCAAAAATCTAGGAGCCATTTGATGATTTTCGTTTTAAAGTCTACAACTTTGCAAAATTTGTACATGCAACATAATTATCATTTATGTCTACTGAAAAGCTTCGGAGCTTATGCTTTATTTATCACAACAGATCCAAAGTAGTAATTGGCTTAGATTTCAACTTTTAGAAACTCAATGTTGGGCCTTAAAGGTGAGAATATTTCCAATTATAGTGACTTTGAAAGTTGTAGCCTTTTTAGAGATATCATCACCATTAAACATGACCACTTGTACACACTTTACAAAATGCATCGGTATTATCTTAACTGGAGAGGTTGGACAACTCCCTTGATTTACCATAAAAGAAGAGCCCTCACTCCAATGCAAACATGAAATCTTACTAGCAAGGGAGAGGAGCATACCAACAAGAGAATAATCCTAAAATCACATTTTAGATGTCTTCCAACTTGCACCAAATTTGAAAAAGAGCATATTAGTGAAAAGTTATTTTTCTTAGTTATTACATTCCATTTCAATGTTGATTTATCATATGCAAGCCCGATTTTACAATTATATATATATATATATATATATATATATATATATATATATATATATATATGTAATCAACATTTTTGTGTCTTAGTTTATTGATAAATGATCTTTTAGCACTCCCAGTTTTTCTTTAATAATAAGTGTAACGAAACTTAAATTGACCTTGTTATAAAAATGTACCTATAATTTCTAATATAACAATATACAAAATACTATCTTGCTAAGAATCCAACAATTTTTCTCAATCACAAGACCAAAGAATAAAATTATTATCCACAAAATTAGTAAACCATTGAAACCTAGTCTAGTCCAAGGTAACACCATTTATCACTATCAAAGTCGGATAAAAATTATAATAACTACAAAGCCCAATAAACTATTTAATACATTCCACAGCTAATAAGATATAGATGATGATAAATAAGCATCAAATCTACAACTATTAAAGGTGAAATAAAAAAGATGAATAATCAAACTAATGCACTAACTCTAAAATCTCCAGTTTTGCTTCCCAAATGTTCTTACTCCTTTATCCTAAAAAAATATAATAGGGCGACCTAGGAGACTCAATGGGGAATCTTTGAGCTATTCTACCAAACTAACATGTAGTAGTCAAAAAAATATAAATGAAATAACAGAGTAAATCTTGTAAACTAAATGCATGTTATTTTAACTATTATAATGAGATCATCATCTACCAGTAAGTTAATATCAATTTTCTTATACTATGACTAATTGGATGCTTACTATCCACTTATTGATGTAACACACTTTCTTATTCAAAACAAACATGACAAGACATACGATTCTTTAACATCATGTAATCTAATACACTGAGAAAATGATAATCATATGGGCCTTCCTTTTAAGATTCTGGGGGTCCTTAACAATCATTAGTACTCCCCTAAAAGCCATAGCAAATTATGTAATTCCTTGATGGACAAAAGGTGCAAATATTCTGTTTGAACTATTTATATAATGACTTTCTACAAATTTTGAAGATTTTTACCCCATAACCTATCCCTTTTATTATAGCCCTAAACATTTATGCATAACTACTCTAGGTTAAACATGTAGACCAACTAAACTATTTATCTCTTATGTCAGTATGGATAATTAAAGGCCTATTATGTCTAGATGCCATTTACAATTTTCACAAAATGTTGAATGAATTAGTTAAAAAAATTTAGCCCAATTTTCCATAATGATTATGTCTAGGACCTTGCCTATCAAAGCTAACATAATGGCTACATGGTCTTTATTTTTTCCAACAAAATAATTAATTTTACGATTAACTATCTTTACAATTAAATTTTGGTTCACATTAGTATCATTAGTTACTTTTATGACTCTATAGTAACACTTTGTGATCATGCCTATCCTAAGGCCCCTCTAGAGCTACCATGAATTCCGTAGATCACCAACCATGGTGTCATCATGTGGCTTAAGAACATAAATAAAAGCACTTGTGCTGCAACACAAAGGACTTACTGAAGTTAATGGTGACCAACATAATTATCTTATTACTTCTTTAATAGAACCAAGTACATTCCAATGTCTTAGTACAATGTGCATAAAGGTTCATCAATAGTGTTTCCTTAGTAGATCAAAAGGGCCTTCCATTATAGCTTCCTTTTTTCATAGATTATTTTTATGTCATTATGTTTGATTCCAAGTCTAAGGTTACCATCATAATCATATCCAAAGACCTTAAATTTTCAATTTAACTTTACTAAGAGTTGTTAATTATGCATAAAACATTTACTTCAATGTCAAACGACATCCTTAACACTTACTCTAAGGATTTAAACATAGCACTCCAAGGCTTCTGATCACAGAACCAAGGGCTACACATACCTTAGAGGCTATCTAAGTTCTCATAAATGTTGAGGCAATGTCGTCAATGACTTAGCCATGAAAGGGTTTCATGCTTCCCAAGCTTGCCCAAGAGAAACGATACTTGGCTACAATAGTTTCCAAACTCTGGGGTTTTATTTCCACACACACATAAGTCATTTATTATTTAAACTATGGTTCAGACTATATCGCTTAGAATTTCAAATACTCACATTTTTATCTCTAATGCTATCAACTAAGATTGTTAGTAATTTCAAATACAATCAGAATGATGCACATCAAATATACATTTCAAACAATAAATTTATGTAATAACATGGAATCAAGTCTAAATTTCACACATTCCTTGGTTTGTTATGCCTTAAAACTCTTTCTATGCATGCACTAATGAAGAAGTGAATATTACACTCGATCCATAATATCAAACATCAATTTTATTATGAAGGAGAAAGAACTTTAGAAGGGATCTTATTTCTCCCAAGATATAATAACAAAACAAGAATATTTTGTTTATGTTTTTTATTACATTAAAAAAAATTTGTCCTCCATCGTTTTCAAATTTTCTAGAAAAAGTCATGATAATCTATGCTTATTGCATACATGCTTAAAAAAAACAAGGCAAAAACAATAGCAAGGTTGTAATTTATTCCACATGATAATGTCTATGTTAAGGATTGCTTTGCATAAAAAAATTATTTTAAATTCAACTCTTGGATATATTTTTGAAAGAATCAAAACATGCAAAATAATTATGGAAACTACCTTGCATTTACAAGAAAAATTCTAATATATAATTTTGGCATGGTTCCATTATAGTTTTTGAATAAGAAACAAAGATAATTGTCCCATTTATTTACAAACAAATCTCCATTTGCTATTTGTAGAAGGAATTTTCTCATTCTTAAGTGAGTTTCTTCAATAAGAATAACTAGTTTTTAATCATCGTCAAAATTTCATGGTTTCATATGCATTTTAACAAAGTAATTTCGTTTTATATTGGCTTATATCTTAGCTAAAAATATAGTATGAACTCAAAGATCATCCTATGTAGAATAAGTATATAGGCTTCTCCTTAGTTAGATCTTTTCTTGCATCAAAGCTTTAACTCTCCTCTCTTCTTTGTCACTTAACTTGCTTTTCTACTTTGTATCTCCTTGATTCACTTCTTTAAATTCCCTATTCATTGTTAGAGTTTCTTAAACCATTAGAAACACAAGTTATGAGCTCATATACTTGGCTGCACCTCCTTAAACAAAGGATTTACTTTAAGATTATCCAATTTCTTATTTGTGGAGCCAAAATTTATCCATTTTAATTAACCCTCTTCTATTTAAATGTTTTAGGATAGATATATCAAGCTCATAAAATTTATGAATCTATGTAAGATATGGCAAATAAATTCTTTTTTCACTTATATATATCTGTGTGTATACTCTTTTACTCATCTGATATATTACTATCGACTCCTAGTTTTTTAAAAATCCTATCCATATCATATAATGCAATCATGATTTCATAAGAATAAGGATGTGAGAAAAACAAATAATTATAAATAAAATAACAAACTCATTTTTAAGCATTAAGCATACTCAAGACTAATGTGATGTAA
Organism: Vanilla planifolia; assembly: GCA_023846275.1. Lineage (NCBI taxonomy): Eukaryota > Viridiplantae > Streptophyta > Magnoliopsida > Asparagales > Orchidaceae > Vanilla > Vanilla planifolia. The sequence goes on along the minus strand of JAIUJO010000125.1, from coordinate 955,995 downwards.
CTCAAGTCTTGTCATTCTACCTTTGTTCCAATTTTTGAACTTCAGACATAAAAATTCAAAATTCAATATTGAACATTGTTGTATTCAAATTTTAAAATATCTAAAATTGAAATTTTAATTCACAAGGAAGCATATACCTTAATGAACTAAATAGTAATAATATTTCTAAGAGTGTTAGGGCTGACAAAAAATTTCCCAATTAAGCGTAATAAAGACAAATGACTATTATAATCTTGCCCTTTGTTATAATGAAAATAGTTATCCAATGTCAACTAAGTATAATAATGGAAATTGGAATACATATTAATATTGATTATTTCTTTTCCTATAGCCATGCCCTTAGAATTTTCATAGTTATATTGTTACTTTAAGTTAATTAAAACCCCAATTTATTAAAACATTGTGTATTTTGGAATACCAGATTATTTATGCCATTCTTCTCCCCTAAAATTTTGGTAATCTGTTTCTTTGTTTCTATCAAGGCTATATAACAAAAAAGTTTTTCAGTAAAATGTAGATAATTTATATTGGCATGAACTAATAAACAAATTTGTATTTCATTTACTAATTGTTGACAAAGATAGAAATCATACTAGTTAATTCTCAATATATCAAAAGTAAAAATCGTTTTATAACATCACATGATAACTTAATTCATATATTAAAATAAAAATAAAATAACTTGATAAAAAATAATTGACTGATTTATTACACAACGAACTTTTAGACGGAGTCAAGAAAGGGTTGTGGTGTATAGGAGATATGGAGGTTTAAGCTTAATAGGGATTTGGTGTTGCTCAAACTTTAGTTCTATGATAATGGGAGGAATAGAGCTTAAACTAGAGGGTGTTCTAGAATCCTTTTGATTGCAAATTCAAGAACTTTGATTTTTGGCCTTGGAACTAAATAATTACTTTATATCTATAAATAAGTTCAAGATAAAAAGGATTCAATTTTGATCTAAATTGGTAAAGTACTAAGAATTTCCAATCTTTTTTTTCTATGATAAATTAATATGAACATCAATAGCTTCAAAGTGGACCAATTTCCCTTCAACAAATTATGGTTCAAGTAGATAGAGTTTTACATATCAAAGAGATAGCTTAAGCTATGACAAAATCATATACATTTCATTATGAAACAAATAAACTAGAGAAAGATAGATTATTTTGTGAAATAGACATTTAAACTCTTAAAAATGGGATTTCTTCTTTTGGTTATTACCAAGCAGTTGAGGCTAAAAAAAAGAACAAAAATCTTGTGAAGAATGGGGGTTTACTTTGTTGATCCTCAGATAAGATTTTATGAAATGGGTTAAATAAAACTCACATGCTTAATGACTCATGTGTGCAACTAGAAATGCCTTTTCTAGTTATATTAGGAATCTGTAGATGAACCCTCTTGGGAATTAGAAAATCTAGTATATTACTACGTTTGATTTGATTGAAATTTCCATTTGATAGATGCGTACTAAGAAGCTATCATCCTATTCAACCTAATTATGATGTTTTAGCTCTAACATGAATCTTCGATGGAAAAAAATGAAGCTCAAAGTTATCTAATAAATACTTCAAAAGATGACTTGATCCATGGTCGTGAAAGTAGAGAAATGAAACTCATGAAGAAATATAATTTGTTATGGAACTATAAATTCCATTTTTGCATGGTTATTATGCTATATATAACCCATACGATTCAAGTGACACAATGACATAACCATCAAGGTTAGTTGGGACCTAAAAAATATCAAACATAACAATAACATATCAAAAAAAAAACTTTTACAAGATATCTCTTTTAGGCAATTAATCATTTGATTAGATGGAGACTACTCAAAATTTCACATACCCATTTTTTAGGTAACCAAACCATAACCCTAAAAGAGTAAAAAGTAAAAGAAGTTGAGCAAAAAGAAAATAATAAGAATAAATCAATGAAAGGATGGCCTTTACTCATAACTTCAGTGAAGTGTAGCTTTTCATTGGTTTCATACAAAAAGTTGACAAATAGGAATAGTCATCTTATTTATTTGTAACGTTATGAGCCAAATGGAGGAAACATTCACATATGACTATATATATATATATATATGTATGAATGTATGTGTGTGTGTGTGTGTGTTTGTGTTTGGAGAGAGGATTCATATGAAAACCTATCTCAATTTGTTTGCCTGCAACATAATTAAAAAAATCTACTTTCTTATGATTATGAGATTTATTCCAATAAGAAATTCAATCATACAATTACAACATCCCACGTTTTTTACAAGTCAAATTTTCAAGAAAATTTGAAATTAAGAAATCAGAATGCTGTCAAGTGTAATTAGACAGCAATCAATAAATTTGGATTAGCAAATTGTTATAAATAATTCAATAGAAAAGTTGAAGTAATTAATAAACAAAAAAACTTGTCGGAAATGAATATGAGTAAGAAGATAAAAAAAGAGGAAAGAATTTTTTTGCTACTTTCTTTGATTTAGATAACTATTTTATTCAATAAATATTAAACTAAAATAATTGGTTTTGTGCCCATAAGACATTTTCCCTTCTATGTTGAAGCTAATCATTCAAACATATAGGGGGAAATGAATGAGATTGAATCTTAAGGAACTATGTAGAAGTGTAATCTATCGAAACAATACTCTTATTGATGTATTAGTTACATGTAGATTTACTCCTAGGGAATTTGTAATATGTTAGAGGAGATTGGTATAAGTAGCCAGGGATACAAGTTATTTTTTGAAATAATTGAAGGTAAAGATGAAAGACTACATGACATTGCTTGGTAAATAGGTAGATTCATTTTACCATTATTATGGATACTTTGCTTTCATTACATCAATGTGTATTACTTCTAAAAGTAGTATGGAGTTTTTCCAAATATTTTTAATTCATGGTTTAATCTGACATGTTTCTACTAAAATAGCTATTGCTAAAAGGAAAATTCAAGAAAAAGAACACATTGAATTGGAAATACATTGTGAACTTATGTAGATGTGTCTTGTATTGTTGAATAGAGTAAGCACCCAATATATACTAGGCATATAGTCATTCCAACCCATTTAAGTGGAGGTGCATGCTTTACTTTTACATCCATTAGTTTGTATGGGCTTGAATGTAGACATTAATGGGGAAAAATGGATGTTTATGTACCTTTGCCTTTGCAAGCTTAGCAGAAGATCATTTACATTTGTTCTCTAACATGATTCCCTTTTTTCTAACAGTTGGGGATCTTGTTCATGTACCAACTCAATATATGCCTATTGACTCTATGTATTATTAATTAGGAATCCTTAAGTGATTTGTACAAAATGTTATAGTCAATATATGTGAGTTGTACAAATGATAAGAGTGACATAGTTTATAATGATGACTTACAAGTATACAAACGAGAAAGAGCCATACTTTTCTAGTTCTTATGTTGCACTTGGAGCTTATCAACAAAAATGAATCCATTTGGACAATCACTTTTGGCTATTGTGGAGACTAGATCAATGCATAGTTAGCTTGAGAAAAGTTCAAATGAACTTGGATATGAACCTTTTGTAATCATAATAAAATTTATACACACTATCAAATAGTAATAAGTATCATAGAGAATCTTGTATTATAAACATATAAATGACTATTGGTAACCTTTTTATTAAGAAATAGATGAAGCAATATAGGGTATATTATTTTTGCTCAACCTACTCATAAGCTATCTAACTTAAAAATAGAAAACTACATAGAATGTATTAAATGATTTTGTATTCATGATGCTTACACTTGTTGGAATTTGAATTTCCTTTTAAATTTTGTGAGAGCAAAGATTAAGGGATTTTTGGAATCATTATCCTAATCTCATTGTTGAATCTAACCTAGTGTAATAGGGAGGTCATTATGGTAGAGTGGGTAGATTTAGCCTTTAAAAATAAGTTCATAGATTGGACTACTATGAAAAGACTTGTTAACAGATTAATAGATCATTTTAGACTGGCATATACATCGCTTATCATAGTTCAATTGAGAAATTTAGGTTTCCAATGAGCTACTGCAACATCTATTTCATTAGAAATTCATTATCTCCAAAGATTTGGTTAGTTCAAAACACAAAACAAAAAGGTTTTATTTAATAGAAAACTATCATTATAAGAATGTACACATGGTTAAAAAGTTATGTCAATATATTGAAAGGTTCATTCTAGAAGATAATATTAGAGAGGAAAATTGTTTTAGTTTGTTTGGATGATTGGTCCCTCTAAGCTAGTCCACTTAATATCCTTTTCAATGGTTAGAGCAAATGCATCTTAAGTACATAAATTGGTAAGTATATGAGGATTAATGTTACATCCTCAACGACAATTGATTGGTTTACCCTTCAAAAAATTTACAAGAAGGGCTTGCTTTGATAGAATATATAATTTCTTGTTGTAGAGCTTACTAAGGAATTATATGAACCATGTTATGAACTTTAAATGCTCAATATCTCAGACATAGACTTGTTGAAGTACTACAATATGTTTTTTGCATAGAACAAATTGTACTATTCAAAGTATATCCATGAGTCCTTCAAGTGGGATAAAAAAGAAAATTTTTGTCTTAACACTAATAAGAAGTATATTAGGAGATATGACATATATTAGTCAATGATGAACTGCTGCTTAAAATCATGATATTGAAACTGAGCTGTCAATTAATCAATAGCATTTTGAATACACCCAATACATTTTATGGCCCCTTTTACATACAAAAAATGTCTATTAGATCTATCAATTATGTTATAATGGATGTCTCACTCATGTGGACCTTGTTAAGTTAGGAGAAGTTGTAAGCATCATTATGGCTTCTTAAATTAGAGAACCATATACTGAAATAACATTAAGAACTTTTCATACTAGTAGAATATTCACAAGTGGTACTATAAATAATAAAGTATGTCTCCCTATTGGAAAATTCCAATTTGATGAGTATTTTGTTCATCCTATGCATACATGTCATGGACAAAATATTTTTATATATTTTGTAGACTTGTATTAACTAGAGGGTTAAGATACTCCACATAATGTGAATATTCTAACAAAAAGTCATATTTAGATCAAAATGAATAATATGTAGAATTAAAACAAGTGATTACAAAGTTTTATGCCTGAATGTACTTTTCATTTTAAGAGAGTTGAAAAGCAATATTTTTCTAAGTTAGTAGGAGAGATTAATAGGCTAACTAATGTATAACATGTGCTAGTATATCCATTTAGTAATATTTACTTATTGTGAAACACAAGTCATTTATGAAAATTAATAAAAGGTATATACAAATAATCCATAGTGACATTTTTTTCATAATGATCAAGATCATGGGAATACTAATTAAGTTTTAGAATAAATATACATCTTTTCTTCCACACTTAATAATATTCAAGCAAGGCATAAATTTTTTGCATACCTTTGGCAAAAAAAGATCAGTAAACTTTTGACTACTAAAAACTTGATCAAATCCTATTCAATATTCATAAGAATCCAATAACGTCTTGTATTTCTCAAGATAGTTTCACTATTCCTTAAGGATAAAGAGAAGAAATTGATAGACAATCGCATTATCGAATGATAATTGATAATTTGGTGATCATTTCATGTAGTATTAGATATTTTATTATGTTATTTACCCTTAATCATGTTGCTTTGCTTGATGATAACAAACTCTAAGAATTATTAATAAAATTATTTGAGTGAAATTAAAGATTTTAAATAATTGATGCTCATGCCTTAGGGAAAATTTAAAAAATAAAAAAATGAGACAAACTATCATAAAAATCATCTTGATCAGTGTTATAAATAGCAAAAGAATATATTTTAAATTTAATTTTAGATATTTCAAGTTTATTTTTATTAGAATATTAAACTTGACTAAAATCATTAATAGAAGGTACAAAAATAATTTTTTTATAAATGAATTATTTTAGAAAATTTTTAGGACTATAAAAGTGTAGATTTTATCGTGATAGTTCAAATAATAATTTTATTCTTGATCATTTTTTTTAAGTCCTTTTTGATTAACTTATTTTATTCTACTTTTCCTCTTCTTCTTCTTCTGTTCTTATTCTTCTTCTTCTAATCCTTCTTCTTCTTCTTCATTCTCTTCCTCTTCTTCTTCATCTTCTTCTTTCTCCTCCTCCTCTTCTTCTTCTTTCTTTCTTTCTTCAATAAAAATAAGTACAACATAATGGACAAAACTAAAAGTTGAAATTACATATGAAATATTTTAAAAAATAGTTATTTAACCCTTCATAATATCATTGCAAAAATAAAAAAAAACATAATAAAATTTGAAAAAGTAAAAGCGAATGCTAGTTTTTAGAAAAAATTTTGTTTTAAAAAATTTCTAAATAATACTCTTATAAAGGTGTAATGAAAATAAATTTTAAATATTTTATGTTAGTAGCATGTCAAAAAAATTAAAGTTATTATAATATAATAAAAAATACTTGTCTACCAAAATGGTGTGAATAAGAAAAAGTAACTAACAACTTTTAAATGATCTGTATGCATTAGTTTGAAATTATTTTATTAAAAGTCTTAGTGGCAACATAAAAGTAGTACCAAATTTATATGTTGATAACTTTGTCCATAATTATCAATAGAATATTTTTTCATTAAAAAAAAATGAAACTTGATTCTTAATGATTATAAAGATAGATACCAAATAAAAAAGATAATTATCTAAAAAAATATTTTGATTATTTAAAAGAATGAGTGTTACAAATGATTGATAAGTATCTATACAAATAAATAATTTACAAATGAGTATAAAGAAATTTTAATACTAATGTTAGGAAAATGGCAAAAATGTTTTCAGAAAAATTCAATTTTTAAAGCATTATTGTAATACGTAAAATATTTTAATATATTGATAATAATGATATTAAAATTTCAAACATAAACATTTTATGATTCAAATTTAAAACATAAAGCATTAAAATGAGAAAACATAAAATATTGATAACTTAATTATAATAAGTTAATATAAATAAACATAATATGAATAGAATGAATATTCATTTATACTACATGTCAATAAAGATATTTTAGTTATAATTGTACTTAAAAAATATTTCATTCACAAATATTAATCCCAACTTAAAAAACAATTTTCATGTAGAATAAAATACTTATAACATTTTAATTGTGATAAATTTTCCAATAATATATTAAATATATTAAAAAATAAAAAAAATTAATAGAAAAGTATAATATTTTTTATATTTTTGTTATTGTAACCACAATAGATTTATGATATATTTTAAACCATGTACACTCTACATACATGTCAAAAAGTATAAAGCATTAAAAAAAATAATTATGTAAATTTATAAAATATTTTTAATAACTTAACAAAAAATAATATTTCAATTTTAATTGTTGATTGATATTCAAAATGATTTATAAAATAATATTGTTTGTTATAACTCTATGTAGTTATTATATTTTAAAAACTAAGATGTTTTAAAAATACATCTAATTTTGCAAGCAAACTATCTTCAACATCCAACCACTATATATAAAATTAAAGAAACATATATTAGCTGTATTAAAAAAGGAAAACACATTAAAAATTTCCATGTAATACATTAAGGATGGGTTTTCTTAGTAATATAAAGTTAATGAGACTTAAATTTAAGAAAAATGTTTTTAAAAAATATTATGTCATTCCTATAGATAATAATGTACCTTGAATATTATAAATGATATTTTTTTGTGAAGTTGAAAAGAAAGTTCTATATAATGTGAGCATGACAATATTTTATAAAATATATTTCCTGAAATAAGCAAGTAATTATTAAAACCTAAAAAGTATAAAATGACAAAAAGTTTCCAAAATGTTAATGGAAATTAATTTAAAAAATAAATAACATAAATTATAAATACATAAATTATTTAAAAAATAAAAATTATCTATTTATAAAATGGGCAAAATTTTTGAACATATATTCAAAAAATTATCTATTACAAGAAAGTGAATTTTTTAATTGTATGTTACCCTAACTAGAAAAATCACAATAAATAGAAACATGGATAGTTTCTCATTTAAATAAAGTATAATAGAATACAAAGAGATCATTAAGAAAAATAAAATTTCATGAGCAAGTAAAAATAATTTATTGAAAACAACAATCTTTAATAACATTATATATATATATATATATATATATATATATATATATATATATATATATATATATATATATATATATATATAGAACATTCAGTAATTACTTGAAACAAATTTAATGAACTAATCTCAATTTTTAATAAACTTGTTGAATAAAAGATATTTTCAATAATAAAAGATTTCTTCTATTATTGCACATTTCATAAATGAGCTATTATACGTAGCAAATGCCTATACCATTTAAAAAACTGGTATTAATTTTTAAATTAAATAACTAAAAAAATAGCTATGATAAAGGTAATAAAGACTGGTCGAAAAGATAAATATCTATCATTAGTTTGCAAAATATTATAAATATCTTAACAAAATGAATGAAGTTAATAAAATTAGCGAAACAATGACAACGTCGATGATAAAATGTCAAAACAATAGAAAGCCATAAACATAACTTAATAATTAAAATATTAAAATTATTTTAACATTTTATTCAAAAATAATATTCTCATTTTGGCAAGCATGATAAAGATTTAGGAAGAGATGAAGTCAACTAACATGCAAAATTGTTAATAAATTATATGAGTCAAAATATGTAAGATCGGATGAGTGAATTATGTATTTAATAATTTTTTTGTTATTAAATTTTTGGATAAAAATTTTTACAATAAAAAAATTAAATTATTTTTTGAAATACTATTTTCAAAATGAGAGTGGTCAACATTAAATGAAATAGATAACCACTTTTAAAAGGTTAAGCCAAACCTTGAGCCTATATCCCCCCCTAAAGACTAATTAGACTTCCACTAATCAATCGTTTTCATCGAAGCTAATAAACCAAATGCACATATATACTCTAACGAGACACCAAAGTCTATAAAAAAAAGTTTGACTACACAAAAATGATTATAGCAAATTTAAAAAATTTTGCTGCAAAGAGGGCATGAAAATAAAAAAATACATTTTTTGTAAAATCATAAAATTAAAAAATATATTTAAAATTTTCCAATTAATATATAATTCCAAATAATTATATCTTTCATCATATGAATTTCTAATTATTGACCAAAAAAAATTTTTAAAATATTTTATAAATTATTGGAAGTAAAAGTGAAATAAGACTTAAATATATTACTAACATGAAATAAAATTTTCTAGTAAATCAATATTTCGAAATGTTATTTATTTTACAATGAAATGTTAAATATAATAAATATTGTTAAGAAATTTAACCTATCAAAAAATGAAGAAACTATTCGACAAAATTTAGTTGTTATGTTACACAAATACATCACAAGTGTATAGCATTTGCTGCAAATATTATCTTTAATACTTGGTTAAAAAAGAAATTTGAAAATACATGAATTATATATGATTAACATTAAAAAATTAAAATCCATTAAAATATCTGCATAGTATTCTAACAAAACATTTTGTAAATGGTGCAAGAAAAATAAACATAATGTTGTAAATCAAGAAATTTAGAAAGCTGAAAAGTAGAAAAAATGGCAATAATGAAATGACTAAAAAAATAATAAATTTACATAAATTTACGAAATACTATTCATAAAATTTATGTCTTAACTAATGTGCAAAGACCAAATATGTTATGTGAAAAATAAAAAACATTGAAAAAGTAGATTATTTTAAATCTTAAAATGTTTATGCCAAATAAGTGAGAAAATCATAAAATCATTGAAATAGTTTATGTGTTTCACTAATGAAGTGTTTGATTAAAGTTTTCTTTTCTATTATATAATAAAAAAATTAATTGATTAAGTAATTAGAAGTACGTAGGCTATGTGACATAAATGAATGATATAAAACATGACATTCAAAAAAATAATGGATTAAAAATCTCCCAAGTTATACAAATAAAAAATGTCATAAAATATTTATAAATTGATAACAAACATGTAAAATTTATTTTTTTGACATATTTATGAGAGAATATTCTAACTTGTGCATAAAAATGAGTTTTCTTATTATTACAAATAGAAAAGAGTTAAATATTTAAATTATATAATTTAAATAAATAATAAAATCATTAAAATAATATGATACTTTAATTTTAAAAAAATCAAGAAAATTAATTTAACAAAAGATTTGAGTATCCTGAAAATAAATTAGCATGAACTTTTTTGTTAACATATGCCAAATAAATTTAATTTCATAAATAGAAATTGCTATGAATTTTAACATATTAAGTTGTCATTATTCTAACAACACAAAAAATGCTTAAAACTATGTGCATATATTGTCTACAAAAATTTTCTTATTCTAACCCCAAATTGAAAAATATAATTAAATCTAATGAAAATTAAAAAGTTAAGATATCTAAAGGAATTTTAAAATCTTAAAAATTATTTTTGTTGCAGTGAACAAAAAATATTACCTTAGAAAATAATTAATGATATTATATATTAAAAATATGTAAAATGAAAAAATTAAAATCTTAAGGAATTTTATAAAAATTAAATCAATACAAAAGTTTAATAAAAAATTGAAATTTATATGAAGACATTTGCATTTTAATTTTTAGATCCCATTTTGTAGAGTAAGCTAAAAAACTATTTAAGATAACTCTATAAAGATATTATGTAGTAATGTTTTGTGAGCTTTTATGAATATGATGTTATAACTAGTGAAATTTAAAAATTGTGATGTGGCATGGCATACATACACCTGAAGATTAATGGACGATTGATGGCTCTACATAATGGCTTGATGAACTTCGTGATCTAGAGTCAAGTGGGTTTACTTAATATTTGTTTCCAAACTATTTCAAGATCTTATGTTCATTACATTTTAATTAGGAAAACCATTAAACCTTTCCTTTATAAATAAGTTGTAATTACTTTAAAAAAACAAGGAGTCATTCCAATTAAACCATTCTTCTTGAGTTTCATTCTGCATGTTTAGCTCTAGGACACATGGTATTTAGTAAAAACATCATAGAATCATAATATCTTATATAAATTAAGCAATTAAGCTTAAAATAAGCATAGTTGTTTCTCTAGTTCATGGTCATCAAACATGATGACTAATGTTACATATGCATGATCTAGCTTTTGTAGTCATTTACTAGTTAAAATTACAGCTATAAATGGGTCATATATTTACAATGATCTCATTATGCAAATATGACTTTCATTTGAGGTAGAAATATAAAGTGTGAACATTGTTTTACAAGTTATCTATCTTGTCATATTCTTTTTAATGTTCTAAGAGTTGAGTTATTCTACATATTTATACAAACTCCTTTTCATTTGTGTAAAATATTTGATCTCGTATTAGAATCCCAAGTGTCGATTAAACAAAAATTGAGTTGAACATGTGTGATATAATTTTTAATATTGATGTTATTCTTCATTTAATAATGAATGTCAATCTCCTTCTTGTTAGTATGTTGTATCTTCCATAGAAGAGTAAGCATTCTTTTTTGTGTTTTTGCATATCTTCCATATAAAAGAAGAATGTTCTACTTGGGTGATTCATTTCTTTTCATTCATTGCTTAGAGGACTAAAGAATAAAATTTTATAATGTTGTCATAGAAATACCATATTCTTTATGCGTATGACCTTTTTGTTAAGTTAAAATTTGTTAACAAAAAAAATTATCATATTATTATGAGCTTATAGGGTACAAAACATTCCTAACAGATCTATATATTATTGAATTACTTAAGAAATCTTAAGGAAATAAAGTTATCACCAAACAATAAAATAATGCAAGATATCACGAAGGAGGAAATAAAGATATAAATTTTAATAAGAATTTAGATAGCACTCTAGCCCAAATGTTTTGAATGGAGAATCCTTAACTAATTATTTGGATTTAATCTCAAATGTTTGTTTATTGTACCAAAGGAATTTTTATAAAACCTCCAATTCTTTGGGAGATTTTAGGCTTAAACATTACATAATTCATAAGTCTTATAACCTCGAAATCCTTGTTGATTTCAGACCAAATATCCTTCAAAACATCATGAAAATAATATTCACAATGATTTTTGTTGATTAAATATAACAAGCTTTTGATAGCTCTATTTCTCTAAAGAAAACCAGTTTTATAAATGTAGACATATTCTACAAAACATATTTTAAGTTTAGTAATTAGTATACTCTCTTATCAATAAAAATTAAGTGACAATTTTATTATTAAGTAGGGTTTGAGGAATCTGAATTACACATATCATGGAAATTTCTTTGTAACAAACTTTCCAAGAATAATGTTAATAGCAATCTTATTAAGGTGCTTACTAATTATCTTTGCAATACAAGGATATCAGTAATCATTAGTGGATCACCAAGTAACTTTTTTCAACTCTCAATCAATACTAATCAAGGAATCCTATATATTCTTGCATTTTCATCTCATTCATGGAGTTCTTCAAAATAAGCCCTCATAACATTTTTGTTCAAAAAAGAATGATATTATATGGACAACATAGATAAGGTATACCTATCACTCTCCTAGCTTATGCAAACAACATATTTATCATTATTACAGAACATCTAAAAACTATTGTTAATCTTAGTCAGCTTCTATAGCTCTTCCAACACTCTACAAGGTTCTTAAATATAAAAATTAAAAGTGAGGACATTTGTAGAAATAGAAAGAGTATATGCCACTTATATCAGATCTATATGGGTTCAAGATTGCATTCCTTTGGCTTATTTGTGCTATACACTATATATAGGTTAGAAGAGAGTATCTTATTTTCAAATTTTCATTCATAAAATTAGAAAAAGATTTCCTTAGGTGGAAAATGATGTTGTTTTCTATCAAGGATGGGCTCATTCTCACAAAGCATGCCATTTCCTCAATTCCAATATATATTGTAATGACAAGTAAACTCTTAATGTAGTTTTATAATAGATTTAAAAAGGAATGACTTGACTTTTATTGGGAGACAATCAAGGAAATCTTAAGCATCACTTGACAAGGAAAAAAATTAATTTCCTACTAGAAGAAACTAGCTTTGGTGTTTAGAAAATCAATAAAATGATGAAACATTTTATGTAAACCTTAATTAGTAGATACTCACGAACAACAATTTGTGGTCTAACTACTTCTCAATAAAACACCAATGCTCTGATGCATCAAGAATGAAATCTAACACATGGGTTAGCATGCAAAGGATGAAACTTTTGATTACAAAGAATGTAAATTTGTCTAACACAATGAATTTATTTTATATCGCTTCTAACTTATGATGTGTTGTTTAGTTGTCATTCTACCTAGTTTTATTTGAGATGAAAAGAGCTAATTCTAAAATTTAGATGACAATTATGAAGAACCAAATGCTCTTTAAAGATGTTAATGATAACATGGATAATATTCCTAAAAATGTGGCATTTCCATTTAACTTAATGAACCTAAACTTCCAACTCCCATTAATGTTCTAACCATGTCCAAATTAGGATTCAATTGTCCATGTTTTTTTATTATAAAGAAGATAAATAAGTGTGGGTTATTTTTGAAAATAATTTAACCATTATGCAACTTAATACCTATAAAATAATGAAATAAATTACATCATGCAATAGGAATGGTGAAATGAAATTTGTATTAGAGAGGTCATAATCACACTGCCTACTTTAATATTATAGAACATTGGAAAAGCTAACATAGTTAAGAATATTGAGTAATTAAGTGAAATAGTAAGAAATGTTATATATGTAATATTAAAGAGAATTGTAGCTTGACGATAAGGTTTTTTCCAATAAACTATTTAGGAATATGTCAAACGAATGATTTTGTGAATCATAGATTAATTGTTAAGAACTTTGGAAAAATAATGGAAGCAATTAGTGGTTACAGCAATGATCTGGATGTAGTTAAAAATAATTGGTGAGATGTTATTCATCAATTGAGGTGTTATTGTAGTCGGAATTATTAGAAACAATTTAATGGAAATGTGTTTAGATTTTTTTAATATTTAAATAAATTAAATAACACATAAAGTCAATGTAATAGCCATAGCAAGGTGCCTTCAATTATGCAACCAATTGCAAATTAGCAATTTAAAAATTTTAGTGGATTGTAGTGTGTTAATGAATCTTTTCCAAGATCGAGAAAATATACAATGGGAGTTAGCAATTTTCATGAGTAAGCATTGAAACTAGTTTGGTAAACATAAAGTGGAGCTTAATATGCGAAGAAATAATAATGTGTCCATATATTTTGCTAAAAAAACTACAATAAAAAATTCAACTCATGTAGTGATGGAACATCAATTCTTGATAAATGAAAAGTTGTTATCAATTTAGAGAAATTATAGCTTCCATACATTTTTCCAACTTAGAGTGCATGACATTTAAAATATGGAGTAATTTTCTTACAACAGTGGAGTAGAATTAAGCTCTTCGAGGTTTTTTTCTATTTTTTATAATGCAAATACTATTTCGTAAAATCAGTACTTCTACGTTTCAGAGTTACTATTCGTGTGCATCGAAAATCATAACATAAAAATAGTTGAACAACAACATATGGTGTGTACTGCTCATCTTAGTGCATTATTTTCTTAATACAACTTCAACACCTAATGGATCAAGAAAGTGTGCAACAAAGTAACATCCATCAAAATATAACATTATTATGATGTAAAACTTCTTCAAATCATAACATTATGCAAGGAAAAACTAGTTGTCATTATAACATGCTATATATGGAAGCTCAGTCAAGTTTGAAGGTTCATAAAGAATTTTAGACAATAGACTAATATGATCTATGTTGATAATGTTGTCATCCATTTACGCATAGTTATCATTAATACTATTCAACTTATGATGTAGTATTATTGTAAAACTTTTTTTCTAAGTAGAATAGTTAGAACGAATATTCAAATATCAGCATAGGAAAAGCATCTCAACACTTATACTAAATAGACTCAATCTTTCTTTACGTTGGACTAATATGATTGGCATCTTTCAGTACAAACATACCATTTCAATGATATGTACATGAACATCAGACATGAAAATTGGGAAGAGCATAACAAGAACTTTGTCTCCATATTGCAATCACATTCATGAAGCTTACCTAGTTCCATAATTATAATGGATTCTCACCATTTTGGTTGATGAGTTCAAGAACTTCTGTTTCACATTCCTATAGAACAATTAGAAGGAAAATAAAGTAGAATATAGGGCAATGTATAACACATTTATTAGATGAGTAGAAAAATGTGAATTATGCCAAATATTGTTTAAAGTTTTGTAAGAGAATGTCAAAGATAGGAATTAAAATGATCTGAAGCTATTTAGAAGTAAGACAAACCAATTTATATTGTATCATAATAATTTTTTTACTAGAAATCCCTAATATGAAGAAAAATGCCATATTACAAAGAAATGATGAACAAAGATGTGGCTCACACTACCAAATCCTTTTTACTTCAAGAAGGGTTGTTATTATTAATTTAATATTTAAGTCTAACCATATATGTACTCTTAGTGATAACATGGTCATAGTGGGGATTATCATTACATTTAATTTCGTAACTTCAATCATTTTTTGGGTTGTCATAGCTAAAATCAGTATAATGCCCAATGATTTATTAGATTTAGGACTAAAGGGATTAAGGGTATGGCTAAAGATTATTAATGTAGCATAGTTATTAGGAACTCCTATAATAAGATTTATTGTGGAAGGTAATGATGAAAAGGGTGACAATAAGGCTGGAGATAAACTCAAATCATAATTTCGATATCAGATAATCAACTAAAATAACTAGATGACAAACTATGCTTGTGTATTCTTTTAGATAAGGAAAACATTATTTCTAAAAATATAATTCCAATATTTAAAAAGTATCTATCTATTAATTCCATCATAAGGGTTTAAAAAGACAATAGTTTTAAACATAAATTAAAAAGAAAAACTGACTATACTACGACTCATTGAAAACATGCAAAAATTATATCGTTAGTAAGATTGGATGAAAATATTATGGGGAACTCGTACAAAACATTAAAAATCATATTTAATTAAAAAATATAATAAAATTATAACAACAAATAAAATTCACTTGTTCAACTCAACTAATATCATAATTTCAGTTGTCTTACATCAATGAACATTATTAAGAGAAACTTTCTCGTGTAGTGTTTTAAGTAAATTTATGTCAAACTTAGTATTGGTCTTATGATTATGCAAAACAATTAAGTTAATTTTACATAACTGGTGGAAAAAAATATAATTAAAAATCTTATAAAAGTTCAATTTTTTTTAAAGCTTTTTTAAAGTTATAAAAATAACCATTATGATTCAAAACCTCTGCTTATTGCGTTGCCAAATTTCGCTTTTCTTCTGTTATGTTTAACAATTTCCTACAAACCACATTATGTGTTCACATTGTTTTATTTTGTATGAAGGCATGATGTTAGCACATTTGCTATGTGTTTTTTAAATTTATTCCTGAGCAATAGTGTTTTGGCAACTCTACTCATGGCCTCACTATCATCTATATGTCAAAATTATTATGCTTTGCATCAGCCAAGTAGCTCTCAAAAGAGATAATGTTTAAATTGACTTTTCTCCTTTAACTCCAAAAAAAGAAAAATTTTCTTCAACCATTTGTAACTTATTTTGAAAGAAAAATTCCAAAACAATTTTCCTTGAAATTTTACTAAATTTTGATGTTGTTCTTATAACACTTGCGGCCTACTATTTTTATAATAGGTATATTTTTTGGAAAATTAGATTCTATTTTGTAACAAATTAAACTAAAATTTTTTTGGCCATTTTAAAGTTGTCTTATGAAAACATTGGTCTTGAAAGATGTGAGCCCTTGCAATCAATATTCTAAACATGAGCATCTCAAATTATGACTTAGTTACATGTGTTTTTATTGAACTTTAATTATAAAAAGATTCTTGTTGCAAATTTAAGTGTTAAA
Organism: Vanilla planifolia; assembly: GCA_023846275.1. Taxonomy (NCBI): domain Eukaryota; kingdom Viridiplantae; phylum Streptophyta; class Magnoliopsida; order Asparagales; family Orchidaceae; genus Vanilla; species Vanilla planifolia. The sequence continues at coordinate 938,947 of JAIUJO010000125.1, read as the reverse complement.
TTACTTAATTCACTATAAAAATCTATTTGATTATTTTGTGCAATTTTTTATTATATTTAAAATTAAATTTTTAAGAAGGTATAATTCAATTGACAAGAACTTTATTTTTTATTTAGGATTGTCATAATTAAATTTACAAATATTAATCCTACTGTGCTACTTGGACCCATTTCAAAGAACCTCGATGAAGCGATTCATGTTTAAAAAAAACTTAAAAATATCCTATTGCTATTAACTATGGAAATTACGTATAATAGTTTGTGTGATGGATTTATATAGCTACATTTATGTTATACTTTGAAAGAACATTTTTATGCTTACTAAGTGCTTGACATTTTGATCATGTAAGTTCTATCACGTGAAATATCCATCTTATTATTCAACACTTCATTTTTACATTTCATCAATCATAAATTCGAATGTAAATATTGAATTTCTTTTATACAAATACAATGGTAAAGAATCTTCTAAAATTTATCCACTTAAGTTAACTGCAAGTGAAACACATCAAAATCTCAATAAAGTCCTCTTAAGTATAATTTTTATTATAGTTATAAAACTTTTAAACATTTTCTTTTGAAGGCATATCCACCAAATTTTATCTATCTTAAGCTTAATCTAATTATGGCATTGAAAGAAAAATATGTTGCATTTTGGTCACTCCAAAAAATGTTCTTGTCCATAATTTCAAATATAACACAAAGCGTAATGTTTATTTAACTATTTATATGAATTTATTTTTACAAAGCAATTAGTCAAATTTTCAAAATAAAGGTTGAACTAGATGAAAGTTTTTAAGAGTATAAATACATAAAGTAATTTCTTAGTTGGGTTAACTAATCTAATAAAAGTTATATCACAAGGTTAATAGTGATCATTTGGTAGTTCTTTTTACATTTGTAATATTTATTCTTTTGCAATGTTTTCTGTATAAGGAATGTTTTTCATATATGAAGGTTAGCATTCTTATACATAGACTCTTACTATTAACATTCTAAAAAACTTTATGAATGAAAATTTGTAGAAATGTCTTCCTACATTTGCCTTCATTATCCTTGACTTCATATTTATCTATAAGAAATATTTGTCATACCTGTATGCATGATATATATATTTTATTATTGCAATGTTCAATTAATATTAATAAATTATATGTTGCATTGTTTTTATTATTATTTATGTGTATTTTTAATTTTTTTGATACATGCATAGTATTTTATGACAAATTGTACATAATATTTTGTTGGTTTTTAGATATTTAGTAGTGCTACTATTTTTATTTTTTTTACAAAAAAACTTTAGTTTTATTTATATTTTGTAAACCATGTTTTATTGCCTCATTTTTTTGATATTATGATGTGAATATATTTGTAATATTATATGTTTTGTGTTGTCATTTATTTTTGTTTTGTTTAATACTTTTGTTTTTTTAATCTTGATTTTTTATTTGTAATGATATGATAATTACTTTATTGGTTGTTCAATTTGAGTGCTATATATGTCTACTAAATTAAATGATTTTGATGTAGTTTTTACTATTCTATAAGTAAATTAGTTTTTTTGTTTCCTAGTTTCATGTACATTATTTTTTTGTAATTTCCTTCACAATATTGATTAGTTGGACGTTTTGATATAACAATAGTTTTTGTTTCTCTGCTTGGCAAATCCATTTATATCAATATATTCATGGACATGCCTAACTTGAAAAAAAATTACAAAACAAATTTGTAAATAGATAAAATTCTAGAATTATTTTAATTATTTTAATGTAATTCTATTAATTATATTTAAATCACATTTTCATTTTCCTCAAATATTTCTTATCTCATAAATACAAAAAATATAATTTATTAATAAAGTGTTAAACTTTTTTGTTGTTATTTAAAGAATAAATTTGTCTTAAAAATAAAAATAAATAATATTTAAATTTAAGTTAAAATATATAATTGTCATGAAAATTATGATTTACCAATTTTTAAAATATTCAAGGTAGTTATTAATAGCTAGCAAAAATAAGTTTTTTTAATAATAAATTAATGAAAAAAATGTTAGCACAATCAAAGTTGGACATAGCATCATTAACAAAATTGAAGCGTAATAAGTCATATTACTTATAATATTTTTGTTAAAGTGGAGTTTGATGATAAAAAAAAATATAAGCACTATATGTTAGCTAAAATGTTGGTGTATTTTAAAATAATAATGAAAAAACTTTGTAGATAAACCATTTTGTAATTCTATGATATTTAAAAAATATTTTGTGAGTGCCTAAAATTTTGAAATATTTATTAAAATAAAATAATTTAAAAATTAAAAAACTAAATAAATATAATAGAATATTTTAAAATAAAAAATATTTGGTGAAAACTAGTGATAGATTAGCTTAGTAATAAAAAAAACGATTGTCTTATTAAAAATAGGAAAAAAATTCTGATCCTATTGAATAGAAAAAATGTATAAAAAGCTATAAATTAAATATCATAATGTAAATAGTAAATAAATATCATTTAAATAAAAATGTTGTAAGATAAGAAATTGCTAGACATTTATGAAATAAGTGTACCTCGATTTTAAAATAACATGTATAATATAATAAAAAACATTAGTTAACTAAATCAAGACAGACATGCTAATATAAAAATAAAAGAACTACAAAATAACAAAAAAAATAAATATTTGTCACCAAATGCATTTGAAATGAACAAAAATTTCCCTTGTAATCTAATAGTTTCAAACTTTTTTACAAAAATATGATTTAAAAAACAATTTAATATTTAAATATTTAATCATTACGTTCAGTATATCAAGTAGTTACAGAAAAGTATTAATAAAGAGTAGACCAACAAAATAAAATAATAATGAAAATAATATTAAAAACAATTAAAGCTATAAAACATTACGCAAGTGATTAATAAAAATTTCTAAAAAATTTTATAAATATATTATATGTTTTGTGAAAGGATAATTCTATTTTAGTTTTAAAAATTAAATATTAAAATATTACTAGTCAACATAAAGTTTTCAATTAGTGTAGGAGTCAAAATGGCATTTTATTAAAAAAAAGTCATAGATGTTAGAGCGATTTACCACATGAAAAATAATTATTTAAAAATATAACTTCGAAGGCTTCTAAAAATATAAAAACATATAAGAAGTTATATTATGAACCTTAAAAAATAACTATAAGTAATTATAATATTAAAAAATAAATTCGAAGAAAAACATTAAAACAAATTAAAAAAAATTCATTTATTTAAAATTTTGAAATTATTTTGATCATTGTTCTAAACCTAATTATTTAAAAAAGATTTTAATACTGAATATATAAAAAGAAAAAGTTTTAATGATTTAAAACATTTAGATTTTTTGATTCAAGTTAAATAATTTAAGAAATTAAATATGTGATTACAAATGCTAAAATATAAATTAAAAATATGCTTAAAAATATAAAAAAATTGACAATTAAATACTAAATATATTAGAAACTATTTGAAACTTAATTATCAAAGTTATCCTCCATAAAAAAATGAAAACAATTTAAAAATTTTAAAAAATTAATTTATAATAAAATCGTTAAAAATGCATATTGCGAATAAAAATAAAATATACAAATGTAAGTAATAAGTACAACAAACTCGTATGCAATGAAGCTTAAGGCCTAAGGCCTTCAAAAGCATTTTTACATTGATTTTTAAACAATTTTGGTTGGGATGGACGTGTTGTAAAAAGATTCTTGAGTATATTAATTATTTTATTTCTTTCAATTCCACAATGGGAAAGAAAATCATTGAATATTTTAAATAAAAAAAAATGGAAAATAGAATATAATTTCAATATTGTTGTGCAAATGCAAACTTCAAATTAATGAGAAAAATTAAATAACTTAATTATTAAGGTTGTAAAAAAAATTTTAGATAATAAATTGAACATGTATTACAAATTAAAAGAATTCATTTAGTGACATAATTATGAAAATATACTTGTTGAAAAACTTTTAAAAAAAATAACATTTGCTAAGCTAATTAAATATTTGAAATCATTGTTCATATTACAAACATTTTAACTAAAATTGATAGCAATAATTTTAACAAACAAATCAACATGCATACCATGATATGCAAATGCATAAATGATAAAAAATACTAGCATAATAAAAAAATTATTAAGTATAAAAAAATACTTTTGTAATTGAAATATTTAATTAAAACACATAAAAGACGAATGTTTATCACTAGCTAAAAATTATAACAAAATACAGAAAATCGTCATGCAAATGATTTTGTAAATTAATTTAAAAAATTTTTATTATGTTTCTACCTGATGTCAACTAAAAACATCTCTAATAATATAAGCTTGGTAAGTGCTTTATAAATAATGGGTTAAGAAAACCAACAAAATTTTTTAAAGGAAATCATTAATGAAAAAATTTATATTATAAAAATGATAAATATCACATAAAATAAAATTCATTGCTGATATAAATGGATAAATATTTACAATTTAAAAAAATTATTATCATAACTAAATATCAAAAATATTCAAAACAATTTTAAAAAAATTAAACAATTACTTATGAGAAAATACAAAAGAATAGAAACTATGCACGTGAAAATAAAATATTCCTAATTGCAAAAATACAAAATTATAATGATCACTTAATAAAAACCTTTAATATATAGACAACATAATGGTAATAAATCTTCTCTATGATATCAATTTACCAAATATTAATGCACATTTGAAGTTAATTTTAAAAAGGATAAAAAAATGTGATGCCAAAGATATTAAAATTATTCCATTGTGCTTCTAATTAGTTAACTCTTTTAATACTTTAAGAATAGAGGATGGCTTAATTAAAATTAAAATTAGAATAGATATTTTAAAACATATTCGTGAAATATTTATAAATCTTGTTTTTCTAAGATTTATGAATTATCTAATTAAAAATGCAAATTATTATGGAATATAAACAAAGTTCAATCTACATTTTCATCTTGAAATAATCATTGAGTAGAAATCTATTAAGTTAGTCACACAAGGATCATTATTCTTGTCACAAATCAAGTAAGTATTTAATTAGCTCATATAAATGATTTTGGTGAGGACAATATTGAAAAAATCCAATTATTCAACATACAGTTCCTCCTAAAAAACATTTATGATGGTGCTCTTAACATTCCTTTGGTATAGTTCAAATACCATGTAATAAGAAAAAGCTAATAATGACCATGTTGCCTTCAACCTTACGATTAATTTAAGTGTTCCATCTTAGTTTAGCCTTTACAATTGATTCAAACACTTTTCTACTAGCCTTTCGATTTTTTAAATGATAACCACATGATTATTTTCTTTTTATTTTTTAATACCAATTTTTTATTACTATATTATGGAGACATATCCTAGCTAATAATTCCAAAGCATTCATTATAACAAACAAGTAAATGCAACATCCATAATTTTATTTTAAATATAGGGATAGGTTTGTACTCAAAAAGATAGGTCGCTTAAAATTAAATCAATAAGATGATTTTTATTGTATACTAAATCCTTTAATGCCATATTCCTTTTTTAGAAATTTTAACATATCATTTATAAGCTTTATTAAGATACAAGAACGCCTTTCTCATATTTCTTAACTTTCAAACCAAGAAATTAGGAAAACTCACCCATTATGTCAATCTCAAATCCTACACAAGTAAGCTTTCTAGTTCATTCACATAAATCAAAGTTGGTTGATCCAAATATGATATTATTTGCATAATATTGCACTTGAAGATGTTCATCATTGTAGTTCTTTTCGAATAATGTCCTATATAAATTCTCTTCTTAAAATACTATTTGAGAACAAATCTACTAAGTTTATCATGCCATAATCTGTTTTTGTCTTGCATTTTTTTTTTGAAAATCATCCATGTCTTCCAAATAATCTAGTTCTTTATGTATATATTCATGAAACACAACTTGAGTAGATTATATTACAACTAAGGTTTCATTGTTAGACTTCTTATAGGTTTATATGTTTGGAGAACACTGGAAAGAGATAGGCTTCATTAACATGGTTTTTAATCACCAATTTCTGTCTTACCATTGGATGTAACACTTCCATCCAAAAAATCTTACATTTTACTTTTCAAGCTTCTTGTTATTCCAAATTAATATAGTATCTTATTCATAATTTGTTTGATAATAAATTTATTCAGACAATGAGAAACATAGAATGTCTTGAATTATTATGACATTATGGACTGGAGATCCTACACTAGCAAAAGAAAAGTAATAGAAGTTGTCAATGCTTTAAGAGGAGAGCAGCATCATTTGATTCATAACGTTGAAGAAGCCCAACTAAGTATTTAACCACACAATTAAGAGATAAATGTTATATCTATAACAAATAGAAAGAATATTACTATACTGATAATTGTTACATATTGATAGCTAGACATTGTTGCCTTAAACTAGCATGATAATATGTGTAAGAATAAAACAAATATATTTTTAGGTAGAGAGGTTGATATAAACTAAATGAGAATGACATTATATATCACAACAATACATATTTTGCCTACAATGACAACATTTTTGGCAAAATAATAAGTCAAATATATGTTGATAATGATATTATTATATCCTTACTTTCCTTTTTGTTTGTCTTCTAATTTTATTTTTCCAAAATCTTTCATGTGTTCTAAATGTACCAATTTGTTTTGATGCATAATTCCATCAAACATCGCTTGAGTGGATTACTTAACAACTTAGGTTGCTTTGTAAATAGTTTATCAGTCTATTTGTTTGTAGAATATAAAATAGGGATAGCATTCATTAACTTCATATCTAATCTCCAGTTCATATCTTACTTATTGATGTAACACTTCCATCCAAAAATTCCAAAGTTTTCATATTTGGTCTTCTTGTTATTCGAAAGTTCATTAAACATCTTATTTATAATTAGTTTGATGATAAATCTATTCAAACATTATTATAAATAGAATAGCTCAAATTATTTTGGCATTGTCATTTGGAGATCCTATATCACCATGCAAAAAGTGAAAGTATATACAAATTTGTAAAGAGTAAAAAAAGTTTATCATGTATAACATAGATGAAGCTCAGTTAAATATTTCGATAGACAATTAAGAGATATATGCTCTATCCATAACAAATTGAAGGAACATTGCTATTGATCTTTGCAGCACATTGACATTAAGAAGTTGTTGTCCTAAACAACCATGATGATACATGGAAGATTAAAAACAATATATTTGTAAGTTTTAAAATGAGTTTCTCTACCCAAAAATTCAATTTTACTTATTCAATAAATTTTTTTCCTAAAACACAAGTTAAATATATGTTGATTAATAATATGGCTTATGTGGTACAAAAAATATTACATTACATAAACTTTTATCAGACTTTTGGAAATTATTTCTTGATCCTTTGATACTCGAATAACATCTATTGTAACATACTAGGATAAAAATAAATTTAAATGAAATAGAATATTAAAAACACTTAAAAATATGTTAAGACTATGAAAATTATGTTCTTACTACAACTAGAATAAGCATTTAATTTTTGATTAATTTTCCTAAAACAACAATTATTACTCTAGCAAAGAGATGATTCTAAACCTAATATTATATAATACAAAGCAATAATGATTGTTATATTTGTATGAACAAACTAATAATAGCCTAATTGATTTATATTTAAGATTTTATATTCTATTAAGAAAATTTAAATAATCAAAACATGAATTCAAAAGGAATAGATTTACTCCACAAAAACTATGATAAGGAAATTATGAAAGTGGGCTTTTTGAAAGAAGATTATGTATTTTTAAGCGCAAAATCTATGAAATGCTTTACAATGTTTGGAAAAACAGAATAACTGAAGACAAGACATCATGTGCTTTCATAGGTTATTGAAATAAATTGTTCTTTTACTTACAAGATAGTTGTCATTATCATTGTTGTAGCAAATCATGTATTTTTTCATTCAATCCTAACAAAACCTTTTGCTAATGGTACTTTTAGATGTAAATAGCATCAAAGCAATATTGTGTTGCATCCTAAATTATTTCATAAGGAAATGACAATGGCTTTCTTAACAAGATAAATCAACAAAATAAGGAAAAAGAGCATCCCGTAGACAAGTTATCCTAACTTGTAGCTACTTGGAAAGAAAAGAAAGAGATGCCCTGGAGTCATCCCAACATTTATTAAATTTGAATGATTAAATTGCTATATGCAGGAATGTTTACAAAATAACCAAAAGCCTTCAATAATTATTTAATGTTTGCTTAAATAATGTAAGAGAATTTCAAAATTTATTTTGAATGTAAACAAATGAATTTCTAGATGGAAAGTTTTACATAAGATCATAAAGGATATTATTTGAAAGAACTAATAATTTGGAGGGGAAGTCAAATATCAAAGAACAAAATGAAAAGGAACCGGAAATAATTCTTCTACATGAATTGGAAGAGGATGTGTAATAAGAAGAAATACCAAAACATATAAAAAATTACATTGATTTACTTGTAAGGGAATTTTTAATGAAAAATAATAAGAGTACCAAACTAAAAAAAATGAATTTTTTTTACTTCAAATGTTTTTTGGATGTCTTTTGCAATAGAATATTTAAGGAGTGCAAATTTTTATATGATTTTTATTCCAAGGGTTTCCTAACAAGCAAAAGATAAGGATATCAAGAGGAATGCAATCGATAACAAAGATACTATAGGATAGGAGTGAAAAGTAAATTATTTTCAAGGTTAGAAAAAGGGGCACAAATTAGATAATCATGGAAGTGTCGTTATGAAAGATTAAACCTATAATTTTAAGTTGAGACCAAATGATTCCATAAATAGATTGAATGGTCTAAAAATATATAGAATGGAGATAGTGTCACTATAAAGTAATGGTCAGTAGTTTGATGATCATTTCAAGGAGTATTTGATGGCTAATGTATTGTGTTTTTTACCATTAGTTTTTTTATAATAAAAATCTTAAGTATTACTAATGAATTTTCTAGCAGAATAGTGTGCAATATTATGTTAAGATCTCAAAGATCAGTTCATATTTATTAGCCATTTCATGAATAAAGGATAAACATATATAGAACAAATTTGATCATAGCAATTAGAAAGATAAGAAAAAATTGTTTCAAACACTACTTTCAAATAGCTTAAAATATTTTTTCAAAGAGAGCAAATGTAATGGCTCAATTTGTGGCTAAGGAGTTAGCCATTATGTGGGATTGACTAGTGCCATTGGCTCCAATCTAAGAGCTTCTAAACTATTATATCTAAGGCTATAATGGTGAATGAGTTCTTGATGGTTAATAAAATAAGGTCTTAATCATTTGATTTATCATTGGAAAAGATGCGAAATATCTCATTCATAAGATTCAAATATAGAGAAAACTGAGTTATCTAATTGAAAACCAAAACATTTCAAAGAGCAAAAATAATAAATAATTTTCAATAAAGTCAAACGTGATCTTGGGTACCAAATTTAAATCTAAGATCAAGTGCTCTTAGTGGATGAAGCATTTATTGTCCAATGAAAGATCAAATGGTGAGAAATAGAGTGCATTTTTAGCACTGCTAAATGAAAGTTAGTCCCACAATGTTGAAAAAGAAATGCAGTTTGCTCTTTGTAATACACTTCATGGGTCTATAAATACTTTATTGACCCAATCTAGTTTAAGATGCACCATAACTAATTTGTTGGCTTATTTTCAACTAGTCTTCTAACTCGATGCTACTTGACCATGTTGGACTTGGTTGAGCGAAGCACTTTTTTGAAAGTTTAGTAATTATATAAAATTTGACAAAGATATATTACATAAATTTAATAGAAATGGATTGAATAAAAAATGAAATCGTATAAGTCTCTTAAAACAAGATAAGGATGAACAACTCAAATGCTTAAAATAGGATGAGAAATTGAGTTGAATAGAGATGTAACTCATAATCAATGAGCTAACACTCTATTTTATAAAAACAATGTAAAGCTTTTCAAATTTGATGTGTGTATCGTTAACCCTTGAAGCTTTCTAGAAACTTAAAGTTATTTTTGTTGACCATTAATTCACCATATTCAAAAGTGTTAGGCTTGATCACTAAAACTAAACCTAACTCACACTAAACAAATCCATTAAAATAAAATGTTAAACATTAATAGCTTGACTCATCAAATACACAGCTGACTTAATAGTCTCTTCCTTTTGATGACTATAAGATATTAATTTTTAGATAAAAATATATTAAGAAAAACACATGTAATATTATGATAAGTGGTAATAAAAATGCAATGTTCTTGCTCCCACTTAATTCATGCTCTCCCGTGCTACATGTTCCTTCTCACTTATTTAAATCATGATAATTGCCCCTATTTAATATTATGAAAAGGATGATATAATTTATAAAATTTTTATTACACCTAATTGTTGTCTTATTATTTCAAATTGATCAGTTGAAAAAAAGTTTGTAAATATGTATATAAATTCTTTTTTGGTAAGAACATATGCAAATTTTAGTAAGGTTTTAACTACTTGATCACTAAAAAAGTGGTATCTTATACTATGTATTTGCTCTTGTAATGATGAATTTTTTTCTTTGATAAAGCCAAGGAATTAGTATTATCAATTCTAATGGGAATATGCAAGAGATCTAAACCATAATCTTGAAATTATTGTATCAAACATAACACGTGAGCAACAAAACATTTGGTCACTATATACTTGACTTCATAAAATGCAACTTTATTTTCCTTATTTCTATGCATAATTCCACAGTGTATTATTTTTAACTGATGAATATCTCAAAATACTATATTTCTACAAAATGACTATGAAGAAAACTTATTTTAAATTCTATATTATCTTACCTTAGGTACCTAAACCAGCCTAGCATAGTCATTTGAAATAAGGTTTTGAACAAAAAATATTTTTCCTAATTTGAAAATCCTTAAAAGCATGACTTTTTCTACAACTATAAAAGTGTGTAATATTTGAAATATTATGCATATTCAAAAAACATATATTTAGTTTAGAAAAATAAAATTCATTTCAAAATTAACAAAATTTTACATGTTGAATAGAATTTTTTTTTTATTTCAAACTCATAATTTCTCTTTTCAAAGAAGTATTCTCAATCATAATGGAATCATTTTCATGACATAAGTTTTTTGTAATCTTCTTTCATAAAAAAATGAAAATAATTATTAGTTCCTTTGTAAAACATTTTTTATTTTTGTTGTATAAAAGTTAAAAAAGTTAAAAAACTAATAACTTCTATGAATTTTTTTCACAAACTTTAACAGGTAAAGAGCTTATCATAATATCTTATTCTTAACTTGATGTACATGATTCATCATCATTTTCTATGAAGCAAGTCATTCCTTCTTCTTCACTACTACAAGTAATGGAGTCTTATTCTTCTCGAGCAACTAAGTAGCTTCAAAATCTTTCTTCTGTTTCATTCTCTTCATATCCTCTTCCTTTGTTTTGGTATATTTGAGTTGTGGATATTTTGGTTTAACATAGCTAATTTTATCACTATCATAAAATCTTACTGTCTTCATCTCCTCCCTTTTCTTTTTTTTTTGTATGAAACTTTTTGTCAATTTTTTACCAAAACCCTTAGCATGAAAATTTACATTTTCCTCAAAGTCCATAGAAAAGATAAATATTGTACTTATATTATCTTTGTTAGCTTTAAAAGATAATGGTTCCTTGTCTCTTGCTCCATGCTTTGCTTGCTTACCAAGACCTCATTTTTAACTCTTCTATTCATCTCGATCTTTCTTTGTTAATAATACTTTAACACATCAAATATGAGCTTGTTATGTCTTTAGCTACCTTTGTTGTTGTGATAAGAGGTTCATACTCGTTGGATAGAATCTTTTCTTCTTTTCATACAATATCTATATTAGGAAACACTTTTCTAAGATTTTCTAATGTATTATTAATATTTGTAAATCACATAAACATCTTATTTATTGTTTAACTTAAATTCATCCTAAATTGTTAGAAATCATGCATAAGAATATTTTTTTTTTATTTTTTTAACTTATGTAGTACCTTAATAAGTAGCGTCTAACTATTTTCAAACATTATGTGAGTGATAAAAATTCATAACATGATTAAATTCACTTGGAGATATGCCACAATGAGTTAGTTGAGTTTAATGGTAATTAATTATATCATTCTACTTTGATCACCACAAAGTACACGAAATAACTTGATTTCTTTTATACAAGAATCTCTAGGTAAATCATATAATTTTTTAGCACTTTCTAATGTCTTAAGTAAATTTATTGGATAGAAAATCTAAATCTATCTTTTAAATATTAATAAAATTTACCTTTAAATAATGATAAAATGATTGATGAAGACCTTCATTTAGTGTTGCACTAGCAATAATCATGAGTGATGACATATTAAAAGCTTAATTTAAGAAAAAAATTAAGAAACACATATTTCAAAAGGCACACTAAAAAAAGTTCCTAAATCAAATAGTTCACAATGGTAATCTTATTGAGAAATAGGGTATGTCATTGTGAAGCTCATAAAAGCTTATAATACAAGGACACCTACATGATTTTAAAAGCTTTCTATTTAATAAAAAAAACCTTTGATTCATTAGATGTAGTAGTGTGATGTGAGCGTGAACTATATTAAGTTTACTTCAAAAATAATGTCACTTATGAATTCAAGCATATTTACATGGAATTAAACAAATAGTTTTTCTCAAAGAGTACTATAATGAAATTTGACATAGCCTATAGCAAAAATCTGGTACTACCTTTGATGATATAGTTGTAAGGCATACAAATTGGTCCTTTATGATAAGGCATTTTCATGTATAAATTTTGTCAGTTTCAATGTTAACAAGAGTTTGTGATGATTCATCATATGAATATATGATGTATAAACTAAAACTATTTCATCCAAATAATAGATTTAAAAAAAATCAAATAATAAATTTTTTTTTATTTTTCAACTCAAAAATTTCTTTTCTAAGCAACCTATATTCCAATATCAAATAATTGAAAATTGAATCAAGTCCTAGGGGAACATTATCATATCAATTCTTTTTTGCAAGTAATTCACTAGTGAAAATGTCTTCAAACAATAATTAAATGGTAAAGAATCATATTTTCTTAGGTTAATCATATATGGTTTGAAGATCATCAATGTTGTTCCCATGCAATGTACAATATGTCTGAAAAAATATTTCTTCTTTTTTTTTCAAATTTTTCATGCAATTCATTAATGAAGAATCATGATCCATCATAAAATAGAATATTTGAATTACCTTCACTACATGAAGAACATTCGCCTCAATCATGAACTAATATACAAGAAAGCTCCAAAAATGTTTTACAATAATGTTTTAGTACATATTTCGTATGTATAGAAGATAAAACAATATTGTAATTTTAAATAAAGTTGTGTCCATATGTTCATAAGAGATCTTCATAATAGTGCTATGAATTTTTTCACATAATTTCATCAACTTTAAATCAACTTTTTGGAGAAAATAGTTGGAAAGAATTTTGGCAAAATGAAAATTGTTGACATATCAACATTGGTGCGTACTTGATCTTGAAAAACAAGTACAAGAAAGTCAAACACTTAATGGACTAGCAATATATTCAGACAGAGGCTTACCCCAATGGAAATATAGGTTTAGAATTTTAAATTTTAGGAATGTGGGATAAGTAAATTCTTTCATAAAGGCCGAAGACTTCCACTAATAATTAACATGAGAGAAAACAACCTAGAGAAAAAATGATTTTAAGAATTCACACCATGAATTCTCACGAGGTGGTGAAGTAGTAAGGTAGAAACAGAAGTGAAGTTCTTGGAATACCAAACAAGAAAATCACTTATTCACTTAGATAAACTTGAAAGTTTGACTTAGTTATTAGTTTTTCCAAAATTTGAAATAAAGTGAGTAAGAACTTTCTAAGTGACTTGATGCTTTTGTGAATGCTGTATAATGAGTTGAGATCTTCTCTTTCTAGTCATTTGCTATCCTTCTCAAGGAACCTCTAGAAATATATTATTGGATTGATTGCATATGGCATTGTGTTATCAATCAAGATTATGGACAATACTTTGTTACTTTATTCAACTTGCAATACTTTAAAAACATGGTTGAGATGGCATTGTGGGTTGGTTTTGTTATGGGAATCTAGAAGGATACGTTACACTAAATTTAGTGCTAAAAATATTAAAAAGCTATAAATTGCTTTAGAAATAACATAAACTAAAGTGTAGGTATAAATATCTACACAAACAAATAAAAAGAAAACTAAAATGTCTAATAAAAATTGGTCAACCATAGTTGACCGTACTAATGATAATGATGATAGATATTAATGAGAAGTAGAGAGATAAATCTTGGCACAACTTTTAATTTGAATAAGAATAGTACACCTCCAAGTTGAACTTCTAAGTGAAGTATAGGATATTACTACCTCACTTTCCATAGGTGCTAAAGAGCACAACTCAATGCAGCTATATTAAAATATCTGATACTTCTTTAACATCTATATATTTAGGTAATGAAACTCTTATCTAGTAATCCAATAATAATTTAATATAGGATGGCTTCACCAATGTATCAAAAACCTTATTGTGCTTGGTTCTATGTCAAAATTATTTAATTATCTATGATTTGCTCAACTTGACCATCAAGTTGCTTGGTGCAACTAAATATATGTGTTGGATAGATTTATTTGGCAATAGTACTGAAGGATCGAAAGGCTAACTTTTTATTAGGCATGGTTCTCTATAAAGAAAAATACCCTTAATATCAATGATTTTGTTAGTTTCATGATCTTTAGATAAATCAAAAGCATACATGTTGATGCCTAATCTTTTTTTACAATTCTAAAGTTTTAACATTGTAGGTATTTAATTTAATTAAAGTTCATAATAAGAAACTCTTACAACTCACACAGATTATTACATAATCACCCTTTAAAACTTTTCGAGGCTTCTTATGAGTATCTACTAGTAATTCATATATTTTAATGTTTTTCAATAATATGTCAACATGATATTAAAATATGACGACTGAAAGACTCAAGTCCATTGTCTTATTTTTTTATGAAAATTTAGTGGATAGCAATAAATGATCCTTGGTTTAAATGTGTTCCATTATTAGGCTATGAAGAGGATTATGGAAGCTTCAATTTACAACTTCTATTTACACATCAATCTAGCATGTTAAGCTAATAAAAGCTTAAGTGTAACTCCCATTAGGAGACAAAGTCATTTCTAAAAATGTTTTAATAAATCTATTATCAGAATCTAAATAATTATTTAAGGTAATCCATATAATTTCACAACTTAATCAAGAAATATCTTTATAATATGTGAGATAAATTATGTCTTATGGTAGTATATGAAATGAGCCATTTGAAAAATCTATCAACAGCTACAAATTTGAAATGAATCTTTTTATTAGTTTTGGGTCATTAGAACACAAAGTCCATAATATATATGTTACACCCCATTTTTCCTAGGCTGATTTTTTGGCATACATTTTTTTTTTTTTTTACATATAGACAGCTCAGATCGTCCCATACCAACCTGAGTAGCCTACAAAAAACATAGGATATAACACATCATTACACACCTACTTTCCTTAACAATGTGGATCCCATCTCCCGGGTACACCATCAAATCAGGTTCATGACTCCTGAATTAACAGATGGACTCGCGCAATGTTACTCCTACTAGACCCCATACTCCTAACCCATACCGGTAGGAGAACCGATCTAATAGAAGTTTGAATTCCCACGGTAAAGTTCCATAGTCATGTAATGAACTCACCATCAAAAATAAGATACATAACATCCACAGATGAAATATGGCACTCCACACACTATACCACCAAGACAATAAAGTAAAACAGTGAATGGAAACTACATCACAAGAATAAGATCCAAGTCCAACAAATACAATATCATCCAACTAGATACATAAGTCAGAATCACCCTCACATATTACATGACAAAAGAATAATAGTCTCCCTGAATACATCCAATAGTATCAATCACACTAACCAAAATGTCTCAGAAAATCACAGATCAGATATCCTCCACTAGCCTGCTGACCACGATCCCACCTAATCTGGGTGGCGTCAAGGCTATCGAGCCGCTGGAAAAATATAGATAATAAAGGAGTGAGCTACGCCCAGTAGGAAAGACAGCTAGTAAAAACTCACATGCAAGAGAAGGATAATAGCAAGAGTATAGGAATACAGCATAACAATGTAGGGTGGAAAGGTACTCTTAGTCCCAGACTCTGACCAACCACAGTCACCCCCAGTCACACCAGAGTAGCTCTCCTCTGTGCTCCCAGGCAGCATGCCAGCGGGACACGCCCATCTCTGCGCACGCATGGCGCCTAGGCAAAGCATGCTAGTGCGACACACCCATCTCTGCGCACACATCACAACGCCTAGCACACGACACCACAGCATCTCTCGTCAATCAATCTTCTGGAGACTATAGACAGAACCAGTCACATAAATCTCTAGCCAACGTGAGACACCCCTGCCACCCTCAAGTACGTAGGCCTACACACTTGGTTAGCCACGGCGAGTCACCCCTGCCACTGCCACTCTCAGGCGCGTAGGCCTACACTCATGGACCAGAAGAGATCGACTCAGCCACCGTCCCATGAAGTCCTCTCCCAACAATTTCCATAGAAGCCACGCCCCTACAGTCATTGCCAAGCTCTAACTCCAAGATTCGGCAACATGTGTCCAGATACAACAAGGCGCATACCAGTCCACATGTATACTGTGGAAGCTAAGTCAGTACCGCACAGTTACCTACCACAACTACCCTAAAACATCATATAGGGCCTATAGTATTCCAGTCCAATATGCCAATCCATGAAATATGCCAACACTGAGTAAACTGACTCAATCCATGTCATTGCCATCCAAGCAACACAAACTGTACCAAAATTCTGAGTATTCTGGTAGCACCCAAGTGTCACACTTTCTTCCAACTAATCCAGCTGCACTGAATTTATGGGTAATTTCCAACAGTCAATTTCAACTTGGCTACGTGATTTCTAAAAATCACCTTTTTCACACTTCAGGAAATTTTTAAATTCAAAAAAAATCAATTTCCGCCCTTTATCCATTTTCCGAAATTCGGAATAAATTTCCAAATAAAATTTAAATTCCACATATATCCATTTTCCGAAAATTCGGATTAATTTCCGAATTAAATTTCCTCCGCGTCGTTCTTCCGCGCCGAATCCCGCTGAACCGGTTTTCGCTGCCGGTTCGGAACCCTCGCGCTGAACCGCAGCACCGCCGAACCAATACCCGAATTAAATTTTCCACCGCGCCATTCGTCCACGCCGAATCCCGCTGAATCGGTTTTCGCTGCCGGTTCGGAACACTCGCGCTGAACCGCGACACCGCTGAACCAAATTTCTTAATAATCCATTAATCGGTCGATGTTTAATTAATTAATTACTAATAAATATTATATAAATACCGCTAATTACTTAAATAAATTCGTAATTAATCTAAACCCTTCTCCTTCCTCGGTCCGACGCCCGCGAACCCTAATCGACGCAATCGCCGACCAATTCAATCCTTCCGTCGATTTTCGGCGAACGCGAACAAGGAGAAACAAAATCCGATGTTCATACTATCCTAATGTTTCAATCATTAACTAAATTTTTCGGCGAAATGGGCAATTTTCCAGAAAATTCAAAATTTGTAAAAGACGCAAATTAGCATTCAACTAAGTCCGATTTTTCATCCACATGCTTGTGTTCATTAAGCAAAATATTTCATGCTTTTAATTTCTACTAAATAACTAATTTAATCTGAATTTCCTACCTTGCTCGCCGGCGACGGTGAAGCTCGCACGCGATCAACCGCAGCTCCTCGCCGAACGAAACCGGTACCAAAATGTTCGCCTCTGTCCAGCGAACCTCCGGTTACCAAAAGCCCCTTGGAAGGCTGCCGGAAATTACAGCCGTTCGCCGCGAACACCTCGCCTCTAGCCGCCGTTCGAAACCCTAACAGCCGAACAGTTTAGGTTAAGTACCCGGATTAAACCGGTAATAACCCGTTAAGACCCATTAAGCGCCGGTTGACCTTCCAAAAGCGCTGCTTAACACCCGATCAGCCGGTTAATCTCCACCGCTGATCTCGCCCATCCGATTCGCTTATCCGCGGCTTATCCAAACGCACGTGCAAACGCACCTCGGCGAACCGCCCCACCTTCGCTGAACTGCTCCAGTGCGGTTCACGCGCGGTAAAAACCAAATTCCGGTTTTTAAAAAAAAATCTCGGTGCTCCGAAAAATCCCCAGAAAATTTCAGAAATTCCAATAGCCTCTAATTGAGCTCCTGGCTCATCCTACTATCGATCTGAAATCATCCAAGCCACAATTGAATTATTGAAGATTAAACATATAATTTTTTTACCGGGTATAACAATATATTCCAATGGTCATTATGGAATAGGTAATGGTGTATATGAACTTTAGCAATAACTACTTAATTTAGTTATGACATAAGTTCTAGATTAGTCAATGTAGCTTGTTTGGTAATCATGGATAATACAATGGATTAGCTACCTCTCTTATTGTTTGCCTCGACAAAAATATACAATTATACCTCTAGTATGTATTTGTTAGATAGAAAAATTCTTAAGAGATGCATGGCAAATGAAAAATTATGATCCATTAAAAAACGATTTTTCAAATAATAATCCCCAAAAATGCATTAGGAAAACTATTTCCTTCTTGATGATGTGACCAAGGTCCTAACAATCACTATATAAATTCTTAAAACGTTGAAATCTAGGAACTCTTACTCTTTTTTGAAAATAAAAAAAACATGATGACTTAATGCATTTGCTACTTTATTCTCCACTAGTACCTTATGTTTTAAAGAAAAAGTTAATTCTTGTAAATATTCAAGCCATTTATCATGCTGATGACTTAAATTCATTTGACCAAAATATAGAATATGATAGATTAAATATCTTTATTTAGAGTGCATCATGACTAAAAAAAAGTACAAATTCATGGGACAATATATAGTGTCTCCAATATTAATGTATAAACAACCCCATAATCTTATTTTGCATAATAGTGTTTCTTCCTTTTTTCCATTAAAGTTTTACTATTAAACGTGATAAGAGGACCACTTTTACTCCAGATTCCACTAATGCCAACTCCGTAAGCATAAGCATCTTCAAAGGGTTGAAAAGTCTAGTAATCTAAAGGCTCGTGCTTGAGTCCTTTTAATTTTGCAAAGCTACTTTTACTACTTTTGCCAAGTTAAACCCACAACTTTTAACACAGTAAATAATTAATACTACAATCATGCCATGTCCTCACATGATCTATCGAGAAAAAGAGGCTCAACCATGAAAGTTATGAACTTAATATAACTTTGTTCGAGTTGGCCATCCAATGATGTATTTTACCTTTCTAGGATTATTAATTAGTTTTTCTTTTGGAACTATAGAAACCATTGAATGACATTCTTTCCATAAAAGGTAACAAATTTAATACGTAGCAAATAAATGTTGTTTATGTAATGTAGTGCATACATGTTTAAGATATCCTAACAATTCAAATGTGTTGCGCTTATAAAGTAATATATAATGATAGTAGAAAACTGTAAAATGACCAAGATAAGGGCACAAAACCTAAGTCATAAGTCTCATAAATAAGCTCAGTGCATTGCATAATATTAATGGCATCATAGCCACTCATGTAGCCCATCTATTGTTTTAAAAGTACTCTTACATTCGTCACAAAATAGATTCTAACATGATAGTATCCACTTTTGAGATCTTTTTTTATAAAATATGGTTGCTCCACCAATTTGAATTAAAAAATCATAGAGCTTGTGAATTGGAAATCTATACTTAATCATTTTTAGTTAATGACATTCTATCTATGTACATGCACGAAGTTTCATCATTTTTTTGGACAAAAACAAAGTAAGATCAGCACATGTTCTAATAGTTTTCATAATAAATTTCTTTTCAATGACCACATTTACTTATCAAATAAGTTCTACTTGATACAATAGATTTAATTAATAATTTAGCAAATGTGATAGTGAAGTATTAGGAAGCAGATTAATAGCATGTTAAATATCTCTTAATACTTGGACTGTGTTTAGCAAGTCATAAGGGAACACCTTCACAAATTCTTTTAACAAGAGTTAGACTATAGCTAGTGGGGTGGTTATGTTAGTAGGGACTTCTTAAATATTTACAAACAAGATAACTTTACCATTAGTTATATCCCTCATAATCTAAACTAGTGAAATGACAAACTACATTTATTTTCTCTTTATCTTTTTTTAGATTATTTTGGCTAGAAATTCTTTTTGAGGGAGGTAAAAGCAATTGTGTGATCTTTGCTCCTTATCCAAAAGTCCAAGTATTTTCTCTTTCATATAAGGTAACATCTAAGTTGAATAACCAAGGCCTTTCTAAAATAAGGCCATCTATTTATATAGGGATAACATTATACCATAATTCCTTAAAACATTGATTAAACTTGAACGTAACGTAATAATGTTTTTGGAAATTCATGTTTTGTTGATTGAAGATATTGTGTGTGGTTCAAGATGGTCTGCAAATGTTAAGCTAATCTTTTTGGTAGCATTCTATGACATGATATTGATACAATTATTGTGATCTATAATAATCTTGTTATGTTGATCTTTAATTCTAATGATTGTGCAAAAGATTTTAGTTTGTCACAAATTTTTAGTTATTTCTAGTGTAATAAAACTACATCTCACAATAGTTATAGGTGACGCAATATATTAAATTCTTTAATCTAATGCTTGAAATTGTACTTCAACATCCTTATCTAGCTATATATCCTCCTTTAAAATAACTTTTATGCTTTCTTTAATACTGTCTTTTATGTTTATGTGTAGCACTCTCTAAGGATATTAGGTTATAAAATGCTCTTTCTTGTGACACTGATAACACTCTATTATGGAAGTAGCAGACGACCTAAGGGTTGAATTTAATGAGCTAGTAGTATTGGTGAAGAAACACAATTTGTTTATAGACTAGAAAAAATAGTATAGTGGAAGTAGTGATATGCATTTTAGGATAGGAAGTGGTCAAAGGTATATAACTCTTATAAGTGATTGATATTCTTAATCATAAGGTACTTTATATAGCTTTTCTAAACTAATAATATTTCATAAGTATTACTTAATTGAATAGTCTCCCTAAGCTTAACTCGAAATCATAATAATACTACTTGATCATGTTCCTAGACTCCACAATAAGCATATAACCCTCAAATTTGGCAATTTATTTGGTTGACGCCGTTCAAACTTAAGATAGATGTTGTTAGTTATCGAAAAATTCACTAAAATAAGAAGTGAGTAAATATTTAGCTTGCAAGAAATATTTTATCTCTTCCCATGATTGAGGTAATTCTCACTTATTAGAAAATTACTTTTTTAATGTGTGAATAAATAATAAACCATTTGATATGAGCCTAACTTTTTGCAAATTGATACTATTGATGCTTACTAAGACCATACCATTTAAAATAATGTTCCTTTCTCATTTTCCAAATTTGATATGCTCAAGGGTCTAAACTACCAACAAATGTTACAACTCTTATTTTAACCATGTTAACCTAATGATCATTATCCCTGCAATGTCAGTTATCTTGGGTATATGGGGTAGCTTGACACCTAAGTCGACATTCCAATTGGTTAGGTTCATTTTCAAAAGATATTTCCTTCACTTCAGAGTCACTTATCATAGGCGAACATAACCAACAGGTTCCACCCCATTTATTTTCATTACATTGTTCCAATTGCTCTATGCATGTTGCTAAGTTTGCTCTCAACTCTTGCATAGAATGAATTACTTCTATAATTACATGTTGTATAATTAGGCCCATAAATGGTGGACTGGTTGAGAATTAGACATTTCATATTATTTTGTAGACCTACAAGGCAAAAACAATTGGGTTTTTAAAAAAATTATAATTTGAGATAATAAAGATAAAGTAAAAAAAATAATAAAATGTAATAGTAAAAAAGCATATAAATAAATAAATGTTGTAGCTTTGGACTTGAAAATAAGATTTTTTTAGTTGTTTTTTTTCTTTTTCATATAATGTTTAATAAATTTTAGATCTTAAAAATGTATGAAATTAAAAGATGTTAACTTAATGATAAATTAAAAATTATACAAAGTTCTTATAACTAACCATCCTTTAATACTAAGTTAATTTATGATGATATATTAAAACTTTTTTTTGGTCATCGATAATTGAAAAGTTCATAGGTTCATGCAACATAATATTATAAAGGCCTACCCAAAAATGTTATTGGTTTACAATAACAAATCAAAATATCATTACAGAAGTAGAAACTTTCTCACACACTTAAAAAATACACTGTTCATTAAACAAGGGATGTTAACATAAAAAAATGTTGTTTCAATGACCAACATCAAAAATATTCAAGTTAGTAGTGAAGTGACAAGGTACACAGGTGTAGTTCTTTGAATGCTAAATAAGAAAATCACTTCTTCATTAAGACACATTAGAAATTTTTATGAGATGATTAATTTCTTAATAGTTGAGATTAAGTGATTAAGAGGATTTTTAGAGATTTGACGCTTTTGTGAATATTGAATAATATGTTATGATCTCTCTTTTTCAAGCCTTTTGCTCTCCTTCTTAGGTTACCTTTAGAATCTCATTGTTATATTGAATATAAACAACACATTTCTATTAAATTAACTCAATGGTAGTAATTTATTGTTTCATCCAAATTAGATGACTAACAATATTGTAAGAATCAATATTAATAGAGATATTAATGCTATAATGATAATTTGTTAGCCTAGGAAACAAAAGGATATTATTAGAATATTGTGGAAAAAATATTAGAATTATAAAGTTCATTTTTTAGAATTGAATAAGTCCTCACAAATTTGAAAAAACATAGCATGAATTCAGCAAAACTTTTTCCTTAAAATGAAGCAAAATTTTTTGGCATAAGAAACTCCCAAATTGGCATGTGCATTTTTAGTGTCAGTGTAGTGTAAGGAAAGGAAGTCACTTACATGATTAGTGTCGCACAAGTGAAGAGAAATACTCACACCTCAAGTCTAATTTGTTGGTTAACATGGCCTAACAAATCAACATGTGTTCATAGGTTAGGAAATTTGATGGATTATAGATCAACTTTGGTTAATGATTCTTGTGCAAACAAACTAAGCAGGACACACAAATCAACACAAGTAGTGGTAAAGGTGAAAGGCAACAACGGGCAGTAGCAAAAAGTAACCCAACAAAAAATTTTAAGCCTTTTTAAATTCATTTTGAAACAATTTTTTTGGCTAATAAATTACCATACCAATATAAGGATTTCCTAGATGGAATTTAAAGCTATAAGTATCAAAAGAAACCAATCAATCTCCAAATGACTTAAACTAAATTATAAATACAAACTTCTTAAACATTTATAAAAAATTAAAAAGTGTGATAAAGAAGAATTAATTGTTGAAGTAGAGGTGCCAAACTTGGAAAGGCTTTAAATCTTAGTAGACTTGCATGCCTCCAAGTAGACTATCTCCAAGTAGACTATCTGTATGATGCATGGAATGCTATAATGACACAACCTTGCTAATGTTTTTTAAAAGATAGATCATAACTACTCAATGACTTTTTTAATAAGTGAAGTCTTATTTATTGTTTAATTCTAAAGTGAAAAAAATTCCAAAATGTTCTCTTCAATGATGAAATAATGTCTAATTTTGTTAAACATGATGTTTGGCAAGATATAAAAAACTTATATAAATTTTTTATGATATGTTGCTGATATAAATGATCACCATAGCCTCCATAACAATATACATGGCCCTATTGGTGACAATGAGAAATTTGGAAACACTTTGAATAATTAAATGATGATATACGATTTCCTTAGTGGCTGATTATATTAATCATAAGTTATATAGCTCTATTTATATTTATTATAAGTTTTTAATATTCCTAAAATCATTAAATTAACTTTTCCTCCATTTTAAGGCATGTAGACCATTTCTCAACCTTTTCTTTTATGAAAAAAATATTACTACAAATTAGAGGTCATAATAATTATAGTTTATTACTTAAAATGCATTATTATTTTTATCAAGACTTCTAAACTCTACTATTGATATGTGTGTGATGATGACAATCCATAAGCTTTTGTTGTGTTGATGCACATGAATGTCTATGCAAACTAAATACTATTCAGTCATTTGGAGTGTCTTATTGAAGTATCACTATTTTCAATTCAATTTATAGGCTAGAATGAGTCAAATGCAAAGGGGTATCTAGAGTGACTATGATTGATACCACATAAGTTGTGCATTGAAATTGCATAAGCACACATAATAATTTAATGATTTACCACGGTTTAAGAAACTATCATATTGTATGATCAAAACTACATTGGTAAACATTTTATGAAAAGGATTGATGAAGTTGTAAATGCTATAAAGTAAGATATAACACAATACAGTGATCAAATCGGTAACCATATGAGTTGAAATTTTTTATAAGTGTTATCTATTTGCTTAGTCATTAATGACCAAATCAGTACGACTAAAGGCGATGATAATGGTGCAAAGAATCCAAACAAAGTGTCTAATGATTTCAAATAATTAGTGAGTCTGATGTATTGTCTAACTAAGTCCATCAACTCAACTAATGCTGTTGTGCTAGATTTTATATATGATTAATTAGGAGGATGCGTTGGCCAATGAGTCAAGGAGTTCTACATGATGATGTTGTATTCAATTTACTTTAACAAAAGTAGTCATAATGGTGTGAACCTTACTTTTACATTTTAGTTTCAATTGAGTTCGTGTTTGATTGGAATATATTCGAATCTATTAGATTTGCGTTATTGTTTAAACAAAAAAATCATGATCTTAGATATAAGAAGAATTGTTATCACTTTTCAAAATTAAGAGATTCTATCAACATTGGCTTCCATGCTATGGAATGAGCCACATCGAATAGGTTCACTCATTTCTTTGGGAATATAATTAAGTTGACATGAGTTATATGAGCACTAAGTAGTTTACCAAAATTAATTTCTTAAGCTAAATTAAAAGTTATATGATACAATCTATTGATTTTCCATGATTTTAGTTCATTCGTTTTAGCTACATATGCTTAGTAATTTCCATAGGAACAAATCAAAGTCAACTTATTGATCATGTGAAAGAAGTTCATAGATTTCATTATGGAGGAATTAGTTGGATGGAATTCCTTATGACCACCATATCAACATCTATATTTAACAAACTTAATTAAAAATTTATAAATTTTTATTTTTCAAACTTAAAACCTCCATATGAATAAAATTGTTAGCTATTTAAGCCTACAAGTTTTTTACTACATTACCTTCCCTAAATATGCATTAGATTTAAACTACTTTGCAATGAAATTCTTTCATTCTATTTAATAGAATTAAGATACAACATGGGATTCCAGAGCTTTTAAACAACATTATAGGTATTGATTAATTGTTTGATTCTATAATGATGTCAACGTAACCCAAAATTAACACAGATGTTTAAAACCAAATAGTATTTCAATGCCTTCAACTTATATATCTTTTTCGGTGCTATGTAAATTGATAGTGCTTTAGTAGCTCTACCAAGTAACCTCCAATCACATAAACATAGCCTATAAGGCTTTGACTCCCTCTAATCAATCAATTTGAGTTAAATTTGACTAAATTCTCTAATAAGGGAGTCCATTAAATGGCTTTCTATTATTCAATTGATCTCAAAAAATCAAGGAAATAATTCATATTTTACCATTTGAGGTTTTTTTAAACCCCTTTATGTAATTAGATAACATTTGAAAATTGCATAAGTGTTATGTTGAACTCTATCAGGCAGTAGGGAATATTTATAGACAAAAAGGGCTTTTGTCTATAAATTGAAATTCAACTTCCTCAAGAAGTTATCAAAAGTTAATTAATTATTTAGGAAGGTTGACAATTATTCTACATTATTTTTTATGACTTATGAGTAAGGCAACTAATCTCCTCTAAGCCAATCCAATCATAAATTGATAGTGAACTTACTATCCTTTGTGAGAGTCTTATAATTGTTGCTATCTTTATCTTTTTTGTTCTAAGTATTGTGAAATACAAAATTGTGAGTTATTCACTTTATCTGATTCCAAGTGATTGAGCATGCTCCATAACATTGTTTATTAGGGAAATTACATCTCATGTATCTAAAACAGATAATGTTTGAAGATCATCTAAAAATATTTACATTATATGCAATGTTAAAATCCTTTGTTTTCGTAAGCAGTAATCCAAACATTTCATAAGGGAAGCTAATCATGTTCTTGCTATATAAATAATGCCTACTCATGAAATCGTTACCCCCCATAGGAAACCATTTATCAAATTTTCTACAAAATTAATAATATTATTGAAAAGATAAGATGTTAATAGATTAGAAACTACTATTAGTTAGACATGACTAAGAAGTACTACCTCCCATTCAAATTAATTTCCTTCTTCCTTTTTGTTAATCTAGTGTTTGAAGTGCACCTCTTCTTTCCTACCTTTGAATAATGTGCTTTTGAGTTAAGGGATTGGAAGATAGTATCTTTCTCTGATGGAGGAGCTCCTTGTTGATGTTCTCCTTCTTGTGTTTCATCTTTTTACATCTAATGAAGAAGATCCTTTATACATTAATAGATAACTTGATGTGCCTCAGAGATCCTTTGTACAATAATATAAGGGTCATAATCGAGCTACCTACTTTAACATCATAGAATTTTTAGAATGTTAGTAGTGTTAATAACTTTCCAAAATTAAATAAAACAAAAACAAATGTTATACATAATTTTAAAAAGAATTCCCACTTCATAAACAACTATTATCTCCTCATTAAAACTTAAATATAGGAAGATTTTAGACAAGTTGTTTTGTGAATCATCAATCAATTTGAAACAACTCGAGCAACAATTATGCAAGCAATGAAGTGGCCCCCTCTACTGATGATGTAGATGTAGTTAAACATCATTGGTGAGAATGTAAATGCAAATTGTAGTGTTGTGGTAGTTGGAATTATTTGGAACTATTTAGAAGAACCCAGCTTAGAATTTTTTCATATTGAAATAAATCAAATGATACATGAAGTCAAGATAATGACAATATTAGGGCTCTAAAAATATGCAACTAATTGTAATTTAACAATTTATACATTTTAGTAGATTGTAGTGTTTTATTTATTACATTCCAATGTACGAAAAAATATCATTTGAGTTAGCAAATTGTATGTCGCAGTAAGGAAAAGAGTTTATTAGACATACAATAGAGCCTAGTTTACAAAGAAAGCAATAAAGTGAGCATATCTTCATCTAAATCAACTACAATAAAAAATTCAACTCACATATGTAATGGACAATCAATTATTAATAAAGCAAAGTTATTAATATGAGTAAAATACAACTTCCATGCATCCTATTATCATAAATGATATGACATTTAAAATGTTGAATATGTTTCCTATTGATACACTGGCAGAATTAGCTATTTCTACATATTTTATGCAACATAAATATTTTTTTCTTAAGAAAGGGACTTATACTTCTGAGAGTTACTATTCATGTGCGTTGAAAATGAAAACATCAAAAAGTTGAAAAGTTGTTGGTGGTGAACTGTTTTAATCATTGTGCATGATTTCCTCAAAACAACATTAATAATTGATGGATCACAAATGCGCATAACAAAGTAAATATTATCAAACTACCAAACTATAACGATGCAACACCTCTTCAAATCATAACACTATGTAAGAAAAAATTGTCCATCCTCATGATATACCATGTTTGCATACTCAGACAAGTTCGAAGGTCATCAATGAATTGTACAAAATAGAATAACATGGTCTATGTCTATTATATTATCATCCATTTGTGCTTCATTGTCACTAATATTGTTCATCTTGTTATGCAGTTGTATTATGGAAATTTATTTACTAAGAAGAATAATAAATATAATATTCCATTGTGAATGTAGGCAATGCAACTCAAGTCTTATACTAAATGGATTCAATTTATATTTACATCTGACAAATATGATTAGCACCGTTCACAATGGTGCAAACATACCATTTCAATGACATGAATATGCACATCAGACATATATAAAAATTGGCATGAGTGCAACAAGAATGTTATCTTTAAATTTCAATCAGAGATATGATGCTTACCAACTTCCTTGGTTGTAATGGATTATTCACCAATTTGGTTGACAACATCAGAAACTTTCCTTTAACATGTCCTACTAAATAGTTAGAAACAAAATAGAATAGCTTATAAGGAAATGTATAATACATTTATTGGATGAGTAAAAAACTTAATTGTGCCAAATATGATTTAATGTTGTGTTAAGGAATATCAATGTTAGGAATGAAAATGATATTTTAGGTATTTAAGTTTGTGATAATCCCAATTTATGATGTGTCATGGGATACCACTACTAACAAGAAACCCTAAACATGAATATTTAAAGTATCTTATATAGAAAATGATGAACAAAGATGTGATTTGGGCTGTTGAATCCTTTGTTTTTTATTGAAAGGTTATTAGGATTAATGTAATATTTACCACCAACCATTTATACACTCTTAGTGACACCATGGTCCAAATGGGGATTTTCAATGAACTTGATTGTATTACTTGGGGTGGCTCACTTGAGAGTAATATAATGCCTAATGATTTATGATGCTTAGGACTTGAAGGAATAACGACATGACAAATAGCCATAATGGCCAAAAAGTTTTAATTTAGAATGGCTAGGAGAAATTTGTATAGTAGGACTTAAGAGGGAAGGAGACTATAAATAGTTTAACAAAAATGGTGGAGATAAATTAGAATCATAAGTCAGATATCAAATCATCACCTAAAAAATATAGATTGCATCTTACTTTTGTGCACGCATGCAAATAAGGAAATGTTATTTCTTAAATATTAATGCTAATATAAAATAATCTTTCTTTGAGTTCCATAATAGTGTATTAAATCGATCATAATACTAAACAAAAAAGTCAAAAGAAAAACTAAAAAATACTATTCTTATTGAAAACGTACAGGAATCATACAATTTGTTTGTACGGGTGAAAATATCATGGATGAATAATGTGAACCACTAAAAGATTTATCAAAACAAAAAAATTAGTAAACTAAAAAAACTAAATAAAATTCAATAGTTAAACTCAATTGTAATCTTAAGATACGTTGTCTAC
This sequence comes from Vanilla planifolia, assembly GCA_023846275.1. NCBI lineage: Eukaryota > Viridiplantae > Streptophyta > Magnoliopsida > Asparagales > Orchidaceae > Vanilla > Vanilla planifolia. The sequence continues at coordinate 909,597 of JAIUJO010000125.1, read as the reverse complement.
CTTAAATACAAGCCACTAAGAGAAACCTTATCTATCATGTGTTATTGTACTCTAAGTAAATCTTCATCAAGTTTAGTATTGATTTTATGATCTCTGCCAAACATCTAAATTCATATTACATAGTTGATGGATAAAATATCACTAAAAAATTTATAAAAAAGATAGCATGCAGAACTTGTGAAAGAGAATTACCAACCTAACACAAAAATAAATTGAAGAAACTATTCTAGTTTTGTTTTTTATCAAATTTTATTAGATTGTTTTTTGCATCACTTTGATATTCTATTATTTGCCCTGTAAAGCATAGAATTATGCTTGTTGCACATGCATGACCAAATGGGAAAGCTTTTTAATAGTTTGTTTTCGTTGAACTCTTACAAAATATATTTGAGTTTGTTAGTAGATTCTTTTGGTCTATGATCAAGTAGCTATTTATTGAATTAAGGTCACACACTCAAATAAAATGTATTATTTTGGAGTGAATTGAATTAGTTTCATTCATGTAATAGTTTTGCTAAAGCACTAAGCCTTTGTTTGTGTAGCTGGTTTGTGTATTTGAGGTGAGAATAAGTTTGCTAAAGAGGAATATATAAAAAGAAAGGAGAATAATCACTAGCAAATTTGTCACAATTTTAATAATGATAATTGGAAGCTAAAATAACATTTAGTCATAAATATTAGAAATCTTGGATAATCTAAATCGTTTACCATTCATTACATGAATCTGAAGTGTTAAGTAATTTGTCTCTTAGAGGTTAGAAAATAGAGGTAGAACCTCAAGTAGAAATGGATAATGGAATTGGAAAAATATTTGTTTTTTTTTTACTTTGGAAAATAATAGATTACTAAAACTAATAGGTTGATGGACATTAAATCACACTCACTACTTTTGGATTAGATAGATTAAGAAAAATCATTTGTCTCATATCTACATTAAAGCTTTTTGAATGAAAATTAGAATCAAGAATTCCTAATAAACTATGTATATAAGTTGTAGTTCACTTCAAGTTAAGGATGTTGATCTAGTAAATTTTATTATCTATTATGCCTACTTAATGTTTGCTACAATGAAGGGAATAAACAATGATATCATGTTTCCATGGCACTACGCTCATGATGAAACCATTAATTTTAGTTTATGGACCTATAAATATTCACAATTAGTTTTCAATTTTTTGTTTTGATGACATCCAAATTACCATAATACTTAACTATTGGATGTAGTTTTATAGCTTAAGAATTTATTAAACAAGATGTAGGTCAATAGCGAGGAAATAAAAATAGAAGAATTAGTCAATTGTGGTGCTACTATATTGTAGCATATATAATAAGATAATAATAAAAATTACATATGAAATTGATACTCTCATCTACTTTCAAGATCAAAATTATCTCCTAGATTTTTTGCATTATAAGAATTTTCTTGTAAGAAACTTTTGTATCCACCACACCTTACATGGGCTACAAGTTATTTCACAATTTTATGCTTACCCCCATCTCGGCTAAATGAACACCAACAACGACCCTGCTTATATTGTGAACTATTGCATGTGTTTTAGTATACCATTTGAGATGGAAAAAATGTTTATTATTGTAAAACTTATTTAACTACCTCACTTATTCCTCACAACATGGGCACAACATAGCGATTGACTCCTACCTTGCAACAATAGCTCATTAGTAGTACCAAAAGCATCCTAGATCGAAAAATTTTAATGTGAATCTTTTTATTATTTTTTACTCAATTAATGTTTGCTATATTTACCATAAAGGGAACACTGCTTTGGATTGGAAGGCAAACTTTAGTTTGCATAATGACTTTTTGTGTGACTAAGGCATGTCCCTTCCTAATTGTGCTTGTTTGCTTTTGTTGTATTATTATTTGTTTGAACATCCATGATGTAATATTAGTACAAGCTTTACCAATAGTTTTTTTTTTTAAAAAATGCTAAGAGGATGAGCATTTAGACTAGCCTAAAAATGTATAATGGCACAAAAAGTAGAGATAAGGAGCCTAAAAGATACGAACACATCCAGACATCCACACCCATAAGGATCAAGCAAATAAAAGAAAGCTAGTCATAGTTACATATGAATGTTACATTTCTCTCTTGTTACATTGGTCAATTTATATGGACATAACTTTTTTAGACCAATAATCTTTCCACATCAACACAATAAGGGCTTTAACCTATGACATAACATCTAATACCACTATCATCTAAGAATTTGTGGAATTAAGCATTTAAGTTCTTATATAATGCTTCTTAATTTCTTCATTGGTACTCATCAGCCTAAATATTGTGTCTCCTATGCCAAATCATTCAACCCATAAATAGTAATGTTTAACCATGGAGTTATGTTTTTTATTCTCCCTCCTTCGGCATGATTTTACTCTTCGAGAAATGTTGATCCAGGCATTCGAATTTAAAAAAATTCATTTCTTGTATGTGATATTTCATGATTACGTTTTAGAATTCAATTAACCTCTTGCCAGTTGAAAGTTGCACACTTATAGTTTGTCAACAGTGGTGTTTTAGGAGTATTGATATTAAAAAAGCCACTGAGATTGCACCTAGTGAACTTATCAACCAAGTTACATAAGGAAGATTTTGTTTCTCTGTAGTCTTCTATTATATCAATATTATACTTGAAATACTAAATCATCTTACCATTATATATATTCCTCACTCATATGTCATCTACAATTCTAGTTTAAGAGAAATAAAAAGTTATGGTCAATAGCTTTAAACTTTTGCTTAGTCGAGAAAGGTTCCAGAGCCCTTGACCAAGCCTTAAGGCATACATTAGGTAAATTTTTTTTGTTACAAGTTTTAACAATTATGCTTGAGAAAACCTAATAGAAAATTGCAAAATTTTTAGAGCCCATCATATATCATAGATTTCAGAACTATTGTAGTATTAGTATGCTAGTAATTATTATAACATGTTAGGGTATTTATCATGGTAAGTGCTAGTTCTTAAAAATAGTTAATCAACTTTCCAAGTCAAACATGAATTCAACAACCATCATAATAAAACATAAAAAAATACGTTATCATTGATTCAATTATTAAAACACATGTTCATGTACACCTTCATTTGATATAGGTATTGTTATGAAATATAATTGTAATAGCCCTCTTAATAAGATCCTAAAAGTAGAATCATGTATATATACCAATTATTTTGTTTGAACCCACACACATTTGTATTTTATATGATAGCCTTGAGGTAAATCCCAGTATGATCCATGTAGAAGAGTTCACCAATGAATGTGCCTGTTTCTCTTCATGTTCTAAGTAGTCCTTCATAACGCTCAAGGAAAAAACAAATAATTTCTTATATAGCAAGCTCACAAAATCTCCTAAAGATAGTGTGCCTAAAGATAATATTAGTTAAAGATATGGCTTACTTAATTCACTTCCCAATAGCTTGAAACTCAAGGGAAGATTTATATTTTGAGCTTTCCTTGGTGTCCCTTATCTTCCTAGATTTTAGGCATCTAATTGAATTAACACCTAAATGAAAATCGACTGTGTTGCTTATCCCTCTCAAGCAATTTCCTTCTTAGCGCATTCATGGATTGGTTTTCAAAAGATATTGCTGCCCAAAATGTTTTTCGATGAGACTTAGCATTCTCTATAAAGCGTTATAGCTCAAATTTATGGACAACAAGAATCTAGTCATCCTTCATTCCAAAAATAAAAAGTGAATTGATGCCAAATGAGTTGAAAAAATGGTAATGAGCACGAAGAGATTAATCTACATACAATAAGACAAAATAACTGGATAAACACCGTAAACCAAAAAATGCAACACACATGAGTCACCCATCCAGGGCAATCTTAATGAAGAGGGGACCTAGAGCAACACAAGTTCACATTATATGCTAGGCTAGTTACCTTACTATTGACACAGAGATGGTGTACTAGGAATGGTGTTTTATATAACTATCTTTGTGATAATGAAAGAACAAAGCAAAGGCAACATAGCAACTGATTGAGAGCATCAAAAAACTTTACTAAGTTTTCCAAAAAAAACTTAAGTAACAAAGTAACTATATGTAAGTTTAGTTTAAACACTTATGAAAAAAAATTCAGAAGGGTATTGAATGCAAAAAAAGTAGGACTAGAAATTTTAGAAAATATTAAGAAATGAAGTGGAAAGGGATGACAATGGGAATAAAAAATGCTGTTTTTTAAAAAAGGGAATAAAAATGAACTAAAATAGCATCAATAAATTGAAAGAAACACAAGGAAGTGAACCATTATATAGCTACAGTTGGAAAGTGATGTCATATAATCATAGGTAAATTTGTGTGGTGTCTCATCCTTTGAACCTTTCTCCACTCACAAAATTAATTCACTAAAAAGTCATAATGTTAGTCTTTTGTTACAATCAAAATTAGAACTCAACCAAACACAATGGAATAATGGAAACTTTGGTCATACAAAGATCATCCATTTAGAAGGATAAGCTTTCCATTTTATCAAAACTCAAGAACAATCGAAGAAAAATAAAGAAAGAAGTAAAATTCAAATTTGGTGGAGAAAATCTATTTCCATATAGATTTCTAAGAAATTGCCATTTCATTTTAAAAAAAAACTATTTTATGTAAGCTATTCACCAAAGTTATGGTCAAAATAAATTTCAAAACAACATTTTAAAGAGTGATCATTTTGGACCAAAAGTTATGTGGTCAAAGCTATTGCTAAGTAGTTTTACAAAAAAGCTATGTTTTTTGTTTCAATCGTTCCATGTTTGCTTAGGCCCTTGTAGTTTTGGTCATGGTGAACATGTCATGGATTTTGTCATTATGTTTTGAGTGAATGAGCTGAACATTGGGTTAGTGAATCGATAAGATATTGACAATGTCCAAGGTCTTATTTGGATATTCATGTTGCAGATTATGTTAGTGGGGCCACTGTGATGTTCATGTTACCACATGTTACATCTAGTTTAGTGTATCATAGAGTAGGTAGTTGGCTAACTTTTGCATTAATTGTCTAAGTTTGTTAACAAGGTGCATGATCTTTACTACTGTTGGGTCAATCTAGAAAGTTCTACTACCTAATGGATATTGGTGTAATTATGGGTTATGTAAACACGTGCATGGGACTAAGCATAAATGACCCATTCACTAATCTATTTTGATGTAGAGTAGTCCATGTCAGTATCTATTCTAATTGAGTAAAATGAATGATGAGTGATAGGGGCAACAATGAATTATGAAATAAATAGAAATTGGCTTAATCAGCAATTTTTGTTTCTTTAATTCATTCATGATGTGAATTTTGAGCATAAATAATGTTTTGGGCTCCATTTTGACATAATACATGAGGAATAGATTGTTTGATTTTCTAGAATTGTAGATACATGTCTTACTAGCCTTTAGGCAATAAAACTCTTCACTAATGTTTTCTCAAATTTCATTGAAGTAGAGGAGTTTCATTTCTAATGAGTTGCCTACTCCATATTAGTTCTCATAAATCTCTAATGTGCCAAGGTTTTGTCTCTATGACTCTTCCATTATGATAAAAGTATCCTTATTTTCTTGCTAACCTTTCCAATTAAGAAGATACTTTTGATAACTCTAACATTTGGTTTGTTTAGTATTCTCATCCATTACTCCTTGAATCTTCTTTCTCTTTTCACCATGACAGGTTAGTAAGCTTTCAAGTAAGTGGTCACTCTCAAGGTGTGTGGTTTTTTACTCAAACAACACACTAGAAATAATGATGACTCCTTTTGTGAGCTACCAAATTTGAGATAATGAAGGTATTGTTAATGTCATAATCATTTGGGAGCTGCACAATGTATGCATTTGGTCCAATCATTTTTAAGATATCAAATAGATGGACTACTCTTACATGTAACTTCTACAAAGCTCATCGACAAAACCATTCTGACTTTATCCTGATCAAGAAGAATTCTTTATTGTTGTGGTGCACGTTGGCCATTTTATTCTACTACTCATTACTAATATTTATTATTTCCTAAATATGCTCATGAAACTACCCTATACAAAAACATTTATATTCGTGTTTGAGTAGGTAATAGGATTAGGTCGAATAGGTTAAAAAGGTTCATATTAATTATAAACGTTTTGATGGAAATATTGTAGGCTTTCTTGGCTTTTGGAAAAAATATTTACTAAATTATTTATGTTTTGTCCTACCAAACACCATAATTGTTTTCCTAGGCTATGATTTATTAACTCGATTTGAATAAAAGCTAGTGGTGTTAGGAAAATGAGAATTTTAACTTTTTTTCCAAAAGATGCAAAAGGATTTTACAAAAATACCAAGTGAAACAAACATCCTTATTAGTGATTGTGATCTTGAGCATCTCATTAAACATCAACACATTGTCAAACATAGTGTGGAGGTTGATGCATAAATTCTTGAGTTATTGCTTCATTGACTTTCACAAATGATTTCTTAGTTCTAATGTTCCATTCAAAATTTCACTTCCCAAAATGATCAGTTGTTGGGGTTGTGACGATAACAAAATTATTAGTGAATTATCTTTAGAAGAGTATTAGGCCATTAAAACTCTTAAAATCATGGATTGATTAAGGTGTTGGTTAATCAATTGTAGATTTAATCTTGTCATAGTAAAATGATACATCTTATTTTAGGGTTTGAAGCACAAAAATTTCACATGATAAGAAACAAATGCCCACATTTTGTTTTTGGTGGAGGTGTCAACCCTAAGCATTGAATAATTCTTTTATTAAGGTGCTGTAATTTATGTTCAATGGTACAATAAAATTTCAAGATGTCGTTAAAGTAAAGTATCACAAACTTTCCTAATTAGAATATTTGTGTTGTTATTCTTATAATTATGCTTTCTATGTTAAAATATTGTGAAGGGAATGACTAACCACTTTTATAATCTATCCCATGTTTTGAAGGTGTCTTTTTCACTCATCGTCTTACTAAATTCTATCTTAATGCTTTTCTACTTTTTAAATTGATTTTGGAAAAAGTAGTGGCTTCATTAGTTTGGTCAAACAATTCATGCAAGCGAGGGATAAGGAACCTATACTTCCCATCATTTTGCTAAGTCCACTACTATTGATACATATTCTACATTAACCATCCTTGTTTGGGGCATGTGGGAAAGGAACAACACATGGAGTTTAACATTCTCATGAGGATCATTTTTCTAATAACTCTTGCACTTGTTAAGTGAGTTCTTAATGTTTACAATGATTTGTCTTATAACGTGGCAAATTTAGTAAACTAGCACACCATATAAGGTCCATAGCATATTGGATGTCAAGAAAAGGTGGCAAACATTAGAGTTCATTTATAAAAATTTTAGGAAATCTAAATAAAATTGTTTTTATAGTGGGAGGTATTGTTATATATGCTACTATTATGGCTTCAATGAAAGTTCTATCGATAATTATTTTTCTACTTTACCATGAGCAAAAAAAAATATTTACTTATTTGGGGTATTGGGTGCTTCTTGATAGGCTGGACATGATTATTAGGTGTTGAACGGCTTATGTTAAATTTCTAGTCATGATGAATAAAATTTAAAGTGTTGGCTTTGCTAGCAATAATGGTATCATTGTCATATAACCATGGTCATAATAAAATAATACAGGATATTTTCATAAGAAGAACATGACATAAAATATCTTCCAAATTGTTGGCTAAAGTTAATTGGTACACTTCATTTTTTGTCCAAATATATATTTTGAAAATAAACGACATAATGTATGGCTTTGGGTAGTGAATTATCCAACGTCTGAGGCATGCTACACCATTTATCAAAAGTTTTCTTTAAGCATGAGAAAGATATGAAAATTTGTGGTATGTCTTCAATCTTCACTTCCCTTTGGTATGGTGAAGGTGCTTCTCATGACAACAATGGTCTCGTTTTATCAATGTTGTTCTCTCAATCTTCATGCAAGCATTCAATGGCTAAGTAGGATTAGGAAGCATATTCATTGATCTCTTATTCTATATCGGTGTTCAATTCCCCATAATTGACATCCTCGATATAGCTTACTTGTCATTGTTTTTGGGCTATCGTGTGACTTCACATTTTACATTGAAACAACTTACCTTTGGGTGATCGATTAATTGGTTGGTTGGGTTTCATTGTAAGGTTAATGATTGGGAGTGTTCACTATATGATGTTTTGGTTGCTACTTGTGGAGCATCTGGAATTGGTTAGCTTGAAGTCGAACATGGTTGATGCTTCAACTTTTGGACTGGATAAACATTTCTAAATTTTATAGTCAATAGTGTAATCCTATAAGCCACTTCTTTGGTGTGACTTTTTTGGCTAAAAAGTTTCCTCAACATATTTCTCTAAGCGTAACTCAAAATCAAGAAAAGGTGACCAATGGGTCTTCAATAATGCCACAATAAATTTACTCATCAAAAATGAGTAATACACTCATTATGTATTTCCCTTTTTTGTTAGGTATGTCATTGGTCAAGTAAGTGATTCTTTTCTAACAGGCATATCTATTTTGATGAGTGATGATCCCCTTTGTTGAGAATGGATTTCTATTATTTTTATAGATAATTTAATTTATTTTTCCAGTTTCATTTGTGCATACAACTCATTTTGTTTCTCATTATTTTTAAAACATTGGAAGCAATGGTCCAAGGAAACATTACAATACATGTATTTCTTAAGGTTTATGATGCCTCCAAGGATAAGAATGTCACATTTTATAGACTTCATGTGTTTGTTATCATCATTTTCTTCGTATCAACCCAAGAAAGGTTTGTTGATTATAAGTGGTATTTCATTAGAGTGAATGATAATAATAGGTTTGGAAAGGTGGGCTCATTCGGAGCTTGTTCCGGTTCGATGATTCTAAAACCATATTTCTCTTGCTTGTCTTCCAAAGTTTGTAGTCAAATTAATAGATCTTGGAGCTGCTTAGTTGATGTGTGGGTGCTCCATGTTAGAAGTTTTACATGATATCATTTGTATAAATTGTGCCCTTTAGAAAAAAAGAAAAGAAAACTCCTTGTTTAAGCTTCGTCACTTTATTTGGTTCAAAATTAGATGCTAATACAAAAGAATGTTTAGTTTAGTTTTGCTTTGCTATCAACATGGAAAACACTAGTATAATTGGCCTCTAAAGTAAGATATCATGCTTAATTAGTGGTATAAATGGTAATGAACATGTAGAGGTTAGACTACACAAATTAAGAATAAAGAAAATGAGATGATAAAAATGTGAAACCTAGAAAGACAACAACATAAAATAGCTATCCAAGGTAACTTTAATGAAGAAGGAACCATGAACAGCATGGGCTGCATTCCTTATGCTAGGCCTACAACCAATTCAGTGGTAGAAAGAAAGGGTAGTTGGAATGGGGTTTAACAAAACAAATTTTGCTATATCGAAAGATTAATATAAATGACACATGGGTGTAGACTACAAGCCTTGAGAAACATTAATAAGCATTATAAAAAAATAAAGCAATGAAGTAACTTGCACATAAAGTTCGCTTAAACAAAACAAAAAAATTAAATTAAGAATAGCAAGTAAGGTGATAATAGGTAGTAGTAGAAATCTAAGAAAACTTTAAGAATCAATGTGAAAGGGATAATGAAATGCAAGAAAATGACACAACAAAAGTGAATCAATGAAGTAAAACAAACATCAAAGTGAAAATAAAATGGAGAATAATTGGAACTATTATTTAAACTACTTTGGGAAGAATTCCCTAGCTTTAAAATAAAATGGACATAAAATATGGCTTAAAGGTTGAAAAAGTCAACATTTAAAAAAATCTTTGATCTTATTAAAGTAGATAAGGATGTGGTGTCAAAAATAAGTAATTCTTGAAGGAAAATGATAAGTGGAACGAGTTGTATCTTATTAATTCTTATTATTCACAAGATTTTGAAAGAGTGGAATTTTATTGGAAATAGAAAGAAGGAATTAGATGGCTAATGGAAGGAGAAAGAAATGCAACATTCTATTGTGCAATAGTGACAAAGTGAAGAAACAAACAAATTGGTCAAAATAATGATAGTAGTAATAAACCACTTTCAAAATATTCTTTAGTCTACTTAAGTAAATGAAGGTGCAAAAATGTTTAACTGCATCCTTTCCTTACTGAAGAAAGCAAACAAACAACAGAATAATGTAAAGTATCACCAAGAAGGAAATATTGAGATAACTTTTAATAAGAATTGACATAGCATGCATGGCCCAAATGGTTTTAATAGAAACTTCTTCACTAATTATTTTCATTTAATTTCACATGTTGCGTTGAATTTAGCTAATGAAGTTTTATAGTTTCTCCAATTTGTTGCTGGGTTTTAGGTTCAAACAATATATATATTCCTAAATCTCATAACCTAGAAATCTTTATTGATTACAGACCAAATACTTTTCAAAAATCATAAAAATAATATTCACAAAGCTCATTGTTGATTAAATAAAACAAAGTTTTAATAGTCTAATTTCTCTAAAGCAAGACTATTATATTAAGGTACATATATTGTATAGAACAGATTATTGATTCAGTAATTAGTATATTCTCTTAACAATGAAAATAAAGTGGTAATTTTATTATTAAGTATTATTTGAGGAATGGGAATTACAACATTAAATGGAAATTTCTTTAAAAGACAATCTCCAAGTACAATGTTAATAAGAAGCTTATTAACATGCTCACAAATTACCATTGCAATACATCGATATCAATTATCATTAGTAGACCACCAAGTAACTTTTCTTAACCATCAATTAGTCTTAATTCAAATAATCCTCTATCTCCCTTTCTTTTCATCTCATTCATGGTGTTGTTCAATAGAAGTGCTAACAATGTTTTTACTTTAAAATGGATTATATTATATGGACAACATAGATCATCTTTATCAATCACCTTCGAAGCTTATGCAAAAAAAAATTATCATTACTAGAGTACATCTGAAGACTATTATTAACTTAAGCAAGTTTCTTTTTTCTTCAAGGAGCCTACAAGATTCTTAAATATAAAATTAAAAAGTGAGGACATCTGTAGAAACAAAAATAGTATATATAAGATAAATCAATTTTGTAAGGGATCAGGATTTCATTAAAGGGAATTGTTGCATCATAATATGCTTTTTTCTAATCATTTAGACTTTGTTGAAAATTATCAAACAAATGATTTTTGGAATCAAATATTAAATAGCAAGAACCTAAGAAACAATAGTGGAACTGATTAGATGGTTCCCTCAACTAAAGATATCAATCTAGTTAAAAATCATTAGTGAGATGTTAGGTGTTAATTGTAATGCTTTTGTAGTTGAAATGTTTTGGAACAAATCAGAAGAAATGAGAGTAGATTTTTTTAATATTTAAATAAATCAAAGAACACCTAAGGCCAAGGTATTAGCCATAACTAGGGGTCTTCAATTAATAAAACAATTGTAAATTAACAATTTATACATTTTAGTGGACTGTAGTGCACTATAGAATATATTCTATGGTAGAGAAAGTGTACGTTTGGAGTTAGCAAATCTTAGGATGCAAGTATGCAAACTAGTTTGCCAAACATAAAGTGGAGCTTATTGTACAAATAAAATAATAGTCTGGCCATACTCTTGCTAAGAAAGCAACAATAAAAAATACAACTCATATAAGAATGGAACATTAATTCTAGATAAATATGAAGTAGTTATTAATATGGAGAAAGTGTAGCTCCATACATTATTCCATTATAGAGGACATGAAATTTAAAATTTGGAGTAATTTTTATATTATATGACTGTAGAATTATGATATTGAAGATTTTTACCTACTTTGTATAATACAAATATTGTTTTTATAAGATATGCTCTTCTTCTTTTTCAGAGAGTACTATTCATGTGCATAAAAAGCATAACATAAAAATAGTTGAATAGTAGTGGGTGGTGAGTACTGTTAATCATAGTGCATGATTTTCTCAATACAACTTTAATAACTAATGGATAGTGGAAGTATGCAACAAAGAAAATACTATCAAAATATAGTATAATTATTATTTAGTACTACTTTAAATCAAAACATTATGTAAGGAAAACCTAGCTATCATCATAATATACTATATTTGGAAGCTCAGACAATTTTGAAGTTTACAAAGAATTGCAAAAAATAGACTAGTGTGATCTATGTTGATTATTTTATTATCTTTCTAAACTTGGTCATCACTAATACTCTTCCTCTTATGATGTAATTGTATTATGGAAATTTATTTAGTAAGTAGAATATATAGAAAGAATATTGAAATATGGGCATAGGAAAAGATCTTAACTCTTATACTAAACAAACCCAATCTTTATTTGCACTAGACTAATATGATTTGCATCATTCAATACAAAACATACGTTTTCAATTATATGGACATGCACATCAAACATATGAAAATTTGGAAGAGCGTAACAAGAATTTAATTTCATTATATTGCAATTACACAAATGAAGCATACCCACTTCCATAATCATAATAAATTTCTCACCATTTTGGTTGATGACATCAACAGCTTCTATTTTACAAGTCTTACTAAAGAGTTAGAGGCAAAATTGAATAGCTTATAATGCAAAATATAATAAATTTATTAGATTAGTAAAAAAGGTGAATTATGCCAAATATTATTTAAAATCTAATAATGGAATGTCAAAGAAATGAATGAAAATGTTTTTTAGCTATTTAGAAATGAGACAGTCAATTGATGTTGTATAAGGGGTTATCACTTTTAACTAGAAATGCCAAACATGAAGAATAACAACACATTATATAAAAAATGATGAACAAAGATGTGGCTTTGGTTACCAAATCATTGTTCTTGTTAGAAGTGTTGTTATGACTAATGTAGTATTTGAAGCCAACCACTTATGCACTCTTTCTAATATCATGGCCATAGTGGGGTTTATCATTGCACTCAATTTCATAACTTGAACCATTCTGTGAGATATCTTAGATAATATCAATATAATGCACAATGATTTATGAGGTTTAAGACTCAAGATACTAAGGACATAGCCAATCATTATTAATGTAGAAAGGATTGAAGGAATTCTTATAATAGGATTTATGATGGAAGATAATAATTATAAAAATGACAATGCTGATGGTGATAAACTCAAATTATAATTTAGATATTAGATAATAACCTAAAACACCTAGGTAGCAAACTAAGATTGTGATCTCTTTTAGATAAAGAAAGCATTATTTTTACAAATATAATGCTAATATTTAAAAACTCTACTTATTTATTTCATCATAGGTATTTATGTAAATTGTAATTTCAAACAAAAATTCAATGGAAAAGCCGATTAGACTTCCAAATAGTTGGTGGATAAAAATAAATTGTAATTTAATTTCATTCAAAACAACTAAATTATTATTACATAATAGGTGGAGAAAAATATCATTAAAATCTTATCAAATGGTCAATTGTATTTTTTATCAAGGCTTATTTTGACTTATTGAAACAATCATTATTATTCAAAATCACGACTTGTTGCATTGCCACATTTGACTTCTCTTCCCTTATTTTTAACATTTTTCAGCAACCCACATTATGGCTTCAAATTATTGTATTTTGAATGCAAGCATGTTGTTAGCATATTTGTTATGTGTTTTTTAAAATTATTTTTAATGCAAACAAAAAAATAATAAAAATTAGTTTTTCTTAGAACCTTTATTTGGGGAACTTGTAGGTTTGAATATGGATTGAATCATTAAAGATTATTGTACTTTTATACTAATTCAAATTTTTTTTATTTTCAATTTTTTAAAAAATTTAAAATACAATTAATATCTTGCAAAAAAAGGGTAAACTCTACACAAAAATGTTTAACAAAGCTTTGTTTAAGGTTAGGAGACAACATAAAATTGTTATTGGAATTGTTTTTTTAAAAAATGCTTTTTCATAAATCAAAATATTTTTCCTATCAATTCTTCCCTCTTTCTAAACCATCTTTCAATTGGTATTAGAGTCAGGTGCCTTTCTAATGTGATTAAATTGTCCATGGAGAGCAATTGCTTAAATTAATACTTGAACAAGTTTTGGTGAATGTGCTTCTAAAATGAAAAGTAATATATCAATCTTGCAAGAAGGGGGTGAATTGTGGACTTAAAAATAAGTTTTGAAAAATCTTTTACAAACAGGTTAAAATAGTTTTTTTCAAAATGGCTAATGCAAGAGCTAAATAATTAGCCATTAGGTGCGATGGACTAAGTCCTTTGAATCTGATCAAAGGGGATATGGACCATCAAATCTAATGCTGAATAAGTGGATGAGTTATGGATGATTTGATGAAGATATTTTTGACATAGGCCTTTCAATAATGTTAGATGAGATCTAGACCTTTCAATTCAATGTAGACAATGTTAAAATAGATCCCAATCATAAGATTCAAATAGGATAATTAAGAGCAACACGATTTAAGGATAAGATGAAAAGAGTTCTAGTCATCCAATAAGTTAAGATAAAGTTGTGGCTATCAGATGTGGGGATAAATCATGTAAAATAACCAGAATTAGTAATCACAGATTAATAAAGAAGAGAGGCAAGCCCACTGTGTGATCACAATTTTGGTTACATACTAACACAAGGGAATTTACCCCATATTATTGGGATGGAGAAGTATTTAGACTATATAAGCATTTACAAAGGATTAGCACTCAAACATAATTGGGGTTGGCTCCTCACTTATCCTCTAGTATATTTGGTTCAAGTACTGCTCATCTTGATCCAAAGCATTACCCATTCTAGTTTAGTAGTTCACCATCAACCAGAATGACCTCGAACTAATTTTGTTTTGACTGTTTCTTGCCCAAGGCTTGTGAGTAGCATCTCGAGCTGGCCTGACTTGAGAGATTTGCACCTGGTACTATCTGTGATGTGAAAATTTTTTTATAATAAATATTATGAAAAATAACATAATTATTTTTTTAATTTAATTACAGCTTAGAAAACAAACTAAAATGAAATTTTACAAGGATAAGATTCAATCAAGAGAATTATTATAAGATTAAAAAAATAAAATCTTACTTGTTTGCTAAATCTAAGAAATGATTGAAAAATTTAAAATTTGAATATGACTTGAAATTTAAATGAAATCAAATTATCAAAAAATCAATAAGTTAATATTCTATAATTAAAACCCATTTTAAATTTCATGAACATATGCTTAACCCTTGAAGCCTGTTAAACCCTCCAAGGTATTTTAAATATCACTAGTTCACCATCTTCAATTGTAGATAGCTTATTATTTACATATGAATCTATTTTACACTAAAAAATTCTATTAAAATAAAATATGAATCATTTAAGACTTGGCTCACAAAGCCAAGGGTGACCTAATAGCTTCACGTGGTAAGCTACAACTTTTTTGTGATCATTATAATCTTTATTGAAATATTAGGACTACAAGACACTTGAAGTTAGCAACTGGGGAAATGCACACATAAAAAAATCATAGTGTGTATTCAAATAAAAAATAAAAAATAAAAAATTGATGTAAAAGAAACATATAGGATTTAATTAAATGATAAAGCTATAAATATTTTAATTGGTACTTTGCGCATTGATAAGGCTAATAGAATTGAGCTTAGAAATTACTCTTCAAATTTCCCACAAGTTAATGGCAACATAAAAAGGTACATCTTTTTGTTTAAGAAATTAAAGTTTATATGATGAAATGACTAAGATTTGTTAAAAATGATTCCAAATGAACCTGTTGAAAGAATATTATTTGATTTTTTAACATTATTACTTGTTAGATTGAAAAATACTATATCTATGAATGAACATCTAAAAAGATCATTAGAATATTACAAAAAGAGCATCAATCTTTCACCACAACCTTCAAGATCACTACAAAATTTTCTATTATAACATTGGATGACTTTACAGGTGAGCTCACGACTAATGAACTAAAGATGAAGACAAGAAAAGAAGAGAAATACTTCAATTAAAAAAAGAATTAATCGATGAAGAGTAAACATTAGCACTAAAAAAGGAAGATGCCTTTGAAGAGGACACTAAAAATGAAGGTAGCACAACTCTAATTTTGGAAGGTTTTTCTAAAGTTTTGGGTGATACAAGAACGTATATGAAACAATGGTCCAAAAAGACAGAGAGAAGAAAAGAGATCTTTTTCCATGAGGTTGACAAACTAACACATACCAAACAAATATCTCTTATGGAATTAGATTGAATTGAAAAAGAGAAGAATGCGATGAAGAAGAGCAAGAGCTAAAAGAAGAATGTAATGAAGAAGAGCAAGAACTAGAAGAAGAAAGCAATGAATAATGCTTGAAGTGACTTTCAAGAGACTATTACAAGTGAAGAGGAAGATCAAGAGCTATTTTTGACAGTGGACCAAGAGGATGAAGAAGAATTGGGAACATCATTAAGTGAAGTTTGAGATAAGTTATTATAATAAAGGATTACCTTAACAATTAATTTGTATGTAATAATATGAAACTTTATGTATGGAATATAACAAACTAAACGAAAAGCATAGTGAATATTTTAGTCTTTGTGAACATATTTGAAATAAAGCTAACCCTTTTATAATATATATGCAAAACACTAATGATGGATTAGAATATAAAATTAAGTGCATGCATTAATACTTAAGGAATTAATGATCTTAAATCCTTGAAATTTTCTTATTCATTATTATATGAAAATTGTACTGGTTGAAATATTTCTCTTTCAAGTGCTAGAATATTTCATGTGCATTGGGATAAAGGAAATGCCAATATTTTATAGGGTTTCAATAACAATTTTACAAGTCATTATAGATTGCAAACTGACTATACGACACATTTATGTATTATTAAAGCTCACATTTCATCCAAATTTCTTAAAGTTTTTTGGTAGTTGGGTAAAACATTTCTTCTTCCACTAAAAAATGTGTCTGACCAAAAAAGTTTGTCTTCATAAGTCTAACAATTAATTTATAATTATAGGAAGGTTTTCTTTTAAAGGATCAGTAAGATGTGATTCTGGCATAGTTGATGTCTGACATAGATGATTGGAACAATAAATTTATTACCCCAATAAATGTTGAAGGAAAAGTAGTACTTAATGAGAACTCAAAGAAATATATCAAATGAACTAGTGCTATTTGAAATTCTACATTTTTTATATCTAAAGTTTATTAGTTTAATGTTTAAAATATAATTTCCAAAATATGAGTGAATTATGTGATAATAGTTTTAGTATTTTATTTGATTCAATTACATATAAAGTTAGTAAGATATTATAACTAAAAGAAATAAGACTTATTTACATGATTTGAAGAAAGTAATCAGTTCTCAAACAGAATGGTTGTGTCATAGGTTAATGACTTTAATTTATGACATAGAAGACTTTGCCATGCTAGCACACATACCTTAAGAAAATTAATTAAATATAACTTACTAAAAGTTTTAACTAAATTGTCTTTCGTAGATGATTATGTATACCTTTTCTCTAATAAATGATGTAGACATATACAACACATGAGTGTAGGACATAAGAAATATGGACTAGTTGTTTTAAATGACTATTTTAAGTATACATAGAGAATTTTTTTACAAAAAAGGAGTAAAACCTATAGAAAATTTTATATCTTGATAACTAAATTAGAGAGGAGTTTGGTCACAATTTAATTGTAATTAGAAGCCATAATGAAGGTGAATTTAGAAGTGAGAAAATTATTGATGATTTTAATAATAATAGAATTTCACTAACATTTTCTAAATTTTGGATGAATTTTAGATGCCTAACTCATTATATTTTGAAATTTTAAGAACTTTGGAAGAGGTGTATGATCTCTTACAAATTGAACTAAATGTGAATAAGTTGATCCAATTCTACAAAAATATTTCCTTACTATTACTAAGAATAGATCAATCTAAACATTATTGTATAATAATCAATGTAGCATTCTATAAAACTATTTGCCCATTCATTCCTTATCAATTCAAATAAATTGTTAATGAATGAGAGTTGTCTTATGCACCATTGACTAATGTAATCAATCAATTCATTCATTTCATCCCACCTTAGATTGGATGGACTCTTGCATTAATCAAGTGTAGATATTACATAAAAATATACATTTATATTCATGGAGCTTTAATTTCCTCTAAAAGTTAAGCCACCATGTACCAAAGTGTTCCTCATTTACCACTTGAATTTAGCATACATATAAGTATTATATGCACCTTTTTGTCTCCATCGATTATCCATGTGCAAGTGAACTAACTGTTCATCCTCATTTAAGGTTTGAAAATGGATGATTTTAATTCATAATACCTAAACCCCAATAGATTTATTCCCATTGTAGTGCTCAAATTCTAATCTCTTAGATAGCTAATGCAATTAGCTATTGTCAGCCATAAGCTCCATGAGAGCAATCAAAACTATTTTTTTTTACTAGAAGCATAAACTACGTTCCCTAGCTCTTATTTGTTGTACTTCTTATATTTCAATCTAGGATGTTATCTAATAAAAGTCATTCATTATAAAAGTTTTGAAGATAAGGCACTTCAATTAATCATACTAAACTAAGATGCCTCGTTAACCATTTCTAATATTTCTCTCTGAGTGCCTATTCTAAATTAGTTGAAATCTTCTTCTTTAGATTACATTAGACTAGAATTTATAGATCATTTAAGCTAGTTATTACTAAAATCTTAAAATGATTGTTCCATGTTAATTTATTTGGAAACTTGGTTTTCCCTAAGCATGTGCTAATTCAACTACTAATTATATTAACTAAACTATTTATGAGTATTTATGCTCCTTTGCAGCGGAACAATATTTTTTTCATAGAGCCTCAATATTTTTTTCATACAACATCCTTATCTAAAATGAAACTATCTGAAAGCAGTGACTTTTCATTTAGAATGCTGCCTAATTGATAAATAATGGCTTACTGAGATTATATTCATTCATATTTATTAGTGCTTATTTTTGCTTGCATATTTGGGGGATTTTAATTTTTTTACATTGAAGAAAGTTGTGACCTTGGCCATAGAATTTGATTTACTAACAAAGTTATCATATTAAATTCATTGCCATAACCTGTTCGAGTTTCCAAATTTTTTGTTAAATAGATTCAGCTAGGTAATTTCTTCACTAGATCCACTTCAATAAAGTCTTGTTTATGCTTGCTATAGTTAGGTTTATAGTAGATATAGTCACTTGTATAGGACTTTTTCATACCAAAGCTAAAGAGTACAAAGCAACCTCTTTGAAAAACTAAAATGAAACCTAAATTAGAGCTAAGTTGATTAAAACAACATTCATGTGAAACTCATGATGCTAGTTAAATGTTTTGTTTCCTTAAAGTAACTGATGTTCAATAGATTCATAAACATGGATTATTTACTATTGTTGCTCATGTATTCAGTAGAATCATAAATGAAGATTATTTGGGATATGCAATATTAAGTAGTAATTCCTTAACAACGTAATAATTGTGTGCATCATAATTTAACATAATTTACTACTATGAAATGGGCAATGATCAAGCCTTCTTGCATGACAACTAGTCATGAAAAGATACAATAATTCTTACATGTTTTAAATTCCATAACTTATGTATATACAATAATTGTTTGAGATTTAAAATTTGAGATTGGGTTAAATACATGTGAATCATGATCATTAGCAATTCAAAAGCAAAATACATCATATATATTTAAGGATTCAAAATTCTTGTTCATCTAGCTTCCTTAACTTTTTTTGGTTCATAATGGCGTCATCCTTATCAATTTTGTGTGGCTTTATTGCTTCTGAAACAAAATTAATTGATTAATTGAGTTAAATTGACAAATGCTTATTCTTATTGATTATAATCTTAAAATCTTATCATATTTTTCCTATGTTTCAATGTTTATTACTTGATGTCAGAAGTTGGGTACACAATCAATTCTTGAAGCTAATTATTGTGAATGTAGTTTTACTAAATTTTTAAACATCTAACACATAGTGGTGATTAAATATTCAAATAGTACTTATGTGCATAATAGATTTCATAGTTAGCATATAATGTCGAAGACCATGATGAGATAATATTATAAACTCACATAGAATAGCTCCTAAGCCAAATAGTCAAAGATGCTAATCTTAATGTGAAATTGGGTATGTAACTTTGCAAAGTTAATTTTGGCTTCTTTAAAATCTTATAATGTTGGGAGACCTACATAATTTCCTAAAGATTTCTATTTATCACTCAAAAAAACATTGTATTTGTTTTACATGATTTCCTAAAGATTTCTATTTATCACTCCAAAAAACATTGTATTTGATTTATGTAGTAATGTGTGGTGAGTGTGAAGTATTTCAAGTTCACGACAAAAACAATGTCATCTATGAAATATAGTATATTTACATGGAATCGAGTGAATGATTTTCCTCAAAGAGTAGTGCAATAAAATTTAATTTTTTCTATCGCAATAATCTGGTGCTACCTTTGATGTTCCATATGTAAAGCATACAAATTGGTCCTTGATGATAAGGCATTTTCATGCATAAAATTTCTCAATATCAATGTTAGCATGTGTTTGTGATGATGCATGCATATGCATATATGATGTATAAACTAAAATATTTCTTTCAAATAATAAAATTCATAAAAAACAAACAATATAACTTTTTTTATTACTCAAATAAAATTTTTTTTGAGCTTCCTATTTTCTAATATCAAATATTTGAAAATTGAATCTAGTTCTAAGGGAACATTGTCAAAATAATTATTTTTTGCATGTAATTCACTAGTGAAAAAAATCTTGAAATAATCATTGAGGGTTAACGATTCATATTTTCTTAAGTTAACCATATATTACTTCAATATCATAAAGATAAACTAAAATAAGCAAATCATGAAATGTAATAGCATGAGAACATAAAAATAAATAAATGTTGTAATATTAGAGTTGAAAATAAGATTTTTTTTGTTTATTTTGTAATGTTATTGTATATAATTTGTAATAAATTCTAGCAATTAAAATAATTTTTTTTAAATTAAAAGATGCTAGTTTAATGATAAATTAGAAATTATGAAAAGATCTTACAACAAACCATTCCTTAATACCAAGTTAATATAAAATGATATGCTAAAACTTATTTTCTGGTCATCGATAATTGAAAATTTCCTATGTTCATGGAACAGTCCATATAAAGGCCTAACTAAAAGTGTTATAGCTTTACAATAAAAAATCTTAGTATCGCTAAACAATTAAATACTTTCCAAAAGCTTAAGACCTGCATTAAGCATTAACATAGGGGATGTTAACCTAATGAAAAAGTGGTTTTAGAATACTAAACAAGAAAATCACACGTTCACTAGAAAGACTAGAAACTGTGATTAGATGAGTAATTTCTCAGAAGTTGAAGTTAAATGATTAGGAGCTTTCTTAGAGATTTGATGCTCTTGAGAATAATAGATAATATTTTAGGATCTCCCTTTTTTAAGCCTTTCACTCTCCTTCTTAGGTTACTTTAAAAATCATGTTATTATATAGAATACACACAACATGTTTTTATTAAACTATCTTAATGGTAGCACTTTGTAATTTTATTCAAATTACATTACTTACATTATTGTGAGTATCACCATTCATAGATATCTTAAAGCTATAATGATAATTTTTTAGGCTCAGCTATGAAAGGTTATTATTTCTTCTTTTGCAAAAATGTGGAACATATTTTAGAATTCTAAATTATACTTTTAAAAATCCAAAATTCATCACAAATTTTGAAACTAAAAATGAGATAGATCTGGTTGATCAGCCTCAACAAATGTGTATAGAAGATGGTAATCTTAATGTGAAATGTTATAATAGATTGATTAATGAATCATAATGCATATGCTAAGAAAAGCTTCCAATTGGAGTAATCCAAACTAAGAATTGAAACATTATTAAAATGCTTTGGGCCAATATGAAAGATTTATGCTAGGTAGTCTACTTAACTATGATTGTACTTCTTACAAAGTAAGATATAATTCAATACTATGACGAACTCTATAACCATTCATGTACAAGTAGTAGATAAGTGTCATTGTATTTATTTAGTAATAAATGAAAACATTAGTGCAATTGAAAGTCATGATAAAGGATCAAAGAATTGAAAGAAAGTCGGTAATGATTCCAAATAAATAGAGAGCCTGATATATTATCTAATTAAATCCATCATACTCAACTTGTGCCATTGAACAAGTCTTTACACAAGGTTGATATGGAAGACGTGTTGGCCAATGAATCAAGGAGTACTGGATGATGAGGATGTAGAAACATGTTTTGTAATCAAAATTGATGAACAATTACATTGGTTATTAGATCAAATGAGAAAGAAGTTGCTTTGAAAGATGTTGCTTTTTCTCATTCTTTTGATATCTTATTCCTAAAAGGAACAATAAATTTTATAGGTGGCTTCATAGTGCACAACTTTTCTATTGTATTGATATTACAAAAAATATTGTAATAATAAAATTTTATGTAATCGTTATACTTTAGCAAATGTGCTCAAAATTTTATGAACCTTTCTTCTGTATCTTTGCTATAATCATGTTCAAGTTTGATGGGAATATATTGTAATGGGTTGGATTGGTATTCTTTTCCATACAAAAAATAATGATCTTAGATATTAGAAGAATAGTTATCATTTGTTAAAATTGAGAGATTATGTGGTCATTGATTTCCCTGATATGAAACAAGACCAAATAGGACTATTCCTTTTCCAAGAATATCATTAACTTGACATTTCTTATGTTGACCAAAGTAGTTTATCAAAATTCATTTCTTAAGCTAAAATGATAGATATATGATAAAATCTAGTTGTTTTTTGATATTTTAGATCATTATTTTTAGCCCCAAATGCCTAGTAATTTCGATGAGAAAAAATTCAAGTCAACCATATTATTTTTAGCCCCAAATGCATTTTGTACATTTCATTATGGAGGCATTAGTTTAACAACTCTTCTTATGACCATACATAATATATGAACACATCTAATTAAGCTTATTTTAAGCTTTGCAAACTTTTGAATTTTGTTATTAATTTTGAACCACAAATGAATACAGTTACTAGCTCTTCAAGCCTACTAATTTGTTACTACATTTCCTTCCCAGAATATGTGGTATAATTAAACTACTTTGGAATGAAATTGATTCATTCTATTTAGTTACATTAATGTATAGCTGGGGTTTCTAATCCCTTTTTGAATCATTTCAATAATGATGTTTCTATAACCCAAAATTATCATATAAATTTAAACAAAATTTAATTTTAATGGCTTCAATATATATATATATATATTGTAAATTTAGAGTGCTTTAATAGCTCTACCAAGTAGTCTCCAATCACACAAACACAACTTATAAGGCCTTGGTTATTTCTAGTTAGTCCACTGGAATTTTATTTTTCGAAATCCAGAGTCCATTGAACCACTTTTTCTATTATTTAATTGATTTCAAAAAATCAAGTAAACAATGCATCTTTTACAATTTGAGGACTTATTGAACTTCTATACATTATTAAGCAACATTTTACAATTCATAAGTATTGTTTAAATCTATCAGGAAAATAATAGGGAATATTTGCTCATTGTGTTGTTTTGAATTTTTATCTTTTAGATATTACAGCATATCAGAGATGGTAGAATAATAAATTCTCAATAGCTATTTAGTTTGTGTGACTACCCTTCCATCCTTGTTGATGCATTCTATGAATCATGATGTTTTGGGTTTGTTTAACGCCATGACTCATTAAAAAGGGGTTGCATAAGATCCATTTGAGAGACCTTATAAGCACAAAAACAAATTTGTCTATAAATTGAAATTCAACTTTTTGAAGTTGTTATTAAAAGGTAATTAGTTATTTAGGGTTGTCCACATTAATAGAGATATTTTGGAAGGTTGATAATTATTCCATATTTTTTGTGACTTTTTAATACAACAATTAATTAACTCTAAGCTTGTCACATCCTGAATTGATAGTGAATTTACCATCATTATTGAGGGTTCAATAACTTTTGCCATCGTAATCTATTTTGTTCCAAGTATTGCAAAATACAAAATAGTGAGATGATTCTTTATATTTGACTCCAAGTCATTAAGTATTTGCCACAACATTCTTTATGAAGGAACCTACATCTGAAGTATGTAAAGTAGATAATGTTTGAGGTGTAAACATTTTAAAAAAGCTTTACATTATATAAATCCATAATATCCTTTAGTTTCTTAACCAGTAATCCAATAAGGAAGAGCAGCATACATACAAGAGAATGTCCTTAAAATCATGTTGGAATTGTCAACTAGATCAAAAAATACTAGAAAAATTCTAACACCTAGCTGTGCTTGATTTTTATTCGTGAGGTTCTTTGGAAACTTGAGTCGAAAAGCATCTCTTTAGATTTAAAAAATCAAGAATGAGTAAAATAATGCAATTAATCAGTATGAATGATTAATTTAAAATTTTATTAAATATAAACTTTTACTCAAAATCGATGTTTCTCTTTGTTAATTATTTAAGCTTGGTCACATGTCCTCTATACTATTAACTCTTCATTTCAAATATAAACTTGTTTGCCTATGGGTCATTAATTTCCTTCCTTTTAATTTATTTCTTATATGACATTTGAGTTTTGTACATTCATCTTAAGCAAATAAGCTCCTTGCATTATGTCGAGAATATTTCAATTAAAGTGTGAGTGAATTATCGAGAAACAGATTATTTGTTTCTCCGAAAAATATGTTAAAAAAATTTTAAAATCATTTAAGCTTAAATAAATGTCTAAAAGTAATTTTGTGAAAATTTTAATTTTTTTTTGAAAATTTTTAATCTCTGTTTAATAATAAAATTTCGAGAAAATTGTGAAACAGAAAGGTCAACAAATATTTGAGAGTACATAAGCATTTTTTAGATGATTCAACTTAAAATCAAATCTATGTCCACTCTCAGAACAAACAAGGCATAAAAAAGAATTTATATAAGTCCTTTACCAAAACAATGGATATGCTATACTATCATAACAATTAAATATAAAAATAGGCTACAATGGCTTTATAATAATGTTAGATATCTAGAAAGAGGAATGGAGAGTGTTGATTAAAATTTATACAAAGTAATTCCTACCCTTGAGAAATGATCAACAAAGCAAAAGTATTTTAATTTAATAAAATAGAAAAAGAATAATTAAGAGCTTTGTTGTTTTTAAGAAAGAATATCTAGTTATCAAAGAAGGACACAAAGTATACAAGTAATGATGAGCACTAGCTACTAATGGCTTTAATGTCATTACTTCAAATGTTTCTTTAGAAGTTTTTAAAAATTACATCAATTTACTTTGATAAAAAAATTACCCAATTTATAAACATTTTTTAATGGTTAAAAAGTGTTTACCAAACTAACCATTTGATATTTTTAATTTATTATTTTTTTAATTAAAAACTTAATATTATTTAAATAAAATTTATAACAACTAGTAAATATTGGTTAAAATAGTCATCGCATAAGAGCTACATGATCAAAAGAATCTTGGAATGCTTGATGGTGAAAATTACACAAATGGTTAGTTAGAAATAAAGAGTAATTTAGATATTTTGATTTCATATGAATTGTTAATTATGAATTATGATCTAATGTGTAGATTTAATTTTATTTATGGATTAAATGTAGACCATGTGATCATTTAACGGGGCGATCAGATAATTATTAGAGTTATGGCTTAAAAAAGATGATTTTGGTAATGATCATATGATTATAAATTGCTTGATTAGAAAATTCACATCACTATTGCAATTTACAATTTAGCTATGAGGAAACAGCATTAAATTTAGCTCCTACATGATGTACTTGCTATTATTTTTTTCTTCTTTCAAGAGATTTTGTTTGCTTTAAAAGTAGTTTGGTTTCAAGGTTAGTGCCACCATGTTTATTCAAGAGAAAGTCACAACACTTACAATAAGATGATTAATTTATCTATAAATGTAGAGAGTAGTGCCTTGATTTAAGATAATTCCATCTATGTTTAGGAGTGACGCATAAATTCAATTTTTGTAGCAAATGGGTTTGACATTAATGCTCTATGCCAAAAGGTGTTACATAGCTTTAGGTTAGTTATTCGAGTGGAATTAGTTTTTTAATTTTTAAATTTAATTAATTATTATGGAAAAAATAATGAAAGCTAAGAAAAATGATTCTTAAGATGATCATGGTATGATTTCAAAGACATTAAAAACAAAAAATTTAATTTTAAGTTGATTAATTTAAATTTCAATTTAAATTTTATAGATTACATAGATGATTTAAATTAAACTAGTTAAAAATACTTAAAATTTAACACAAAATATATCTCTTTGAGGCCTACCACTCTAAGGATTTGATATTTACTACTCTTCTTCTTTAGAGGTGAACAACACAAAATCATAGTTTTAGAAGTTTGTATCATCTCTTTAAAGGCACTCTTTATCACTTATGTTGACAAAGTATATGTGAGCTTTATGATTATGTCAAAATCTCACAAATTGGGCTATTATCATTAAAATCTCTTTGATCCTCCACTAGGTTATTAGGATAAAAAAATCGACCATTTTATTATATATCAAAGTAAACCTTTAAAAGTTAAAAAAACATCCAATGTATATATTCAGTTAATCAAATGAGTATTTTTTAATAAAATAGATTTAAATACACACATAGATATACATACACACACACATATACACACGAACATATCAATTTTCCATAACCTAACTCTCAAGTGAACTTACACTATCAAACTTAAGTTTAAAAAAACCAAAAGTGTAACAAAATTCTAAAAAATCACATTATCAAATTGCACTTGTAGTTAAAAGCAAAATATTATCATGCTAGAAATATAACTATTTTTCTTATTTAAAAGACCAAAAAATGAATAAAATATCTACAATTTAAATAAAACCACTCAATTCTAATCCAATCTAAGGAAGTATCATGAATAACTACCAAGTTTTGATAGAAAGAAATAACAAGCAAGAAGTCTAAAAAGAAAATCTAATATAGTCCTATATCAATTAAAATATTTTTGATGATAAATAAGTATCAATTCTATTATTATTGATGATGAAATAAACAAAATGAATTATCCAACTAATTCACTAGCTCAAAAAATCTCTTTCTCAATGCCTACTTGAACTTTAGCAACTTGATCTTACTATAATGGGGAGTTTATGGTGGTAATCTTTGAGCCATACAATGAAACTATTATGCACTAATGCAAAATATGAATATAACAATGGAATAAATATTTTGAATGAATGACATCAGTTTCTAATTAACAAAAAGATATGATCATCTATTAACTAATTCAAAATATATTCCCTTACTTTGTGACCAACTACATACTTAGCATCTAGTTCATGATATAATATAATTTCCTATGCATAAGAATCATGACAGGCCCAACCACTTTTTCAAATAATGTAATCTAGCATTTGACTTGGTAATGATAATCACATGGACATCCATGTAGTATTCTAATAGTCTTCAAGAACAATGAGTGGTCCTGAATAGAAGAAAGCACACCATTGGGTTTCTTTTAGGACAAAATGTGTAATTTTTTCTTTTCGAGATTATTCATACAATGGCTTCCAAGAATTGCTACAGATTCTTATCATGAAATGTCATGCACCAATTATAGGATTAACTATTCAAATTTAGCTAACACCAAGCCAAAGGGGTGGGGTAGCTAAAGAGGCAACACACATGAGAAAGCTATCCAAGAAAACTTTAGTCAAGAAGGAATGAAGATCAACATAGGTTGCATTTCTTATGTTAAGCCTATTACCAATTCATTGGCACAAAGAAAGGGTATTCTGAAAGAGATTTGACAAATAAAAATTTGCTATACAGAAAGAACAATATAAATGTCACATGGGTGTAGACTAAAAGACTTGACAAACATTAATAAGAAATCATATATAAAAGATTGAGTAATGAAGTAACTTGAACATATAGCCGATTTAAATGAAACAAAAAGTTGAATTGAGAATAGCAAAGAAGGTGACAATTAGTAGTAGAAATCTAAGAAAATATAAGTTATCAAAGTGGAAAGGAACAATGAAGTGCATGGAAATGACATAAAAAAAGTGAATCAATGATGTTAAAGAAACATCAAAATGAAAGGAAAGATTATGCAACATCCATAAGAAATCAAAATAATAGTGTTAATAAGTAAACTTGTACACTATCCCATCGCAAAAGCTTTGCATCCTTCCTCCTAATATTGAGGCCTAGAAGATTCAGCAAGTTGGAGTTTGCATTGTAATTAACCCTTGACCTCAATTAAGAATAATGGAAAAAGTTTAATTTTGCACATGTACAGATCATATCTTTGAAAGGGCATGCCTCCCATTTTACAAAGAGACTATGTAGAGAAAAAAAATTTAAAATGTAAAATTGATGTTATTAGCTCTTACCAAATCAATTATAAGATCACCCATTTTACTTTCAAGAAATCTATTTTCTAAAAGTTAGTTTCCAAAGATTTGGTAAAAGTTATGGGGAAATAGGTTTCTAAAAGTTATTTTTTTGGCCGAAGTTTCGAAGGACCAAACAATTGTGAAACTATCTTTGTAAAAAGTTGCAATTTCATTTTTTATTTTCCAAGTTCATATGAGTCATCAAAATCAATTTGTTTTCGGGTTTTTTGGACAAAATTGATGAATTGCACACCATTGAATGTGTTGCAGCTAAAGTTCAAGTACGTGTGTTGTCGATCTAGACATCAGATTTTTGTAGTGTCGATTATGTCTTCGTCAAATTTTAGTTTTTCAGTCATCCATGAAGTAAGCGGGTAAATGTGACATCAATGTTGTTGTGGATCAAGTCTGGTTCACAATATAACAAAGTGTGATGGTAAGTAAGCGAGGCATTAGTAGATCTAGTTTCATTTGTGGGTCTTGTAACTTTTGCTACTTTTAAATTCATCATCATGTGTAAGCATAAAGGTTCTTGGTGTCTTTGTAGGTCATATGAGCTCATGATTTTGATTGGACTTTAAAGACCTATTCATTGATCTATTCCAAAAAAAACATGGTCTATGTATGCCATTAGCTTTAATATAGTTAGTGGTGGGTAACAAACAAAGGCAACGACAAAAGTGGGGGACTTTTTGGATCTTTTTCACTCTTTTCACGTGAAAGTTGAGCCTATAATATAATTTTAGGAAATATATTAACTTCACATATAAAGAATAGGTAATTGATTCCCCAAAAGTGTTAGTAGATGTTTGATTGGTTTCTAAGCATAAAAAATGTTAAATAATGACCATTCTAAAAATCTTACCAAGATTTTTTGCTTTGATTATCTCTGAAAAAACTATTACACTTAGAGAAAATGTTTATGCTATACTTTAAAGAGCTTACTTTACACGTTTAAAAGTTTGTAGATTTTTTATGATAAAAGTTATTCCTCCTAAATAATCAAACATGTAGTGCCAACAGTAATTGCATTCTTTGTAAGTTAAAACAAGATAAGAATATTGGTAGTAACAAAACACTACCAAGAGTATTTTAGTTGGTTTAGTTTCTACCCAAGTGAACCATTGCATAACAAGTTGAGAAGGCATCACAAGTTATTTCAAAAGGTAAACACACATCCTTCACCTTGAGCGTTTCACTGCTTGTGTTAGTGCATAACACCTTTTATTTTTTTGCTAGTGGGAACATAACCTAAGTTTTCCTCTTACAATGTTAAAGCCAAACAATCTTGAGACATTTTTTGGTTAGAGCTTCACAAAATGGCTTCTTTGTAACTAAAACCCAATAAACTTATAATTCTAAAAAACAAATCCCTTAGCTTAAAGCAAAATACACAAGATTCTATAAAATGTGGGACAAGTGTAGAACATATGAAAAATGATAGAAACATTCCCATAAACTTTTTTGATGCATGAGATAAATGAGGAAATTATCTACACCAATGTACTTTACTTCTTCAACATAACTTCCAATAAGTAAATATAAGCTTTTGATGTTTGCAAGGGTGGTTTTAAAAAAGAAAAATGTCATAAAAATAATTAAGTGAAGAAATAGTAGTATTTGATTGCATTAAGAAATGTTATGTACCATGAATTCTAAAATTGTTTATTCAACTCCTCTTATAAAAACTTTAGAATAGTTTTGCTTTCTTAAAATTAATTTAATCCCTTCAAATTGTGAATTTAACATTAAACATTCATAGATAGGTTTAGAACTAACTTAAAAACATCTAGTAGATATGCAAATTTATTGTGTACCCAAATGGTTATATTTACTAGTGTTTAATAATTTCTAGTGAGCAAGATATAATTGATGTTAAGAATAGTGTCTATATGCATTTTCTTGTTATGTGCATTTATACTAACTTTCCACACACATATAACAATGTACTATCAATTGTTTTGTGGCATAGGTTTGTAGAATTATTTTAACAAATGTTTCTCTATTTTGCACAAGGTTCATAAACATATGCTGGATACAACCATGATTTACGCTTGCTTAACAAATACTCGAAGTACCTTAGATCTTTGTTTGTCGTAATACATTTTCTTTAGTACATGCATGCTACCATTGCACTAGTTAGATTTTCAAAACATTTTAAAACCATTTTATGGGTGAAGTTTGATAACATTCAAATGACTTCTTTTGACATATTTTTAAAAACATGATGCATGCAAATTGAATCATATAAGATAAATTTTTGAAACTATACAGAACGTTTTCCAAAAATTGTTCTTGATTTTTTGACATTGTGACAGATCTTTGTTTCTTTCAAGCCTTCGCGATTCTTCCTAGCTACAATTTGCATTTCTTTTGCAAATTGAAAGTTTGTTGTAGAATCAAGAATCAGAATGAACTATTGTTGAGTATTCACTTTGAGTAGACTTCATTTGGACCTACTTTTAAGCTTGTTGAATTAATATCTTTATCACAAAAGGGTTGACTATAGGTCACATACCTTTAGTGTAATATAACTGACTAAACAAACTTGTTAGTGGTTTACATTATTAATATTGTTATCAACTAAACTTAAACTTGAGTCATGAGACCTAAGAGGCCAACAACATAGGTATTATGTGATCCATATGAAACAATATTGAATATTAAAAGAGTAAAACTAATATTATAAAATAATTTAGATTTTTCATAAATAAGTAAATAATTGTTAATGAAAATAAAAATAATAGGAAAAGCAAACATATATAATGTTATATACATAATGAAAAATCTAAGATCCTGAAAACTATATCTATAAAACGTTAAATAAAAATTTTTTGTCTATAGGCATAGATCATATAAAAATTTTCTTATCATAAAAGAGGATTCTAGTTATTAGAAGTATCATAAATATGTTATTACAAAAAAAGAAATAAACTTTAAAAAATATTTAATTTAAGAAAATAAATAATATTAATGTACATGTGATAAGCCTAAAAAAATTTATAATGATAAGAAAGAGAGATGTCATTAATATAAAATATTATTTACAATAAATACTTATAAAACTTTTCTTGATAATAGATGCTAAAAAAATTCTCATAGGGAACAAAATTAAATATTTCATAAAGTAGAAAAAATCATTAAGAACATGATACAATTAAAATGATAAAGGCCATGTGCAAAACATATTCAAAAAAGTATTCTCATTATAAAAGTGAATAGTAATTTGTATCATTAAAAGATAATTATGAATCTATTTAAACATTTGGAATATTTAAAAGTAAGTCCATAAAAGTTGAATAAATATTGTCAGCATGCAATATTTGTCCACACCCTAAAATCACGTTGAATAAGGGTTATGGTTCAGATGGAAGAGGAGTTTTAACTTTGTTGGCTAGTTTTTCCTTTTCTCCATGCAATGTCACATTTATTTTTATGTATTTATGTGAATTGAAGAAATTAAATTGTTTTTTATTCAATGGATCCATTTTATTACCTAAAAAGTGCTTTTATGTAATTAAAATATGCAGATTAATAGTTGGATGTGTGATTTCTTAGTCATGAAGGAAATTTTGTGCATGCTCACACTCATGAAAAAGAGATGAGGCATGTCTTCTATTACATTCTCTTTTATTCAAACTTTTGTTTTTCATATTTACTTTCATATCAGAGTTCTGTTTGATCATAAGTAATAAGTTATCAAGCTCCATTTCTTATACACCACAATGTGTGTATTGAACTTAAATTGGGTTATCTTTTGTTATACCCTTTCTTGCTTAGCTTAGAGAATTTTTCAGTGCAAGATAAGATGTAGTATAAGGTTAGCTAAGGCCATATAAGTATTTTTCTTTTCTATTTAAAAATTTAAGTTTATATTATACTATAACAAGTCATGTATAAGGCTAAAAGGCTTACAAATATATTATGTTTCATCAATTATTTATCTAGTAGTATCCTTATCATTTTTCTTTTAGTGTTAACATTGTTTCTACAAAACTTTAGTAGAATTTGTGTAGTGAAAATACAAAATTTTAATTTTGACATTTAATATCATCATTGTCATTGTGGAGCTCTAGTTTGCATATAAAATGAAATAGTGGAAGGCATATTCCGCCCTTCCTTTCCTTAACTTTTCTTCTTTCATTATTCTTCCTATTTGTGTAATTAGAGCTAAATTAGATTTCAACCATCAGATTCCTATCACATGTACCCATACTATCAATTTTTTCTTATCAAAGCATAATTTGTGTTATTCAAATGAACATGATTATCCACAACCATTAGTTTTGCATTGTCACACTTTGTTGTACTTTGCTCATTTTTAGAAATTTTTTTCATCCCTCATTATGGCTCTTAATCATTGCATTTTTACTACATACATGATTTCAACACATTACTATAAACATTCTTCAAATAATTCTTGAGTAGTAGAAATTCAGTAGCCACACCAATGGCCTCGCTATCTTGTTTATATGGCACAACCTTATTATGCATCATATTCACCAAGTACATCACAAGTGAGTGATAGTCGCAAGTGACTTGTCTCTTTTACACCATAACTAATGACTAACGTAGCAAAGTCTAATTTAGCTCTAAATACAAAAATAGGAAGAATAATGAAAGAAGAAAAAGCTAAGAAAAGGAAGGGTAGAATATGCTTTCCACTATTTCATTTTATATGCAAACAAGAGCACCACAATGAACATGATTATCCACAACCGTTAGTTTTGCATTGTGACACTTTGTTGCACTTTCCCCATTTTTAGAATTTTTTTCCATCCCTCATTATGGATGTTAGTCATTGCATTTTTACTATATACCTAATTTCAACACATTACTTTAAACATTGTTTAGGTAATTCATGAGTGGTAGTAATTCAGCAACCACACCAATGGCCTCGCTATCTTGTTTATGTGGCACAACCTTATTATGCATCATATTCCCCAAGTACATCACAGGAGAGTAATAGTCGGAAGTGACTTGTCTCATTTACCCCATAACTAAAGACTAATGTAGCAAAGTAATTACATCTAGCTACTTCAAGATAAATTGATATTAAACATGGCTTACCAAAGATCAAATCAACTTTTTAAATTATTTCTAGCCTAGTTTGGAAGAAAATTTCAAACAATTTATCAATGAAATTTTACCATATTTTGATGTAATTCTTATGCCATTAATGCCCTGCACTTTTTACATTATGTATATTTTGCTAAAATTAAATTTATATTCTTGTTTGTTAAATTAGATTACAAACTTTTTTATCCAATTTTGTGTTATATTCATTCAATTTATTAAAAATGAGCACTATAATTATCTCTTAGTTTCATCCAATTCTATTCTTCTCAAACCACAAAATGATTCATGTTACACAATTAATGTATTTTATTACTTAATCCACTTTTAGAATCCATTTGACTATTATGTGCAATCTCTTGCTACGTTTCAGATGAAAAGTTTTTTTGGGTAGCTACAATTTTAATTAATGAGAATATTATTATTTAATAAAAATTACCTTGGTTACTTACATCTACAAATATTAATCCAATTGCACTTCTTATAATCATTTCAATGAACCTTGATAAATCCATTAAAGTTTAAGATGCTCAAACATACTGCATTACTATTAACTAGGAAATTTCTCAAATAATATTTGGTGTAATGGACTTATATGGCTGTAGTTATATTATAGAAATTAATCTTTTATGCATTACTTATTTTCTAACATTTTTACCTTAATTT
>JAIUJO010000125.1:821246-875397 GCA_023846275.1 Vanilla planifolia | reverse complement strand
AATGAGCACTATAATTATCTCTTAGTTTCATCCAATTCTATTCTTCTCAAACCACAAAATGATTCATGTTACACAATTAATGTATTTTATTACTTAATCCACTTTTAGAATCCATTTGACTATTATGTGCAATCTCTTGCTACGTTTCAGATGAAAAGTTTTTTTGGGTAGCTACAATTTTAATTAATGAGAATATTATTATTTAATAAAAATTACCTTGGTTACTTACATCTACAAATATTAATCCAATTGCACTTCTTATAATCATTTCAATGAACCTTGATAAATCCATTAAAGTTTAAGATGCTCAAACATACTGCATTACTATTAACTAGGAAATTTCTCAAATAATATTTGGTGTAATGGACTTATATGGCTGTAGTTATATTATAGAAATTAATCTTTTATGCATTACTTATTTTCTAACATTTTTACCTTAATTTATTTATATTATACTTATTCTAAATAAGGCATCGAAAGAAAAACAAGTTGAATTTGTGTTAGTTCCAAAAAAAACTTTTTGTTCCTAATTTAAAATATAAAACTAAGCATAAAAGTTTATTTGCTGATGCATATGAATTGCTTTGGATAAAATGATAAGTAACACTTTTAAAATAAATATTGAACTTCGTGAATACATTAACAATATAAATAAATATGTTATTTGACCTCATAGTCTATTTAATTGACATAAGACAAATTATATTATAAGGTCAAATAATGATCATATGCAAATTTTTCTTAGATGATTGCTATTATACAATTTGCTTTTTATGATAGTTTTGTACAAGGAAAGGTTTTGATACATTAAGGTTAACATTTTGATACATAGATTGGCCTTTGTTCCTTATTCTTTAACTCTTTTTCCACTTTTCATTATCATTATGGCATGAAGGCATGATCTAAATGTAGTTGATGGTTTCCCATCCAACATTTTTATTCCATCATTTTTTTCTTTTTTTATTTGTATTAAAATATTTTTCATACTTTTATATATTATATATTTTTAGCTAACATAGTATTAATTTGTTATTAATAACCAATATTGTTATAATTATTTTCTATTTGTTTTTTAATTTTTTTATGTTTCTCAAAGTACGTGTGATGTTTTATGATAAATTGTACACTATATTTCGATTACCTTTTCGATATCTTGTAGCATCTGTTGTACATTTTTTTACACCTAAAAAAATATTTGTTCCACTTTTTTTTGGTAAAACAAGTTTTCTTGTCATATTTTAATGATGTTGTGTTATGAATATATTTTTAATGTTATCCATTTTTGTTCTTATTTATTTTATTTCTCTCAATTTTTTCATTTTTTAACTTTGCTTATTTCTTATGCTTGGAATTATTGTCAATTCATTTTTTATAAGTTATACAATTTGAATAATTTTCATTATAATTTTTCTTTGTTTAGATTTCTTGGTATATAATTTTTTTTTTCATTTTCTTGTAAAATCCCACTATATTGGGGCAATCATAGGCTTGCCTAGCTTGCAAAAAAAAATTACAAAAAAATGAAAATAGATCAAATCCTAGAATCATTTTATTATCTTAATGATATTTTATTAATTTTTTTAAGTTATATTATCATTTTCCTTGCATACTTCTTACCATTTAAATTAAAATTTAGTGATTTATTAATAAATTATAAAAAAATTTCATTATTTTAAATTAGATCTCATTTTACAACAAAAATTAAATAATATTTCTATTTTAGTAAAAACATAAAAATGTCAAAAGAAATAACTTTTTAACAATTTTTAAAATTTTAAAATAATTCCTTAAAAATAGTCAAACAAATTCTATTTATAACATATTTAAGGAAAATATGCTAATGCAATCAAAGATTTACATAATCTATTTTAAGAAAATTAAAAGAATAAAATATGATACTCTTTGTATAAAATTGCAATTGAATATTTTGGATAACTATAAAATATTGAAAATATAGGCAACTAATATCAATAAATCACAACAAAGATTTGTCAGATTAATCGCAAATTACTTTCCATTTACTGTGATAAAAGAGAATAAAAGAAAAAAATCATAGTAAGCAATTTCTATGAATTCAAAACAATATTATCAATATCTTAAAAAAAATAATATACAATAATAAAACTTTATATAATAAGAATTTAAATTTTATTTAAATAAAATAAAAATTTTAAAAAAGTTAAAATATTAAAGATTTCAAAATATTTATATATGCTCCAAAAGTCTAATTTTTTCTTCATAATTTAATATTAAATTTAAAAAACTTAATGCATTCTTAATGAACAACATTTTACAAATAAGTGTCATAGATGTTAAAAAAATTTTAATATAAAAAATAATAATTAAAAATATAAGTTTTAGAAAACTGGCAAAACATAAAACTTAAAAAATGTAATGTTACCCTAAAAATGTACTGCAAATAATTATACTATTTAAAAAAACAATAAAAAAATTCCTAAAGAAATAAGTAACAAAAACTTTCCAGTGCCATAAAAAAATATCAAAGAAATGATAAATTTATATAAGTTAATAATTCAACAAAAAACTAAATGAGAGATAATTTATATGTATAATATTATTTTCAAAACATATTTTCCATATTGACTACTTGGAAATTTTAAAATATAAAAGAATTAACAATATTTTCTAAGAAAACTTTTCCTATGAACTTTAATAAAAATTAACTTTGTAATTATAAAATATTATAATTTTTAATGAGAAATGTAAAAATAAAAAATTCATTAAAAATGCTCAAATTCATAAATGTCTTCTTATTATTTCAAAATTAATTTATTTAAAATAATTTAAATATTAATTATATAGATATGAAAGTCTTATTTATTCAAAATATTTAGATTATGAGATGTAATCCAAATAGTTTGAGAAATTAAACATGTGAGGGTAAATGCTATAACATAAATTAAATAATTCTATGTTATGTTAAATGATTCCAATTAGAATAAAAATACAATGATGATAAAAATTATTTAAGTTATTCTTAAAAAACTTTTGAATAAATTATATTATTTGAAAATATTATTGAAATTAATTATTTTGTACATAACGAGGATAAGAATTAAAAATAATTCTTCAACAAAGAGTTTTTCTATTGATACATTAGAATAAATAAGTAGTCACTATCACCAATATTTAAATATTTAAAATAACTTATTTAATTTAAATAGTACTTAGATTAAAGAGTGTTGAAATATAAAAGATATAAAACCATTTTATTATTATAATTGAAACATAAAACTTATAAAAATAATTATGATAATTGAATATTTAATATGTAGAAAACTATTTATAACTTAATTATCAAAATTAACACCCATATGAAAAGTTAAATAAGTTTGAGAAATAATTAGTTTATTTATAATAAAGTTATTAAAATCAAAAGTATAGAACACTTAAATAATTAGTTTATTCTTGCAACAAATTGGTGTTATCCTTCATTTGAAAAGTTAAATAAGTTTGAAAATAATAATTTGTTTATAATAAAATTGTTAAAACAAAAAGTATATAACACTTAAATAGATAGTTTACAAATGAATTACAATTGGTGCATCCATCTTATTAGTAATAACAAGATTTTTTTTACCTACATTATTGTGAAATTTTGTAAGGTGTTGTATAGATTTAATGAATATCTTTAATACAACACCATTATCTAGAATCAAAAGAGAAAGAATTTTAGGAATGTCATAGGTCTTCTTTATATCAACCTTAAAGCTATGGAAGAACACTTTTTTGAAAACATTTATCAATAATTTCACTTTTTTAAGTTGATGAAAAGTGTTTTTGGATTTTTACCTTTCTTCATTTTATAATTTCTTAATTTCAATGACTTCTATTTTTAGCTTTTATGATAAATTTTGTCTTCCAAATAT
This sequence comes from Vanilla planifolia, assembly GCA_023846275.1. Classification (NCBI taxonomy): domain Eukaryota; kingdom Viridiplantae; phylum Streptophyta; class Magnoliopsida; order Asparagales; family Orchidaceae; genus Vanilla; species Vanilla planifolia. Next base: position 871,507 of record JAIUJO010000125.1, on the reverse strand, counting down.
TTCAAATTTTCTAATCAAAGTGTTTTATTAATGCCTTGCTGAGCATAGTAAGGAATAGATATTATTTGAGTAAAGACTATAGCATAAATAGTGAATACAATTTGATAGCTCAACCTGTTAACTTTGGAGTCAACGACAACGATATCTCTTGAGTGACTAATCTACAAAGAATTTCATTTTAAATCTTTATGGTTTGCTTGTTAAACTTTTAAATTTTTTATAATTGTGGCACATAAAACTATCAACCTTGTATCTATATGTCAATTTAGTTTAAGTTATATTTCATTTGAAGGCATTTGTGTTTTTGAAAGTTCTATAAATATTCAAATATTTTTTATATATCAATTTTTATTATTATTAAAAATATGTTTTTTCTTTAGCACACCCTAACTACTGATCCCAAAGGGCACCAGTGAGGTGACTCGTACCACTGGGGGCATGGGCCTCAGGCACCGCCATAGGCAAAGAACTCATGAAATCTAATTTTGGATAAGCACAAATATTAGTCAAGTCATTTTACTATTGTAGTCTCTTGGTTAAGCTTGAGTATTAGTAGTTTGGTGAATTACATATCAACCAAGTTAGGAGAAACGAGTCAAGACAGTCTTGTCAATTTCTTTAAAGAAATTGGCTCATACAAGACTAATAGATGTGTGATGGAGACCAAGTGTATGACTTCTCAAGAACACAAGGGGTAGTAAACCTCAATCAGCTGATTATAATATGTAGTTAATGTATTATGAGCATGAAATACTTCAACTATTTAAAAATGTGGGATTAAATAAAAGTTATTAGTAAATTTAAGATTTCTATACTGATGTGCATTTTTTGCATTCAAATAGTCAAGAACATGGCCGCATTTGTGAAAAGTTAACTTTATTTAGATGTTCATTCAGAATAGTTGATTGAATGGTTGAGAGTCTCCCCTCAAGCTTGAAAGTTATCTTATAATTAGTATTATCCATCTGATTTTCAAATTGAATGCTCTAGATCATATTTCACTCTGATTAGAATTTTGACCCATTATCATTTAAGATGATGCGATGATTACTGCTTCATTTTCTTAATCATATGGCACTGTACAAACTTCTCCATTTGCATCGATTGGCTTTATGAAAACTAGATTTTTATATGAATTGAAACAAAGTTCAAACTACAAGCAAAAAATTTTATACAATTTCTAAAGTTGTGGATTTTAGTTAGTCTCTACTTCTCCTTCCATTGTTCATGATCATTTTTACATTTCTTGGAAACATTTGCTTTATTCATTAGTAATACATCTTGTTTTTAAAGAAGTAAAGGTGTTGGAAATTTTGTAAGAAAAAATGGTAAAGTTTCATTGGAAATTGAAGTTCTCCGAATGGAACAAAAATTTTTAGATTATAGCATAGAATTTATGCAATTCTAATTCTTTGTGATAATTTAAGTGCAATTTATTTAGCTAAAGATCTCGTTCAACACTTAAGAACAAAACATATAGCATTAGATATAACTTTATTAGAGAGCATGTATTAAATAAATAATTCAATTGTTATTTGTGCTATTGTATACCTAATTAGTTGATATTTTTACTGAGCTATTGGCTATCAATGTACTTAATAAACTTAGATTAAGATTAGGTGTCATTAACACATTTGAATTATTACTAAAATGGGGATAATCAATTGTTAGAATTCTGGATGAGTGTATGCTAGTATTCAAAACCAAGGATAAGTATTTACTAATACTTTATTAAACTTAGTATTATTTTAGAAGCAATTGAGTATTAAAATTCTTATAAATATTCAATTATTTTTTATATATACACAAAGTTTTATTATTATAATAATTATAATTTATCTTAAGCACTCTCAACCATTAACCCCAAAGGGCTTCGGACAAGTCAGGTTATTATTGCAATCTATTGTTTAATTTATGGAAGGCATTACTTATGAAAAAGCTTGGGCAAAATGGGTCATGTTAGACTATTTAATCAGTTTAGAAAAATTGAACCAGCTTAGACCCATATATGCCTATTGATGATATTGGCAATCACTTAAGAACACCTCGGAGTAGCCAACCCTTTAAGTTGATTGTAATATGTTGTTTATAAAAATCTTCAACTATTTTGTAATGTGAGACAAAGCAAAATCTATTTCCAAACTTGAGATTTTGGCATTGATTGGCCGGTCGTGTATTCTATGATTGAGTAGTCATGATCACACTTGTATTTATGAATAGTTAACATTCTTCTTTAGCTCCTTATCCAAAATAGTTGGTCGAATGGCTCACAGTCTCTTTGCCTATGTGAATGGCAATCTGATCATCGTTACTGTCCATCAAACTTTTAAACCCAACTATCTAAATCTTATCTTGTCATCATTAAATGTTGACCATTTATCATTTAATTTGACCCGTTGGTTTCCACTCCATTTTTTTAATTGGATGTAGTTAAATCATCATCATCATTTGTTTTTGCTAGTTTTCTAAAAAGTAGGTTTTATCCATTATTTGATTTATTTTTGGAGTTTTTTATTTTAATTATAAATACAAATCATTTATAAGATCTTAAAATTATGGAATCGAACAAGAAAATTTTCATACATGTCCAAGTGAAGTTCAAACTGTGAGCAAAGCATTTTTACGTAATTATAATAGCAATGGATTTTTGTCGGTTTCCATTTCTCCTACTTTCCTTCATAATAACTTTTCTGTTTCCAAGTAACATCTCTTCATTCATTAGTCATACTACACTTGTTTAAAAAAAGAAAAGTATTGGGATTTTTGTAAACAAAAATTGTAAAGTTTGTTTTTTTTTTTGTAGCCTAAATTTTTTAGATTTTGGTATTTTATTGGAGCACCAATATATATTTGTTTTAACTCTACTAGCTTTGGCAAATTTGACCAATTAATAGAAGCATGATTGGGGACTGGGGGAGGATGTTGGCACAAGTTTTAGTGAAACTACTTAAAAAGCTTTAACACATTTTATTTATGTTTGAGAAATTTTATTTTGTTGAATAGTTTTATAAAAAAAAGCTTTATTTTAAGCTCAAAAAGTTTAATTCTAATTTTTGGAATAAAAGAAATTGTTAAACACACAATTCAACTCTCTCCTATTATTCATTGATCGTCATATGTTTTACAACAAAAAACACTTAGTTTCTTGACCATGCCAAAATCATTTCCATTATTATTCCACACATGATTATATCAATATATTTAATCAATTGACCTATTCTTTTGACATTAATGTCCTTCCAATTTTGTTCACTTATCTTATCTACAAGCAAAGCTAGATAAGTAATTAATATGCTGCTTAATTAGGTCATTAACCTTTTTTTAATTATGTCTTACAGTCTAAGGTTATGATAATGTAATTGAATCTAGTGCAAGAAAATATTTTTCAGATATTATCAAGTCAAGTTACCTTTGGAAGTAATTAATGCCCATGATTGTGCACCTTTTCACTCAAGGAACATCCCTCAAAAGCAAGCTTAATTTCTCCCCCTCTTGTCATCATAAAATGTCTTCTAATTCTATTGAATAAATCTTTACTAAGAAGCACTGTTAAGTTGCCAACTTGTTGCATGTTGTTGGCAACAAATTAAATAGCTTCATATCATTTAATTCAATGATATGGGATTAGATTTACAAATAATTCCCCAAAACTTTGAATTTAGGCACTATTTCATCATGGACTATGTAGAATGAAATCCTTCTAATGTTATATATTGTGGTTCATTTTTTGCTAAAGCAATAGTTCCACATTTTTTGCTAGATCCATAGTTTAAGAGGTACTAAAATTGATTAAAAACCTAAAATGATTTGCTTATGTATATAAGAACCTACATAATCTTTGTAGCCATATCCTGTGGGAACATGACATAACAAAATTTTGGGATAAGAAAACCATATTTCCTTTGTTTCGAGCAATTATGAAAAATTTATTTTTTATGACTTCAAGATGGAAGGCCTTAGGGCTTAATTGAAATTGATCAAAAAAGTCCCACAGGTCTTCTAATAGGCAAGTAAAGAATGTGTCATTTCTTGGTAAACCTTGAAATCTATTTGTTTTCCTTTCTCATGTTTATTCAATAGTTTGGTCGGGACTCTTGAAATTAGAAATGAATTTGATGTTCCCGAGATCATGAAATTTTGGCATATAATTTTTATACTTAATTTAGGATACAATGATACCTTTCTTATCCTACTTAGCTTTCAATAAAAAAAAATATATAACGTCACCTATTTTATTCAAGTCAAATCTAATGCCAATAAGCTTACTAAATCATTCACATATGTCCAAGTTGGTTAATCCAAGTATGAAGTCATCAATATAATATTAGATTAGAAGAAGTTGATCAGCATAGTTTTTGATGAACAAAGTTCTACCTTCATTGTAATCCTAAAATAATGTTTGACTAGAAATCTACTAAGTATGTTTATAACAGGATTCTTTCTTCTTGTTCCAATTCATATGATTCTTTCATTAGCTTTTGCATGTTTTTTATGAAGAAAATTTTGAATGCAATCCAACTATTCTACATACACTTTCTCTTAAATAATAACATTTAAGAAAGTTCTCTTTGCATCCATTCGGTATAGTTTAAATAACTTGTATTACAAATAAGGTAAAAATGACCATGTTGCCTTCAACCTTACCATTTGTTCAAGTATTCCTTCTAAGTTTAGTACTAATTGATTATAAGCCTTTATGACTACCTGTCCCTTATTATCAATGGTAACCACACCATGATTTTTTTTCATTTTTGAGTACCCACTTTTTGACACAATAATGTGGTCTCTTGGAATGTTTATTAATTCCAAAACAATCACTCACACAAATATGTTGAAACCATCTAGCATGGCCAAACAAAAAACTTCTTTCCTCAAGACATCAATTGTAATTTGTGATACAAATTTTAAGATAGATGCATGATATATAATTTCTTTTAAAAGTGAGGTGTTGGTTTGTACTCCAAAACAAAGGTCACTTAAGATCACATCTCTAAGGTTATTTTCATTCTATGGTAAATCCTTTGATTCAACTATTTTCTTATTTTTTAAGTTTTAACATCTCATTTATATACTTCATTGAAGATCAAGGATACCTTTCTCATCTTACTTAGCTTGCATTAAGAAAATAAGAAACTTCACCACTATGTTAATCTCAAATCCTACACCTACATGCTTACCAAAACATTCACATAGGTCATAGTTTGTTGATCCAAACTATGGTATCATCTAAATTATATTGGACTAGAAGTAGTTAATCAACACAATCCTTGATGAACAAACTTCTATCAACGTTACCAACCTAAAACAATGTTTGAGTAGAAATCGATACGCATTGTCATTCTAGGATCTTTGTTTGTCTACCAATTCTACATTTCTAAAGTATTCTATGACTTCTAAATCTATCTCGTTATTTTGATGCATAATTTCATTGAACACCACTTGAGTAGATTACATTACAACTAAGTTTCCTTACAAAATTGCTTATGAGTTTATCTATATGAAGAATATTATGTAGATATAGCATCCATTATTTTTTTCTAATCTACAATTTCAATCTACTTATTGATGTATCTATACTATCAAAATATGTGTAAGTTTTCATATTTGGTTTTCTTGTTATTGAAAAGTACATATAATATTTCATTCATAATTGGTTTGATAATAAATCTTTTTAGACATTGAGATTATTTTAATGGTTGAATTATTATGGCATTATGCTTTTGAGATCTTATATCACCAAAGAAAATGTAAAAGTACCTAGTAATGTTTTAAAATGGTGATAAAAATTATTAGACATATAACATAGAGGAAGCTTAACACAATTGAATGATACATGTTATATCGATATCAAATTGAATGAGCTTTACTGCATTTGTCATTGTGGCATATTGATAGCAAAAATTTATTGTCTTAAGTTAGCTTGATGGTGTGAGGAAGATTAATACTAAAATATTTTTATGTAGAGATCTTAAATTAAACCTAATTGAAAATGAATTTTTCTACCATAAAAACTAATATTTTAGCTCTTAAGGAAACATTTTTTTGCAAAAACAAATAGGTTAGACATATGCTAACAAAATAAGAAGGCTTATGTGGCATGGAAAAAACAATTATATTACATAAGGAATGCAAACTTACATCATACTTTTTTAAATGGTTGCATGATACATATTATAAGAAACTAATATTTAACACAACATTGTAGGATAAAAAAGAAGTCAATGAAAGAGAATATTTAAAGCAATTAAGAATATGTTAAGTCTATTGAAATTAGGTTTTTGTTGTAGTTAGGTTAAGTATTTGACTTTTAATTAATTTGATTGCAATAACAATTGTTAATTTAACTAGTAGCTACTTAAGAAGTAGAGGAAGAGTTCGTTTGGATGCATCCCAATATTTTTTTAATTTGAACGATAAAATTCTTATATGAATGGAAAATTACAAAATATTCATTAGGCCTCAAGACTTTTTTAACATTTGTTCAATAAATGTAAATGCATTTTAAATTTATTTTGAAAATTTTGGAATGAAATTTCCATATGGTTTTTTATAAAATCACAAAGATTATTATTTAAAAGAATTAATAATATAGATGAGATGTCAAATATGGTATAAAAAATGAAAATGAACACTAAATAACCATTCTTCTTCAAATTGAAATGGTTGTCATACACAAAGGCAAAAAAATTTAAAAAATAATATTAATTTAAGACTAAGGGAATTTTTAAGAAAAAATAATAAACGAGACAAATGATTTTAGAAATATATGAATTGTCTACTTAAATAGATAACACCAATTGTAATTGTTCTTGAAATTTGTGAAAAAAATTTTAGAAGTCATTTGTAGTAGAATATATAAGAAATAGTAATCTTTATAATGTTTTGATCACGATGGATATCTAATAAAATAAATATTATGTGCCAAATGAGGAGAATTTTGAGAGGAAAGTAATAACAAAGATATTATAGTTGGGATAGAAATGGAAACTATTATAAAGGTTAGGAAGAGGGAGACAAATTAAGTTGTGAAAGTGCTGTTAAGGAAGGAGAAGGAACAAGTTTCTTGAAGTAAATATATGACACATTTTTGATGAAAAAATTTTAGTCACTTCTTGAAGCTGGTTTTAATTTTCCAAAAAATTTAGTAAGGATCCAAGTGAATACGTATGTCACACAAGACATTTAATATTTTTAATAATAGTTTTAGTTGTCTAGAGGGAAGTTTTTGAATAGTAAAGCCTTGAGGAAGATGACACATTATTGCAATTGGTTACCAAATGGTCCCATAAATAGATAAAATGGTCAAAAGTATTGTAGAAAGGAGACTATCACTATCAAATGATAGTCGATAGTTTTATGATAATTTCATGGAGTATTTCATGATTTAATGTCTTAGGTTATTGGCCCCTAATATTGTACTTGTTTGATGATAACAAATATTAAGAATTACCAATGAATTTGTCAAAGAGAATTTGTAAATTTTAGAAAACTTATACCTGTGCTCATAGGAGAATTTAAAAAAGAAGAGTTATGGTTTGAATTTAACAAAAAGATTAATTTTAAATAGAATTTTAGTTATTTTAATCGTAATTTGGCTAGATGTTAATCTAGATTGAAATCACTCATTCCAGATACAAAAATTTAGTCTTTATTTAAATTAATCATCTTAAAAAAAGTATTAAGATTCTAAAATCTTGATGTTATCTTTACCATCTGAGAATCATTTTATTCTTATCATACCTTTTAAAATTCTCTTTCCAAAATTTGTTGTAAAAATGTATTTTAATTATAAAAAATAATTTTTTAAAAAATAATTACATAATTAAAACAACAAAAAAACATATTACTAAAAACAACCAAAGTCTAAGTTAGAGCATAGTCCTTCAATACAGCTAATATTTTTCATCATGTTGATAAAATTACTCTCAAACCTATAAATAATTTTGATTCATTCATAACTCAAGAACCTAAACATTGCTCACATTTAGAGCACAACAAGTGGTAGATGAACCCAAAAAATACAAAATGTAAATGTTGGAAAGCTCAAATAAAGCTATAATATTCTACCATTTATTCAATGTAAGACTAAAAAACCGAAATTCATTTCGCACAGTTCAACTAAAAATTGTGGGAGTGTTTTTGCTATCCAATCGCATAATTATGTGATCAAATGATTCTAATCTCATCCACTTTTAAAAAACCTTTAATTAGATGCTCTGTCCAATCACATAATTTTTAGATCACATAGTGCTTGATTTATCTACACAAAGAGCTAAATCTAATAGTCAAGTCATGATTTACATCTAGCAGCTCAAATCAATTCCTAATTTCTAAAAAGTGCTTTTAATCTTATCCATCCAATCGAGAAGTTTTCATAATCAAATGGTCTAAGAGCCTTCCGATATAGTGGCTTTTATGTAGAGAGTCTTTTTAGTTGTTTTAATTTCTACAATTTATTAATTAAAAATAATGTTGGATTTTCTTATTTAAATAATAATTAGTTGGCCAATTTGGCAAGCTCTTTTAGTCATTAAAAATGCTTATAAATAAGTGAATTCTTGAAAAAGATAAACATTTAAAGTTCTTACAAAATCTAAAAAAAACTTTTTAGGTCATGATATTTAAACATTTAGTGTCGATGCACATTGATATTTTCTTATGTTCATGCTTCAATCATCAAACTAATAGTCTTTATTTTCTTCTCAAATTAGTCATGTTCTCAATTATCTTCAATAATAATTGATTTAAATAAATCATTTATTTCTCAATAAGCTTTCATCAAGCAAAAGTTTTTTTCTTTAATTTGCATTTTGTTTCATAGAATTATTTTATTATATTACTATGTTTATTATGTTGTATGATTGTAGTAGTTTTTTTATTATTTTTTCTAAAGATTTGGCTCTTTTGGAAAAATGCTTTATTTGAATTAGAATAGTATCACAATTACAACTAAATTTATTAGACCTCAAATGGTTTGTGGTCTCAAATCCAATAATTAAAATGAAACATTATATATTACAACATTGATCAATTAATTCCAAATAAATATATATATATATATATATATATATATATATATATATATATATATTGTACAAATAAGATCTAAAAAATTAAGTTTTAAAAATTCGAATAAAAAAAATAAATAAAAATAGTTAAAGAAAAACCTAAAAGTTTAAGTTTTAGTAAGGATCTTCCAAACGAATAAGTTATAGATGAAATTATCATAGGTGTTAGACCTTAAACATTCATAACTATAATCCTTTGAAACAAAATTTAAGTCATCCATTACACAAGATAGCTTAAATAATAAATTTTCGTAATAGTAGGAAAGAAAAACTTAAATTTATTTGACAAAAATTATGCATGTCCTAGATCATTAGATATAGGTATAGTTTGAACATAATAGACTTAAGGAAATTTATTAATTTGTTGATCATTTTAAAAAAATTGTAAATTTATGAACAATTTACTAAATATAGATTAACTCACTTTAAGTTTTGCCAAAGAGAAGGAGAATAGAAATTGAAAGCTTAAAATGAGCATAAATTATGGGGGAACATTAATTTAGTCTGTCATACATGTAAGGGAGCTTATCTTTAGTTGTTATGCATTTTAGTTTTATAAATAATTAATGTTTTAATGAATTTTATTAAAAGTTTACTTATTATAAAGAAAGATACATTGTTTTGTTGACCACTTGTTGTGATGTTTTGTTTGATTGACATATACCCTCAGTATTACTAATAATTTGTTTAAGTAAATCATTAAGTTTTTGATAGACAATACTTTTATTTAAGGAAAACTTTGAAAAGAAAGAAGGGCAAAGGTGAAATTTTGTCATGACCATTTTGATTGGAATGACAAATAGCTAACATAAATATTTTGATTTAAATTTTAGATATTATAATTTATTTTTATTACAATCTTAAGCTTGATTTAAATCACTCTTTGAAGGCACAAAAACTAAATTTTATATAAATTAATCATTTTAGAAAAAATAATTGGATTCAAAAGTTTGGATCAAAAGCCAACCTTCTAATGAATTATTTTATTCTTATTCCTATGATTAGAAATTTTACATCAGTAACTTATTTAAAAAAGTACATTATAATTATAATAATTAATGAGTGTAAAATAATAAATAACAAAAAACCTAATAATAATTGAAAGTGTTTGATCAGAGTATAGCTCCTAAACATGAGTAGTTGGGTTTATGAGATTGATAAAATAATACCAAAACTCATCAAATAATTTTGGTTCAATAGATAACTCACATATCAAATTTAATATAGTATGAGTTTATTGCCAATAAGGGAAATGACTTTAGAGTGAACTAGGGGGTTACGAAACAAGAACAATGCACTTATTATGTGGCGTAAGAAAATTCTTAGCAATAACAATCCGTCATGTAATGCGAGACTAAAATGTGTAACTATTTTGTTGGACTATACTCAATTATGGGAGTGATTCTATCATCCAGTCATGCAATTATGTAATCAAAAGATCATAATATCATTAACCTTTTGTTCCATAATGTAAATTCATAAACAAAAACGTCTCGTTTTATCCACACGTAAGAGCTAAATCTTGTCATTATATCATAATTTAGACATACTGGTCTAGATGAAATAGTGCTTGCTTAATCCAAGCCATTTGAACGTGTTTTTCTTAAGATCAAAGGATCTAGGAGAATTTAGACTAAGCAGTTCTTGTGTAATGGCTCTTTTAGCCATTATTTCAAGACATTGGGCTTTTCATAATTTATCCATAATGACTAATTAATTAGTTTAGAAAGTGCTTTTAGTATTCAGAAAATTTTTTATCAATAAGTGAATTTCTGAATAAAATTGATTAGTGACTTATTGACAAAATTTAAAGAAAACTTTTCAAGTAATGAGCCATTAGCACTCAGTGCTCCTCATCAAATTCTTATGCTTTGTCTTTCACATATCAAATTCCTAGCCTTTACTTTCTTGTCAAATGAGTAAGTTATTAATTTTATTTAATTAACTATTTTGAAATACTTGTAGCTCATGTAACAATTTTAAGTATAAAGTTTTGGTTGTTATTAATTGTTATTTAGTTTTACCAAATTATTTTTTTCCTAGTTTGTTAGGTTGTGAGGTAGTGGTAATCAATTTCTATTTTTTTCTTATCATAATGTTTTAACCTACCGATCATTTGGCAAAAGAGCTATATTAGTTATATTTGTTTTTGTTATATCTTGTTAGGGTTAACTAATGGCTTCATTTTAAGTTGAATCACCTACAAATCATTTTCCTATCATTTTTACTCATACTTATTTTTTTATTTTTTTCTAAATTTATTAATAAAAAAAATCTACATATTTTAAAATAGAGGTAATTGTTTTTAAAATAAATTTAAAATTTGCTAGAACCCACTTTTAAAGCCATACTTATTTCTAGTCAAAAATATATTAAAGAAATATTTTAAATATTCTCTTATAAAGACAAATTTTTATTCGAAATATTTCACCTCTAACTTATTAAATAACACTTCATAATCACATATGATGAAGTTTACACTAGTAAGAAGGGGTTAAATTGTTTTGAATAAAAAATTAAGTTTCTCACAAAAATACTTAATTAAAGTTTTTAAGAGTATTTTATAAAAATTTTAAATTTTAATTAAAAAAAATTATATTTCTTTTAATAATAATAACCTTGAGAAAAAATGAAACAGAAAAAACAATAAGAATAGAAATGTATAATAATGATTTTTCGATGATTCTAGTTAAAAAAACATACATCTAGTAATGACAAAATGTTGGAAAAGAATTTCATAAAAAAACATTTGCCAAAAGATGTATAAGCTAAAACACTACTAAAACAAGTTATGATAGCTTTTCATCAAAATAAAATGACAATAGATGAAAAACATTTGTTGACATAAAACCAAGACCAACACAACTAAAATCCTATGGTTAATGAAAAGATTAAATAGGCACAATTATATTCATTGAATCAATTAGGAATAAAAAAACTTAATAACATAGCAAACATGTGAAGAATGCTGTAATTAACTTTTTGACAACTAAAGAAAGTTGCTATAGTATTGACAATTATCATGGGCTACTAATGGCTTAACTTTTCTTCATATTACATAAATATTTTTGAATCCCTTTTGTTCAAAATGCCTCTTATTTATAAACTCTTTTTAATAGCTAAAAGCATTTATTGATCAAGAAAAATAAGCATAATTATATCATTTATTTTTTATTTTTTAGTTGAAAAATTATTATTTAAATAAAACATTCTAAAGGCTTAAAAATAGCTAAAAGAGATGTTGCGCATGAGTCGTTTTATTAGAATGTACTAAGGCTGTTCTTTCAGGAAAACTGCATGTTGGACGAACGAAATTTGATGACGAAGTTTAGAAAAAGAATTTGATCAGAATCGTTAAGTCGATCTTGATCTGATGGCTAGATTTATCAGACTTTATAAAAAAATGAAGGAGATCAAGGTCGTTTGACTTTGAAATGACATGATCAAATGTTCTAGTTAATCCAGTAATTTGGAACCATGCGGTGTAAAAACAAGGCTTTGTTATACTCCCACATTATGAAAGTGAATAAAGATGTTTTGTTTATAAAGCTTACATCTTCCTCGAAGTCAGTTTATTTGGGGTTGACTACCCCTAGTTTGTTCAAAATGTCATTACTTGTGCTATCATTGCTGATTTAGAAATTAAATATGAGGATACGAGAGTAGTAACCAATTCTAAGACCCAACAAAATATGTTCGCAGTTCTATTTAGTGTTGCAATTGACCAACGAGTTTTGGGACTTGCATTGTAGAACTCTTAATGATAGCCAGCATGTTTTAGGTGCTATAAAGATATTTGGTTCTTTTAATAATAATTAGTATTATTTTATTTATCATTTTTTAAAATTAATTATTATTATTATGTACGTTTTATAGAAATTATTAAATAAATACTAAGATATAAAAAAAATAAATTGAATTCAAGATAATAAAAAAAAAGAAGAATTAAGTTTCTTAAGACCAAACATTTTTTAGAATATTAATTTAAATAAAATTAAATTTTTGCATCTTGTGAAAAACGATAGATGTTTCAATCATGCTTAACATTTTAATCAAAGTAAAATTAAAGTACCTAAAATGTAATTCAAAATATATCTTTTCATAGTTTGTTACTCAAACTAAAAAGGTTTTTATAGGATTTCACTTATGCTGCCCTTCTTCAAGTTCCTTGAAGACTTTCCTTCATTCAAAACAAGGCAATAGCACATGCATCATCCTCTATGGAGGATCAAATAGGAAGTTAAACAACAACAAATTCACTAAAGGCTCAAGGACGGGCATACCCCAAGCCCAAGCGAAGTCGAAACGGCAAGCAGTGCACGCAGCCTAGTCCGCCGGCGCGTTGCCGTCCCTCTGGATGTATGTGATGAAAAGCGCATCAAGGGCCCAAGCATGAAGAATTGCCTTGGCAAAAACACCTCCCGTTGGCACCTGGTGAGAGTGGTGTGAACTGCCTGCATCGCAAGTGTTGAGTCAGCTTGGATCTCGATGGCCTGAACCTCTAGGAGTGCATTCCTGGGCAATTCAAGAGCCTCAAGCATGTCATAAACTTCCAGGGCCAAACTCGTCTGAGAGAAGCCTTTCCTCGCGATCACCCGCAAGGGCTTCCCCGTGTGATCCCTGACCAGCTGTCCGAGCCTCGCCAGATCATCACCAATGGGCACGTCGTAATTTATTTTAACTCATCCAGTGGGAGGTGGAACCCAGTTTTGGGCTATCACCAGTTTAGTTGAACTGAGCAGGTTCCCACAGGACGTGGATGGGCATGTTCTATGAAGCAAAGTGATCTCAATCTGTAGCTTTCGCTGGATAGAACTATAATTGGGCATTTCGTCGTTGTGCTTCTTCACATTGCAAAGCTCCTAGATGTAATACATCCTCGTGGCTAAGTTTACAGCATGCAATACGCCGTTGACTTTGCGCCGCACAGGCGCCGCCATGTAGTCGAGGAACTGTTGCATGAAGGGTACCCCAATACTCTCTCCAGGGTGGAAGCCAAGTGCGATGACGACCCTACGAAGCTGGTGACTCCTCCAAAGCTCCTGCGCATGTGGACCCTCCTACATTATATGCTCTCGCGTCTCGTCCACGTTACACCCCCATACGCAGCTGCTGCACACAGCGAGTTTGCTGCGAGCCATCCAAACTGCTATTGGGAGATGGTCCCCTACCAAGCGCCATTAGAAGAATCGCACCTTAGGCAGAGCCTTTACATTCCAAATACTTTTGAGATGCTCCATGTCTGATTAGGGTTTCCCATGCAGCCACCAACACTTTCGCAACATAATTGCATGTAGAATTTTGAGTTGTTGACCTGGGTCAATTCCGTATGAGACTGCAGGAGTGTGTCACGATTCTGAGCCCAGAGCAAATGCAAAATGCGTTCAAGCATGAGGTTGCTGGCACAGGTACAAATTCTTTCTTCATTCCAAATGCTAGTCTCGACAATGCACGCACTCACGTGTTTTAGCCAGTCAACGTCCATGTTGATAATGGTGGGCCACAAGCTGATTAGGAGCACACCGAGCCAATTGTCTTCTGCGAATGAAACGTCATTGCCATTGCCAATTTTCCACACAAAGTTCGCAAGGGCATACGACATAGCAACACCAACGAGTCTGCATGCGTGAGAGGCTCCCCGCAGTGTCCAAACAAGGTTTTGTGCTGCACCGGATTTTGTTCTCATAATGCACACCCAGTAGTTTTCGTCTCAGCCGATCGATGTCTTGCATTGCTTCACAAGCAGGACCCACTGCCAAGTGCGCATGTCCAGGAGGCCAAGGCCTCCCACTACTTTAGGCAAGGTGACAGTCTCCCAGCTCTCATAGTGCATCATTCTTGGGCCACTAGCACCGCACCATAGAAAATTCCTTATCTTCCGCTCAACCATGTCAATAGAACACTTCGGCAAGACACAGTGGCTCAGCAAGTGACTTGGGATAGCATTAAGGACACACTTGATCATTACAACCCTCCAAGTCTTCTGGAGGAGGTTGACGTCATCCTTCTTGATTAATTTTGCCTAGATGGATGCACCAAGATAACAGAGGTTTTCCCCACAAGCCATTTGCAGCTTCCTCGCAACCACCTTCCCCCTTTTTGTGCTTGTGGCTCTACTGAAGAAGGCCTTCGACTTCTCGAGGTTTACCTCCATCCCGGTGGCCTTACAAAATGTGCTGCAGTGTGTGTTGCTAGCGCGTAGACAAGGATGTCATCAACATATAGACGATGAGAAACTAGCAGAGAGTTTTCCCACACCAAAACCCAAGCGGTGATCTGGTTTCATAATTATTGAGAGGTACTTCGTCACGATTGTGACAAATACGGCGAGAGCAGGGACCCCTGACGAAGGCCACGCTGTGCCTGAATCCATGGTAACCGGATTTCATTAAGTAGGACACCATATCTTGGATTCACGACAAAAGCATCTATCCAATAGCACCAGATGCAGGGAAAACCCATGAGTTTAAATATATTCGTCAAAAAATCCCATCTCATCGTATTGTATGCCTGCTCCATGTCCACTTTGATTGCTATGAGCCCTACCCTTGTGGAGGATGAATGCATGCACGAAGCCATCTCCTGAGCTACAAAAATGTTGTGTGCAATGCTTCTTTCAGGTACCAACGCCCCCTGTTCTCTTGATATGAGATTCAGAAGTAGCGGCTTGAGCCTTCCAACCAGGGTCCTCGCAATGACTTTGTAGATGACATTACATAGGCTGATTGGCTATAATTGTTTCGGCTTTCAGGCACATTGGATCTTTGGTATAAGAACTATAAGTGTGTCTTTCCAGCTCCTGGGCATTTGCTTCTAAACAAACAAAAAGAGCACTACGCGAATTATGTCACCATGTGTAATCTACCAGTAGCCTTGGATGAACTCCACAGTGACCCCATCCAAGCTTGGAGCTCTATTCTTCCTAGCAGCTTTGATAGCCGAGATGACCTCCTGTTCAGTCATAGGGCTTGCCAACATGGTTTGCTAAGCGTTGTTCATTTTTGTGTGCAGCACATGCTGCATGGGAGGAAGTGTGCTTGTCTCACCACACTACTTTTTCTGTAAGAAAGGTTCCAAAATCATGCTCATACTTTAATGCGTAGTAACCATACTGCCCGAATCATCTTTCAGCTGGGCAATGAGGTTATTGCGCATTCGCGCGGTGACAGCAGCATGGAAGTAGCAGGTATTGTGGTCTCCCAGCTGAGCCCAATGTATTTTCGCTCTTTGCCACCACCACCGCTCTTCTAATGCGCAACCGCGGTCGAAATCCAGGATCAGTTGCCAAAGACGCTGATGTTCACCTGCAATCAGTCCCTCTAGTGACTCCTTCATTTGTAGCGTGTTGATGCCTTTTTCTAATTCCACATTGCCACTCATGATGTTGCCCACCTCCGACTTATTCCACTTGCGTAGTGCCACAAGTGATCTCTGGAATTTGGTTGACAGGCCTTCCATTTGATTCCACTTGGTCCGTCTACGCCAAGCATGATGAACCACCCCAATTACCTTCGGGAACTCCAGCCAGATGCTTTCGAATTAAATTCTTTGCTTACTTTCAAGTTTATGCCCACCATCCATGTCAATGAGAAGAGGACAATGGTCTGAGCCAATCCGCGCCAAGTGCGTAACTAAACAGGCAGGGAGCGCTTGCATGCCCGTAATGTTCATCAACGCTCTATCCAACCTTTCCAGTATCCTTACACCACCCTCCTTGCCATTACACAATGTGAATTTGTTCCCGATAAACATAAGATCCACAAGCTAAAGGTCCTGAATCACGTTCGTAAATTCTTGTTGCAGTTGTCGTCGCTAAATTTCCTCCCCGCCCTACTTTTCACCTTGCGACATTAAAGGGTTGAAATCGCCAGCAACTAGTAGGGGGCCAGCATTCTAGGCCTCCTCCCTTTAGAAGTCCCACATCTCCTTACGTTTTAGGTTTTCCTTTGGCCCATAAATCGCATAGCACTTGAGAGCGAAGGTGTGGACGCAGTGATACCAATCTACCCGAGTTTGCACTGCTCAGCAAAGTGTCCCACAAGGCCACATGCAAAACAGATTTTAGGAAGGCCCTCATATTCAAACAATTGAAATGAAAGTCCCATTGCCCCCTCAGCCACATGCCCAGTTTGAATGGCTTCGATAAGTCCACCCTAATGCACACCTGGGTGAAAGACAAGCACTGCATGTCCGTCATCCAACCATCAAGAAGAATCGGTTCTCCCACCGATTTTGCGATTCTCGGTATGTTCTCGACGTCCCAGTAGATTAGAGTGAGGTCCGGAAACAAAACCCAGACTTGGGTGCACATCACCATCATGGAGCTTGGTCGAAAATCGGAAGTCCACAAGTCCAAGCCCATGGCCTGGCCAGCGACTTGCCACGGGCCTTGCAGCCATACAGCATTCCTGTCCTCCATGGAATCGAAGTGGAGGCAGAAGTAGCCAGAGGAAATGTCTAGGATTATGACATTCTTGAGATACCCCCAATGCCTCTGAAGCACCCAAGCGATGACAAAGAAAGGGAGAGTATTGCCATAAACTCGGCCCACTAAATCGTACTTGTCAAACTCAATACGCCTTTTGCAGGCCTCGTTTGATATGATGATCTCGTCATTATCAAAAAAGTCAGCAATACAAGCTGTCCTGGCCTTGACATCTAAGGCAGTCGGCTTTACATAGGACGTCACTGCTTCATTTAGCATAGTGATCTTGGAAGTTAACGCTTCCTTAAAACTGACTCTATTAACCTGTGCCGCTGTGCTAGAGATAGTCGGTAGGGCTGTGCTATCAAACAGGATAGCTCTGCCAAGCACGGGAATACCATCTACAACATTATCCGAAATTGCCATGCTTAGTTCACAGGCACAAGCATTGCTAGCCCCAAAAGTATTGATGTGATACGGCAGGTTTACATTCTCTCCATTCTTGACACAAGTGCCACATGTCAATCTGGAAGCACCATAAGCTAGGCATTCCCGATTGCCTCCATACTTCCCAGTGTCACCCAAGGGTTCTCCTAACATTCCTCCCTGCTCGCAGTTAGTCTGCATTAGAGGCAGCATCGGGGTAACAGAGGTCACACCATCTTCTAGAGTTCCCACATCAACACTCGAGGAGCCAGCAGAAATATTTGATATTTCAAGCTCATGCAGTAGATAGCCATCCTTTCGGTCGATAACATACATACAAATGGCCAAACCTTTTTTCCCATATCCAACAGCGGCTCCTCCAGTGGCACTCTCCTCATATTCCCTTTCAATAGAGGCACTTCCACAATTTCTATATTTTCTATTACTATTCCTCCCTTTGGAACCTGTCATAGTTAGTTGCAGTTCTACAAGGAGAGCAGAGCATAAGAACGCTGGGTGAGCAAGTCAGATGCTTGTTCGCAGATAGGCTACAGCCAACGCTTCTAAGTTTGCATGGCGAGAATTACATTTTCTGCTGCGAAGCGAGGGATTTTAATCATGTTCCCTCACTACCTTGCGCAGGGGCCAAGGAAAAAGGGGTTGGGTTCCAAATTTGAAATTTGAACAGCCAAATGACAATTTTGCCCACCTCTATACAGCGCTTGAAATCGGCACCAATGAACTTAGTCAAAGGAAAGTTTCCAGTAAGGTACCTTGGTGCTTTCCTTTGACCAATCCAACAGATGCTTCATCGTCAAAAGACTTCCCTTTATGCAGATGCTCCAACTTGCTTTGCTCTCTGACTCTGTCGTAGTCACTTACATCATCGGAATGCAAATGTTAGATTCCGTGGCAGACGTCTCCGTCGTCAAAGTGCCGTCTTCAACTTTTCCAATGAATACAAACATTGTCTATCTCAAATTTAAAAATTAGATTAAAAAATTTATTAAAAGTTCTTAGACTTTATTATCAACAAACAAAATACCATTACAAGAGATCCATAATATGCTCATCTTTATATTTTGATGAAAATGAAATCTTTTACAAAATTTATTAAAACCTAAATTATTTATAAATGAAATATACAAATAGATAAAGATAAACTCTCCTTACATGTATGTTATTAATTAATTAATGCTCTCAATTAATTTATGATTATTTCTTCAAAATATTTTAATTTCTTTTGTTTTTTATTTTTTGTTTTCACTTAAAGTGACTTAATCTAAACTTTTTAAATTATTAATAACCTTAAAATTTGATGAATTTTTTAAGAAATTGTTGAAGTAGTTTATTTTTTTAACAAAACCACTTCATTTTAATTACACTTTATTCTAGCTCATGTAGTTCTTTTAAAATTGATTTAGTTTATTTTTTGTAAGATAATTAAATAAACTATTTAAAGTAAATTGAATTATTATTAATTCAAAATTTTTAAAAAGGATAAATTTTTATGATTGTTGGGTTACTACTTTGTTTGATAAAGCAAGCCTTAATGTTTGGTATTTTATTATAACACACTTATTTTCTAAGAAACAAGTGTATTTGTAATGAAGAACTAAGGAATTTTTTAAATTGGTGAACTAGTAGTGTTGAAAGTACCTTGGAGTATTCAGCAAGCTTCAAGAACTACAACATATGCATCCGTTGTGATAAGATTTTTTTTATTATAAAATAAAATGTTAACCCAGTGATTCAAAGACACCCTTTTTTCCAATTAATCTCAAATCATATTTAGGAATTCAAATTGTTTAATCTTCTTCTTAACTTAGCAAATGAATAGAATTTAATTTTTTAATCTCTCAAAGTTTTTATTAGTTTAAATCTTAAACTATTCATTGATTTAAGAAACATGATTTTATTTTTCAATCATTTTTCCTTGGTTAAATCATAATCTTGCATTTTTGTTGAATTCTAAGTTAAGTTGATTGTTAAATCTTAATTAAATCAAAAAATGATTTTATTAAATATTTTTACAACTAAATAATAAAAAAATTAAGCTACATCTCAATTGTGCTATAATGTAAAGTTTTGAGACTAAGCTTAAGCTAAAGTAGTCATTTCTAATCATTATTTTTTGGTTAAATCATACTCTTATATTTTTCTAAATTTTTTCATAAGGTTGATTGTTAAACCTTAAATGAAAAACCAATTCCAATAATTTTCATAATTAGATAACAAAAAAATTAAGCTACATTTATTTTTACTAAAATGTAAAACTCTTAGGATAATCTACTATAGTCCTGAATCCAGTTGGCTACTAAAAGACACAAAACTAACATGTAATTCCCTAACGTATGAGTTAATCAGGTGATTAAATCTTGATTGCATAAGGGGGACCTAGACCTTTTTTGGCTCACAAAATAGCATCATGCAAATGCTTAGAAAGAGCACAATGCTTACATAGTAAGCAATGTGGGACTATTCTTAGCTACTTGCCTACTTTGAAAATTGAGAGTGCTGATTGTCGTTCAATCCCTCATTTTTGTGATGGCTTAAAAGAGGTCGACTCTCCCTTTAAATAATGATCCTAATCGATCCAACACTTAATTTCATGGGCTCATCCAAGGGTTACTACATTATCCACTGTATGTGATTGATCCTTGATCGACATCAAATGGTCATGAACTCGTCTCACTTCCTTAGATGATGTTTCTAGCAAAAAATGTATTCTTGAATCATGTGGATTTAAATAATCCATTTTGAACCTTATGTCTTAGATCATTCTTAATTTTACAGTTGATTAATAATGAACCTGATCTCGTTTGATTTGATTGATTACTGGTAGCACTTTATTATTTCATTCAAATTAGATTACTTTCAATATTGTAAGCATCTTTATTTATAGAGATCTTAAAGTTATAATGATAATTTGCTAGCATAATAAACAAAAGGATATTATTAGAATATTGTGGATAACATATTAGAATTATAAAATACATTTTTAGAATTCAAAATGTCCTCACAAATTATAAAAAATATAATTTCAATTATGCCAAAAATTTTCCTTCATATGAAGCAAAATTAATTTGGCATAAGAAACTCCCATATTGGCATGTGCATTTTCTGCATCGATGTAGTGAGGCGTAAGGAGGTGGCTTACATCGTTATTGCAGCACATGTAAAGAGAAATAGTTACCCTCAAGTCTTATTTTCAAGTCAACATGTGCTAACAAGTCAAAGTGTGTATTAAGCTAATCATTAAGTTCGAAGAGTAAAGGTGGGCCAAATAGGTCACACAAATTAACACTAGTTGTAGTAAGGAGAAGGACGACAACGAGTAATAGGAAAAAGCAACCCAACACTAAATTTTATGCCATTTTAGAGTCATACTAAAAAAACATTTCCCAACAAAACAACCATACTATTGTAAGGATATCCTAGATAGAATTTAAAGCTATAAGTGTCTAAAAAGCTACAAATCCATCTCCAAATGACTTAAACTAAATTATAAATACAAATAGCTTAAGAATTTCTAAAAAGAAAATAAAAAGTGCTATAAAAAAGTCATTTTAATTGGCACCCACAATAGAGATAATGTCTGAGACTAATAAAGTAGCTTTTCCAAATTTGGAATGGCCTTAAATCATAGTGGGTTAATACATCTCCAAGTGGAATATTTGTGTGATGCATGGAATGATACTATGTCACAACCTTACTAATGTTTCTTAGATGCTAGAACACAACTATGTAATGACTTTTTCAAATGGTGAAATAGTCAATTAGTGTCATCTATTTATTTCATCATTAATGTCCACATTAGTACGATTCAATGCTATGATAAAGGTACAAAGAATCCAAACAAGGTCTCTAATGATTTGAAATAAGCAGTGTGTCTAATGTATTGTCTAATTAAATCCATCATACTTAACTAGTCTTTACATACGGTTGATTTGGAGGATGTGTTGGCCAATAAATTAAGGAGTACTAGATGATGAGGATGTAGAAACATGTGTAACTAAAATTGATGAATAATTACATTAGCTATTAGATCGAATAACAAAGAAACTGTTAAAAAAGAGATGGCATTTTTGTCATGGTTTGCATATGTTATTCCTAAAAAGAACAATAAATTTATTAGTTAGCTTCTTAATACACAAATCTACTATCATATAAATACTACAAAAACTATTTATTGTAATAGAAATACAAGATGTACTCAATTTTCTTTAACAAAAGTAGTCATAGCTATACGAAACTTTCTTTTGCATTTCTACTAGAATCAAATTCAAGTTTGATTGAAATATATTGGAATGGGTTGGATTTCAATAATTTTTTAAGCAAAAAAGTCATGATCTTATGAAAAAGAAGAATAGTTATCATTCGTTAAAATTAGCATATTATGCCAACATTGGTTTCCCCATTACGAAATGAACCACAACAAATATGTTTAGTCATTCTTTTTGAGAATATGATTAACTTGACATGAGTTATATGAACTAAAAGTAGTTTATCAAAATTGATTTCTTAACCTAAAAATAAGTATATGATAAACTCTAGTGGTTTTCCAAGATTTGAGTTTGTTCTTTTTAGCCCGACATGTTTAGTATTTTCCAAAAGAACAAATCCAAATCAACCATAATGATCATGTGAATGCATTTCATGCATTCTGTTATGGAGTACTTAGTTGGATGACTTTCCTTATGATAGCCTTATCAACATCTCTCCTCATCTGTTAGAATTAAACTACTTTTCAATGAAATTGATTCAAACTTTTTAGTAGAATTAAGATACAACAAGTGATTCTGATTCTTTTATGCAACATTATAGGGACTTATTAGTTGTTTGATTCTATAATGATGTTTATGTAACCCCAAATTATCACATAAGTTTAAAGAGTTTCAATGGCTTCAACTTATATATATTTTTTTGGTACTATGTAAATTGAGAGTGCTTTGACAGCCCTACCAGGTAGTCTCTAATCACACAAACACAACATATAAGGCCTAGGCTCCTTCTAGTCAATTCATCAAAATTAAATTTGACTAAATCCACTAACAGGCGAGCCAATTAAACCACCTTTTAATTGTTCAATTTATCTGAAAAAATTAGGTAATGCATTTTTTACCATTTGAAGATCTATCAAACTTCTTTGCATAATTAAACAACATTTGAAAATTGCATAATTAATATGCTGAACTCTACATGAGAATAAGGAACATTTGCTCATTGATTTATTTTGAATTTATACCTTTTAGATATTTTAGCATACAAGAGATGGTAGAACACTAAATTCCTCAATAGTTATTGAATTTGGGTGACTAAACTTCCACCATTATGGATGCATTTCATGAATCATGTTGTTGGGTTTGTTTAATGCTAAGATTAATTGCAAATGGATTCCATAAGATTCATTTTAGAGTCCCTATATACACAAAAAGGGCTTTTCTCTATAAATTTGAATTCAACTCTCTCAAGTTGTTATCAAAAGGTAATTAGTTATTGAGGAGTCACCACATAAGCATAAAATTTTTAAAGGTTTATAATTGTTCTACATTATTTTTTTTGATTTATGAGTATGGCAATTAATCACCTTTAAGCTTATCTTATTCTGAATTGGTAGTGAATTTACCATCCTTAGTGGAGGGTCTACTAATTGTTGCCATCCTTATCTATTTGTTCCATGTATTGGAAAATACAAAATAGTAAGAATGATTCTTGTTATTTGATTCTAAGTTGTTGAGCATGCTCCATAAAATTTTTTATTAAGGAAATTACACCTCATGTATCTAAAATAGATAATGTTTGAGCTATTGACCTTCTAAAAAGGTTTTACAATATTTGCATTACAAAAATCCTTCAGTTTCTTGACCAGTAATCCATACATATCATAGGGGAAGCCAATCATGTTCTAGTTATCTAATTGGTGCTTGCTCTACAAATCATTATCACCTTAAAGGAAACAATTTATTACCATTTCTAAAAAATTGAAGATGTTATTGAGAATATAACATGTCAATAAATTATAAAGTGTTATCAGTTAGAGGACATGACTAACAAGTACTACCTCCCTTTTATAGTAATTTCCTTTTGCATGTTTTGTCAATCTAGTGTTTGAAGTGGACCTATTATTTCCTTAGAATAATTTGCTTTTGATGTGGAGGGATTGGAACGTAATATCTTTTTTGATGGAGGAGCTCCTTGTCGATGTTCTCTTACTTGTGTTTCATGTTTGTATATCTGATAAAGGAGGTCCTTTGTACATTAATCTATAAACTTGATGTGCTTTTAGATTAGTGAGGAATAACTTGATATTTGTTATTAAGCATTTGTCACCCCTTGAGAAGAAAATTAGGTAATTTACAAAGCATAAGTGGGACTTTGGTTGACAACCACATCGAGAGGCCTTGTGCTTCACTTTACTTATATATGTAGAATGTTTAAACCTCATCTTAGTGCTTTGGAAAAAATGTGGAAAAGAAATGGGGATAGCGGGTTACCATGCTTTAGCTAACGGGAGAGTTAGACGGAACAATTTCATTTTTTCTTAATAATATTATCAACTAGATTATATTATTGATAGTCATGATTGTATCAACAAATTAACTATTAAAGTTAAACTCTTGTAGTACTCGTTTCCCTTATGATATATTATTGAATACATTTTTAAGGTCTAGTTAAATAATAGAGCTATTCACTTTTCTTTTCCCATGTAAATCATTAGTTTGCTGCTATGAAAGTATCATTTCTTATGTAGAGAAGATATTTTCAATGATTTCCCCTTCCTTAGTGAAGCTAATTGCTCCATGGAGAAGATGGTTGGAAGGAAACAACATAAACTAACTAGTAACAACTTAAAGTATTTTTGAGAAACTATACATCTAATTATTATAAAGTGTTTCAAAGATGTTTTGTAATTAATCTTTAGAAGAAAAATAAAATTAGCACTACTACATTCTTTATGTGATGTGCTACCAATAAGAAAATCATTGATAGCATCATAAATGTCATCTTAAAATATGGACCAACAATGCTTGTAGAATAAAACATGAAACCCATCCAATTATTAAGCACATGAAGAATCCATCAAAAAAATAATTTGTTGTATTTTCTCCTTATTAACTAGTTGAATTAGCAATATATTAGTTTTTAGTTATTCCAACAATCATAAAACAATGTACCTCTCAACTTTCTTAAAAAGGAATAGGGAGATGTTAAGCATTCCACAACATTTTTGACAATTAAATCCTACTCTAATACCCTTCATTTGCTTATTATTGAATATTATGTGGAAGACATTTGTATTTTTATCACCATTCTTAAGCTACAAAATACCAATCCTTTACACTTATATATCAAATGAAATAGAATCTAGTACATCATGTAGAAGTTCAAATTGAAGATATATTATTTCTATTTGAACTTAGAGCCCTATCAAGATTGGCCACTATACTTCTTATTAGTCTTCCTCATCATTTTCATTATGGGAATCAATTATAGTAGACTCTCATTTATTTTATATTTCTATTTATTTTTATTAGTGCATCAATTTATTTTTAACTATAGATAAGTCTAAGTTATTTAAAGAATAATTCAATACTTTTAGAGATTTTCATCTTTATATTCAGTATGGGCCTTCCCTTTAATCATTTCACAAGTTTTTTAGTATAAAATTCTCCTAAAAATTGATTTAAAGAGGTTTTAAAATATAGTTTCAGGGTACTTTTGCTATCAAGCACCTTTGACAGTAGTCATTACCACCACCATCAGTGCTTACTCACCAACTGGTACTAACGCTATTCGATCTACATTTATACCAATGCATACTCAAAGTGTTAATGCCTCTTTACTGATGCTAATCATTGAAATATGAATGCAAATGAAGCATGGCAACGTGCATTGCCCATTACCTCACAATTCACCATTACTACTACCTAAAATCATGTGTCAGTTCGAGAAAAAATTATCGAAATTAATTTTATAGTACATTAAGTCAAATTTTTTAGTTTTTTGAAGAATTTTAGGTATTTATTTTTTAATTTTTGGTGGAGCTCAAAATTCTAAAATTTCCTTTAGAATTTCAAAAAAGCATCCCTTAGTATTCTCATATGTCTTCTCCAGCCATAATGTATTATTCTTCTTCTTCAATGTTCAAAAATATATGAACAAATTAAGTTCTACTCCATTCTTTAAAGTGTGCTTTATCTCTCTTTAACTTGTAAGCTAGGGCCCTCCTTCCTAGCCTACCAATTAGAATATTTTAATGCTAAGCAATCACTGGAAAGAATTTTATACTTCCAATTCAAGTGCTTTGGAATCTAAGTTTTATAGATTTAATTAGTGTTGGAGAAATGATCAGTAATAGGGATTGGTAAATAAGAACTTGTTCATATATCGAGCCATTATGTTAGGAAATCCTAGAGCAAATCATGATCAAATAGTGTTTTGCAAACAAGAGCCTTATATTTTTTAACCTTAATAAAAACATCTGTGTGTTCTTTCCATTCACGAAAGACAATTGGCCACCATCATCAATCTTAAATCCCTACAATGATCTATTTCATTAAAAAAAGAGTTGTTGGCATACACAACATTGTAACACATCATTTACATATCACCAAGTGATAAAAATGTTCTTAATTTTCATTTTTTAGCATTGTAACTATTGTAACTAAAACACCTACACTATGTTTGAAATGTTGCTTCACAAAAATGAAAATTTAGTTTCCTTCAAAGATTGTCCATTTGTCTATTGCTTGCAAAGCATTCCATCATCACAATTAACTTTATTTTGTGTAATATGATCAAGTTATTAAGAATCAAGCTACTATAGAAATAACTACATCCTTTATATTAAAAAGTAGGACATTATTAATTAAAACCTACAATGCTTATATTTTGAGATTCCTAAAAGCTTCTTCTAGTCATTTTATGTAAATCATCTTTTTGTCATATTATTTAGTGACATTTCTTGTTGACTTGTAAACATTAACCACTATGAAGCTTTTTACTCCATCCAAGAGAGATTAAGGGTCTTTGCTTTTTTCCACAGATCCTTATTCGAGCCATTTTGAGATTGAATGTCTGCTTGATGTTTAAGCTGCATGTCCTTCCTAAGTTTCAAATTTATTTTCTACTCTTACTTTACAAATGCTATTTGAAATTGATCATTTGGTCCTTGAATAGATTAATCATATTATAATTATGATTTTTTGTTGTGTTGATGTTGGGTGATGTAGCGGGGCATTGATATTATTTTCTACATTGATGGTTAAATAAGTTTAAAGTTTTACATTGCTTATTACTTCACTAATTGGAATAAATAAGACTTAAAAAAATAATCCATATAAGACTTTTGTTGAAAAATGGGTAAGCTAAAATCTCACAATAATTAAATAGAAAAATGTAGGGTACAAAGTCCTTATAATGAACTAAAATTTGCAAGAAGAGGAAAGAAAAATGGCAATTAAAATATCAGCAAAATAATTCCTATGCATGATAAGTGCTCAAGAAGACACAAATACTTTAATTTCATCAAATAGAAAAAAGAAAATGAGAGCTTATTTGTTTTTAAAAAGGAATATCGATTGGTGAAGGACACAACGTATCGAGGCAACAATAAGCAGTAACTATTAATGGCTTCGATCTCATTACTTAAAATGTTTCCTTAGAATTTTGTAAAAATTTAATCAATTTATTTTTATCAGTAATTACCCAATTTATAAATTTTAATAAATGGCTCAGAGTATTTAACAAACTATTCATTTGATGTTTTTATAAAATAGATGATTTTTAATTAGAAACTTAATATTATTTAAATAAAGTTTATAAAAATAGTAAATATTGATCAAAATAGTCATTGCATAGGAGTTTCATGTTTAAAATAATCTTGGAAAGTTTAATTAGTAGATTAGACAATTAATATAGTTGTCACTTAAAAAAGGTAATTGTTGCAACGATCCTTTGATTGTAAAATTACATTGTCACATAGCTCACATCACTATAGTAATTTAAAAGTTAGGAGTGAGGAAAAAGTTTTAAATTTTAGTCCTAAATGGTGCATTTTCCCTTATTGTTTTCTCCTTATAAGACACTCTGTTTACTTCAAAAATAGTTTGATTTCACAATTAGTGTTATCAAGTTTGTTCATGATTTAGTGACTACACCTCCAATAATGTGATCAACTGATTTATGAATGAACTGAGTAGTGACTTCAACTCAAGATACTTCCATCTATGTTCAAGACTGATGCTTCAATCTAATTATTATAGTGAATGGGTCTGATATTAATGCTCCATGCCTAAAAATTGTTACATAGGTTTATATTAGTTAATTTTAGTAGAATTAGTTTTTTATTTTTCAAATTTAATTAAATATTATAGAAACTAAAATGAAGAGTTATGAAAAGTGATTCTTAATAAGACCACAATATTATCATCAAAGTTACTAAAAATATTATTTTTTGTTTAGAAATTTAAATTTAAGTTTTATAGCTCGCATAGATTATTTAGATTAACCTAACATTCTAAAAAAAATGAAAGTTTGTAAAATTTTATTAAAATTATTTGTTTTAGTGGCCCGTCACTACAAATAAGACGATTTTCATGACATTTGATATTTACTACTCTTCTTCTTGAATATCTTCCATGAAGAAACACATTCGTTATCTAAAGTTTAAAGCTTTACTCAACCAAATTCATTAAAAATATTTTGGATGTTGGTATCAAATAAAACATCATGGTTTGGAGTCAACATCATAAAATACAGCTTATAGAACCTCTTAACATCTTTTTGAATGTTTTCTACATCACTTACCTAGTCAAAATATATACAATATTTATGATTATGTTAAAACCTCACATAATTAGGCTCTTATCATCAAAATATCTTTGACATCCATGATACCATCGAGATAACAACATTCATCATTTCATAATAAAGAAAAAGTAAACTTTAAAGGTAAAATAAACTACCATTATTTATATTCAAATGATCATATAACTACTTTTTCATAATAAAAAATATCCAATTATGCTTACACACCCACAAATATACATGCACGCACAACTACACACACACACACAAATATAGATATAAATATATATATAAATATATATATATATATATATATATATATATATATATATATATATATATATATATATATATATCATTTTCCTTAGCTCAATTATAAAATTATCTTACACTACCAATTCCTAATTTTTTAAAAGAATCCATGAGTGGAACCAAATTATAAGGAGTCATATTATCAAATTGTACTTGCAGGTTCCAAGAAAATATTACCATGATAGGAATCCAATAATGTT
This sequence comes from Vanilla planifolia, assembly GCA_023846275.1. Lineage (NCBI taxonomy): Eukaryota > Viridiplantae > Streptophyta > Magnoliopsida > Asparagales > Orchidaceae > Vanilla > Vanilla planifolia. The sequence goes on along the minus strand of JAIUJO010000125.1, from coordinate 842,264 downwards.
TCTCATCCACAAGACCAAAACATGAATAAGATATCTACAAAATCAATAAAACCACACAATTCTAATATAATCTAAGGAAATATCAAGAATAACTACAAAAGTCTGATTGAAAAAATAACTAGTAAGGATCAAATATGATACAATAATCAAATGCAATACTATACCTAATAAAATGGAATGGATGAGAAGTAAGCATCAAATGTATTATTAATAATGATGAAATAAATAATATAAATTATTCAGCTAATTCGCTAACTTTGACAAACACTACCTCGATTCTTTCTCAAATTTTAACAACTTGATCTTGTAGTAAAGAGGAGAGCTAGGTGGCTAAATAGATAATCCTTGATCCATATTATAAAACTATTATTCACTAGTATGAATTATGAATGTAACAATAGAAAAAATCTCGAGAATGAACGACATTAGTTTCTAACTGACAAAAAGATATCATCTTCAACTAACTAATTCAATATGTATTTCTTTACACTATGACCAACCAGATACTTAGAATCTACTACATAATATATTACAATTTGTTACACATTAAAATCATGACAATCCCTATCACTTCTTTCAAATAATGTAATCTAGCATTCGACATGGTAATGGTAATGACATAGGCATAAATATAGGATTTTAGGAGTCTTCAAGAACCACAAGTAGTCCCCAAAATAACAAAGCACACCATGAGATTTCTTATGGAACAAAAAGTGTAATTATTTCATTATGAGATTATTCATATAATGGCTTCCTACAAATACTTAAGTTTCATGTCATTAAATATGACACTACAATTATAGGCTTAACTATTCATATTTAATTGACACCAACCAAGGGAGTAGGGTGTCTGAGATATCTATCTCCATAGTGAGTGTCAATAATTTAATGTCAATTATATCTAAATGAAGTATTGTTCCCTTTAAATACTAATTCAACATTCTTGAAGTTCTTAGCACATTTCTTATATTTAATCTTGCCCACAACTTGTTTTGGATTTTCTTATCTAAACTAACCATAGAGTTAGTAATGGCTTAGCTTTTACTCTTAGATTATACATTTAACTTATAGCTAGTATAAATAAGTCTCGATTCACACAAGTATCACTGTGACCCTTATGATCCCAAGGAAATATGTAGTCACTGTAACAATAAGAAGGCCTCTCTTATACCTCGACATATTCCATAGATCACCATTGAGAGTGTCACCATGTGACTTGACAGCCTAAATAGAATAACTTGTGGTCTTGCATGAAAAACCCATTCACTCCAAGGTCTACCTAACACCTTTCCCATATTATTTACTTGGCAAAACTTAGTACAACCTTATGTCTTATTCGAATCCCTTCCATGTTCTTGCAAGGTCTTTGTTGAGAGCCTACCTAACTAAAGCTTAATTTGCATTGTGCATAAAGGTTCACTAATGGTATATTGTGAGCTTGTTAGAACCACCTTTTGGTATAGCTTCCTTTTCTATTGATTTCTCTATACCTTTGAACGTGATTCCAAGGCTACACCTAACTTAAATTTTCATATCCAAGCTAAAGCTGCAATTTTATTATGCTAAAGTTATGAATTGTCAAATAAAACTTTTACCATAATGTGTAACCTTAACCTTAGTAGTTTCAACTATAACCAAACTCTTTAGTTGCTAATCATATCCTTACTTAACCTAGCTTTCTTTTAAGGCTTTAAACTGAGCCCTCTAAGTCTTTCTAACTAGTATCCCAGAACCACCCACACCTTTTAGGTTCTCTTGAGAGTGGAACCAATGCCTTTAATAACTTAGTTATGGCCATGTTTTCGTTCTTCACAAATAGTCCTTAAACAAAGAAATGGTTGGCTGCAACTCTATCTAGAGTTTTCTTATTTTTTTCCAAGTGCCTTCAAAATTTTTGTTACTTAGTCTATGGTATAACGCATATCATAGTACATTTTAGATTTTTTTTGTCTATGATTTTAGTAATAAAGTAATAATTTATACCATGTCAGGTTATTAACTAAACTTGTGAGTAGCTTCAAACACAATCGTAGTGTATCACACCAAAAATAGATTTTAGGCAATAAGTTTATTTGAAAAATATATAATAAAGTCTACATTTTACACATCTGTTTATTCATCATGGCACAAAACTGTTTGTCTATTCATGCAATAATCAAGAAGTAAATATTACATTCAATCTATATTATCAAACATTAATTCTACTAAGAAAGAAGAAGAATTACACCAAGGATCCTATCTCTTAGCAACATATAATAAGAAAACCAAGCCATTATGTGTAGGTTATATGGGTTATATTCAACAAAATTTTTTTCTTCATGATTTTTCATTTTTTTAACAATTATCATGATAATATGCAAATGTATAAATGCCTAAACAACCGACATAGATAACCAACAAGGCATAAAATTGAGCATGATTTTCACTTATTTCATATGGTGATGTCTACGTTAAGAAGTGCTTTACATCAACAAATCAGTACTCTAATATAGAATTCCATATATATATATATATATCCAAAGCCAAACATGTAATATGTGATCATGTAATTTCCTTTGCATTCACTGGCAAAAATGTAATATGCATTTTTATAGCAAAAGTAGAAACATACATAAGAAAGGCATTCCCATTTATCATATTCCTTGTTGAACACATTTTATGAAAAACAATGACAATTTATTCTCACAATCAATTTCCATGGTTCCCTAGGCATTTTTACAAAGGAATTCTTTTTTTATCTTTCCTTAGATATTAGCTAAATTTATTACATAAACTCAAGTGTTATCTTTCCTCAAAAAGTTGCATAGATCACTTCCCTTTTGTAACCAAAGACATTTTAGCCCTCCTTCTTCCTCATATTTTATCTTTTTTTTACTTGGTATACTCTAAATTGGCCCCTCCAAGTTCCCCTTTTATATTTGAGTTTTTGTAACTTAGAAGCACATTTTAATGGCTTATACAACCCTAACCAACAACCTTTAACAAAGAATTTATTTTATGATAAATCAGTTTTGGGTTGGAGTAGCCACAATTCACTATTTTAAATTTACCCTTTTCTAATTACACCTCTTTTGTTGTTCTATATGAAGCGCCTTAAATTTAAGAATCTATGTACCTCTTTTGGTGTTCTATATGAAGCTTCTTAAATTTAAGAACTTATGTGAGAGATGGTAATAGATTCTTCTTTGTCTTATATTCATCTTTGCTTATGATATCCATAAATTCAATATATCCAAAAGTTTTTAAATCCTTCTATCTTTAACCACAAACTCCTAAAATTTAAGAATCCTATCCATATCTTCTCAAGAATTCGTTGTACGATAGAAATAAGGATGAGAGAAAAAATTAATAATGTAAATAGATATGCAAGCTCATTCTTTAAGTAATATGCTTAATAAAGATTCATGTATTACAACTCCAGTCTTGCAATTTTACAATGCTTCAATTTTCGAACTTAGATTTTCAAAATCTTTCATATTATCAATCATAATTAGAATTTTATATGTTAAAAACTATATCTCGATTATTAAATAATTTTTTCATAATAAGCACAATAAAATTACCCTAAACTAAACTATATAACAAATTTGTTTAAAATAAAAATGTTAAAATTTTATGACATTATAGATAAATAAGTAGTATATGCATCAAATAAGAGGATGTTAAACCAATCCTTAATAAAACTTTTAATAGATTAGAAAAATGATTATGATCGTCACTACTACATTTTTGGGTTTTTGGATTCTAACATGACTAATTTTCCTAAATAATTTGGAGCTTTATTACTTAATAATGATTTGTGGTAACAAATTTTAATTTGATCTTTGGTTTGCATGTCATAGATAACTAACAACCTTTGCATACCATTTCAAACACTTTTATGTTATTTTCTTCTTTTATTTGTAAAGATATATATTAATTATAAACTATTCTTAGTTAACATAGCCTAAAATTGTCTATAATTTTTAAATAACTTATATAATTCAATATTTATTATGATGATGAACTTTTAATTTTTATAACTTATGGATTTAATTTATTTCGTAATATTTGTTACGTTCCTTTTCTATTCAACAATATTATTTATTTGAAGTATTTTATATAATAAACCTTCTTGCAAAATTTAATTGAGCAATATTTTGTACATTTCTAAAAATTTAACTTTTTTCATAATTTAAACTTTTTTTAATTTTTTATGTATTTTTTAACATTTTCTATATTTCACTTATTTTGAAGGTTATGTCTCCTTATTATATATATATATATATTGTGAACATTTTTAGTTATCGATACTCTCTATTTCTTATTCATACACTATGAAACTTTTTTCCTTAAATTTCTTTCACAATTTTTGTTAATTTGAATGTTTCTTTTTTACTTTTAATCTTAACTCTTACATTTTTTGTATTGAAGTATTTTAAAAGCCCACACTACTATGAAAGGAGTTTTTGAAAGTTATGTTGTTAGTTATAAACATTGAAACATTTTAATTATCTTAATTATTTTTTGTAGTTTGCATTTCATGTTTATTTTATTTTAATTGTGAAAACAACTTTTTTTTTCAAATTATTAAATAAACATTAAGTATTTAATTGTTTAATTTCCTATATACCATAAATACAAAAATATGAAAGGAAAAAAAGCTTTTTTTAAGATATTGAACTTTGATATTAAACTTTGGTTCAACATTATGTCATTAAAAGTTTTTTTTACAAAGTCAACATGTGAAATGTTTAAGCGTAACCGACAACAAATTTATAATATAAGAAGAATGTGTCATACAGGTAAAAATTGATCTTAAAAGTATAATAATAACAAATCTCCATTTTCAAAAATGAACAACAAAAAAGATAGAATATAAAAACATATTGCTTTGTTAAATTACTTGTACATTAAAGCTTATTTTAAAACATAATTAAACATAAATGTATTGTTAATTCTAAACATTAAAAAACATTTAAATTATTGTTCACAAATTTCGAAAAATACTTTATCAAATATTAAATTAACAAAAATAACTTGTATGTACTAAAAGTTTATAATACAACAACCATTGAAATAGTAAAAATTAATGTTTCCTAAATATGTATCTAATTTGTCATTGTTTGATCACTTCAAGAGCTCTAATTTAAAAATTATAGTAATATAGTAAAAATATATTAAAAGTGTAAACAATTTGGAAAATAAAAAAAATTAAAATCTTAATGATTACATGTAATTATATAGCTTCCTTTGTGATTTGAGAATAAAAATTCACTTTATCGAAGTAAACAAAATAAATTGATGTTGAGATATTATTAAAATAACTAAAGTTCTTTTAAATTTTTTAATGAATGTAAAATGAGAAATATATCAAATTAATAAGAACCTAAGGACATATCTTTTTAAAGTTTTAATAAATTAACTAATGATATATGTAATTAAAAGTTAATATCTTTATTGCTAAATAATTATTCAAACTTTTGCAAAAAAATATTCTTTGTGATAAAACTTTTAAATTTTCCAAATGATTTACATTATATATCAAGAATTTTTTTTTTTTGCAACTAAACTTTTCCAATTTATAGGATATAAATGTAAAACATCACAATATTGAATGAAAATAATGCTTTGTAATGTAAGTAAAAATATGTAGAGCTAAAATGTTATATTTCAAATTAATCATTTCTACATTTAATTATTTTAGACAAATGATCTTAACAATTGCCTGAAAGTATACTGCTAATTTAAGTAAAAAAAAAAGATTTTAAATTGCTAAAATAATTATGATAAAGATATTTTAAAAGGTTCATACATAGGTGTAATCATTTCTAAAGAAATTAAAAAAGAATTAAAAACATATATATTTAATGCTAACATGGTAATAAAAAATGGTAAAACCCTTACAACTATTTACAAATAATGAAATAGTAATTTGTTTTATATAAGATTAGTAGATATTAAAACATGTACAATGAAAGAATCTTTTAGTCAAAGATAGTCCTATTAAATATCAACTAAACCATAAAAAGGTTTATATTTTACAAATTAATTTTAGCATTCAATTAACACAAAAATGCAATATTATTGTAAGAAAAAGTGTAACAACATAATAAAAATTAATTTAAAACATATAGCTAAATAACAAAACGAAAGAATACAAGCCATTAACCATGTATGAAAGTATGAAATGCAAATTTGATTATTTAACAAAGGCAAATATTAAATACAATATACAATGAAAGAGCTTATCCATTAATGATAGTATCACAAATAAGTTACTATTAAATTAAAAAGTGTTAGTTTTAAAAAAATTAAAAAATACATAATTAACTCAAAATAAAAATTTTACCAACACAAACAATGTATATATTTTAAAAAAGATAATAATTATAATTAAATAAATGAGTTATTGACACAACATAATATAAACTTTTTCATGATATTACAAATTAAACATGCTAAATTTTACAAATAAAAAATGTTCAAAATTACGAACATAAATAAAACAATCATGATAATATTGTACTTAAAAAGTTGAAAGCTGTGTACAACTTTTTTATAAAAAATATTTTCATCGTATAAAGCATATTAAATTTGAATGGAAAATGTGCAATCTTTTAATTTATTTTAAACAACAAAATTTTGTAAGGTAACTTCACAAAATTTTAAATAAATGGTGTATGTTTGAAACAAAGGAAGACCATTACTTCCCTCATAAAATTAATTTTGTTGGACATAGATTGTGCATATGAGTCTTGTCAAAACTAATTACTATACGAAGAGATTTATGACAACTATTAGTACATGATTCACAAGAGTGAAAAATATATTTAAATATATAGATTGAACTAGAAGATGATTTAGATAGCCAAAGTGTGCATAAAAATTTTGTAATACATAAGCATACAATAATGGGTCGTAGTATGTGATATAATAAAATAAAAGAACTGAGTTGTCTATTTATAAATAAAATTTTAATTATTTTGAAGTTTTATTATTTCTTATATTAGTTATGTTGAATGCTTGGTTCTTAGATAATATTTCGATGATAAAAAAGTCATTATACTATTTATTTATTTTTTATTAAATGTTTCAAATATTGTAGAAAAAAATCTTGTTGATAAAAATCTTGTAGATCAATCTATTATAAAGCTTAATCATTTGATTCTTGGGTTGATAAAAAATTAACTAATCTATAGCTCCTAATATAGTAATTTCCCATCTAGAGCATGTCTTTTATATAGCACTTTTGGTTAGAATTATTAAACCAATCACTTGATAGTCATATGGCTCATAAGTTTATTTTCATCCTACTTATGATAAAGGGCATTGCTTTAGCATGAAATTTCAACCTCTATTTGTAAGAGTAGATAGTGAAACATATGGATAAATAGTATTGAATAGTCAAAATGTAAATAGTTTAATCAACCATAAATTTAATGTTAAACCAATGAGAATTGAAATCATTTTGACACAAGGTATTGAATTAAATATGCATATTGTTAAAATAATTACATGGCCATTTAACATAATAATTATGGTGTTGAACACCATTATTATGCTTTATTTGATGATAACACCCAAGTATCTAAAATAAAGTTTATTATGTAAATTTTATAATTTTAGCTAGCAGATGTTTATGTTAATCAAAGCATCTACATAAGAGAAAATGTCAGACCTTATAAAGATTCTATTAATTAGAGTGACTAATTATAAAGAGTCACTTTAATTTAATTTAAAAATATACCTTCTTATCTTCTTTAAAGATATTAAGCATTATTTCAATTATTTTTAATAAGGTGTAAAACTAAACTTCATCATCATTATAATTTTTATTTAAATAATTATCTTAAGAAATAGAGGACTACAAATGTTGCTTTTTTAAAAAAAAATCTTCTTAGCTTGATCACATCTTTCATAATCACTTCCCAAATATGCAAAAAGCAAATTAAGAAAAAAATGCCTTGTTATAACTAAGTCAAGACACAACTTTCTAAGTAATAGAGTTAATGCATGACACTTGAACCCATTTGTTACACAATCTTGTCTCATTATCACTCTTAAACCTATTATTTGGCTATTAATAAGAAAAATTCATGATCCTCGAAGCGAACCAAGGGTTACACAAACTCATATTTTTGACTAATTGTATATACATAAGTAAAGCATGTATTCAACTTTTTTATGCGCAAAGAAACAATTTGTGTCAAAAATTCCCAATACATTTTGAATACATCACTTTAAAAATATGAAAGAAGATGTGCACTACTTGATTTTGTGGTAACAATAAATAATATCAAATTCATTTTCCTCTCTAAAAAATGTTGATCCAAATCCATAGTTTGATCAGACAATTTGAGTGATTAAACATTGAAATATTCATTCATCTTTCAAAAATGTATAAATTTAAATCCACTTATTTAATCATGCAATTTTCAATATTGAGGGATCAAATTATTTGATCCCATTTCAAAACTACCTAGATTTAAATCTACCTAACTAATGTTTTTTTATATTATAATGTCTAGAATAAAATAAATCATGCATCAATCATTTACCTTGATTGAATCAAACAATGTTTTTATTTAATTATTTACATTAAAATCTATCACATGGCTATCATTTACTTTTTACTAGCAAAACAGCTTTTTAATCTAACAAACTATATTAAAATAATTCATGCAGCTCTTATTTACCTTAATCTATCCCAGATTTGAATGGTCCTAAACACATTCGATAAATTCTTGTAGTTATTTTATAAACACCATTGGGCCACCCTAACGTAATATTTATTCTATATTACTATTTCAAGAAATTTATTATGGGATTAAAATATAAAATCATATTTATTTGCTAAATCAAGAGTATGATTGAACAATTTGATCCTTGAATATGATTTGAAATTAAAGTGAAATGAGACTGTCACAAAATAAATAAGCCAACATTCTATAATAAAAAGCTTTTTAAATTGATGAACATATATTTGATCCTTGAAACTTGCTAAACAATCCATGGTATTTTAAATATCTTTAGTTCACCATCTTCAAATGTAAATAGCTTATTATTTTCATGTGAACCAAATTTATAGTAAACAAATCTATTAAAATAAAATATGAAACATTTAAGATTTGACACATCAAAGACAAGATTACCTAACAGCTTCCCCCATTAAGCTAGAACTTTTTTATGGTCATTATAATCACTATTGAAATATTAAGACTACCATTCTTGAAGTAAGTGAGAAATGCACACTTTAAAACAATTAATAAGGTGTATTAAACCAAAAAAAATTTAAAAGTGGATACAAAAATCAAAACATAGAATTTGATGAAATGATAAAGCTATAAATATTTTAATTTGCGTTTTCAATGTTTATAAGGCTAATAGAATTACGAGTTTAAAAATTACTTTTGAAAGTTATCGCAAGTTAATGGAAATAAAAAAGGTACATCTTTATATTTCTGAAATTACAATTGATATGATAACATATGATAAACTGTTGTTGAAAATTCTTTCTAATGAATTTATTGAAGAAAAATGTCTATTTCATTTATTAACATTATTAATGGACTTGTTAGTTTGGAAAAGACTATACCTATGAATGAGCATTTAAAAAAGAACCTTATAATTTTTCCAAAACAGTGTTAATGTTCCACCACAAACTTCAAAAATACTACAAACATTTCTACTATAACAGTGGATGACTTTTTAGGTGAGCTCATTATTAATTAACTAGAGATGGAGAGGAGAAAATAAGTGATAAGCTTTATTTAGTTTAGTAAACAATAGCACTAAAAAAAGGGAAGATACCTTAGGAGAGGAGATTATAGATTAAGATAGCATAGCTCTAATTTTGGAATGTTTTTCTAACATTTTTGGCGTTTCAAGTGGATATATGAAACAAGAGTCCAAAAAGAGAGTGAGGAGAAAAGAGAAGATCTTTTGCCATGAGTGTGGCAAACTTTGACATATCATACAAGCATGTCCTATGAACTAACATTGAATTTAAAAATAGAAGAATTTAATGAACAAGACCAAGAACTAGAAGAAGAACATATTGAATAAACCTTCAAGTGACTTTGAGGAGACTAATACAAGTGAAGAGGTAGAGAACAGTTAAGAGCTATTTTAGATGGTGGCTAAGGATAATGAAGATGAAATGAGAACATCATTAAGTGAAATAGAGGCAAGTTATTATAATGAAGAATTAGCTTAATAATTAATTTGTGTATAATAATATGAAACATTATGTAAGGAATATAAGAAACTAAAAGAAAAGCATGGTTAATATTTACATCTTTGTGAACATATTAGAAATAAGTGTAACACATATTTAATGAACATGCAAAAGGCTAATGATGCATTACAATAAAAAATTAAGGGCATGCATAGTTAGTTAAATAATTAATAATCTTAAATGCTTAAAATATACTTGTTCATTAAAAAATATAAAATTTATTAGTAGAAATATTTTTGTTTCAAATGCTAGAATATTTCATGTTCATTTGGATAAAGGAAATGCCAATATTTTACAATGTTAGAATAAATATTTTACATGTCATTATAGCATGCAAACTAACTTTATAGCACATGTAGGTATTATTAAAGCTTATATTTAATCTAAATTTCATAAAATTTCTTCGTAGTTAGTGAAAACTATAGTTCATCCACTCAAAAATATACTTGTTCTAAAAAGGATTAGCTTCATAAGTCTAACAATGAATTTATAATTATAGGAGGGTTTTTTTTTTGAAAAATGAGTTAGCCTTTATTCAAGAATAGTTGATGTTTAAGATACATGATTGAAGCAATCAATTTATTAACCCAATAAGAAGCTTATGTTGAAGGAAAAGTAGTACTTAGTGAGAACTCCAAGAAATAAATCAAATGATTATGTACTATTGGAAATTATGTATTTTTTATTACTAAAGTTTATTAGTTTAAAATTCAAAGTAGAAATTTCAAAATATGAGTGAATTATGTGGTATAAATCTTAGTAATTTATTTGATTCAATTACATATAAAATTTGTAATGATATAAATCTATCACCTATTACAAAAAAATGAAATAACACTTATTTACATGATTTGAAAAAAATAAATAATTCTCAAATAGATTGTGTCATATGTTAATGACCTTAATTTATGGCATAGAAGACTTTGTCATGATAGCACACATACCATAAGAAAATTAATTAAATATAACTCAATAAAAGGTATATCAAAATTTTCCTTTGTAGATGATTATGTATACACTTTGAACTTTCTAAAATAAATAGTTTGGACTTATAGAACACATGAGTATAGGATATTAGAAATATGGACTAGTTGTGTTAGATGACTATTTTAGGTATGCATACATAATTTTCTTACAAAAATGGAGTAAATCTTATAGACAATTTTATATGTTGATAACTAAAGTATAAAAGGAGTTTGGTTATAATTTTGTTTTCATTAGAAGAAATAACAAAGGTGAAAGTAGAAGTGAGAAAAATGTTTATTATTTTGAGAATAATAGAATTTCACATACATTTTCTATATTTTGAATGAATTCTAGATACTAAACTCATATATTTTGAAATTTTAACAACATTGGCAATGGAGTATGATCCCTTATAGATTAAAGTAAACATGAACAAGTTGATGCAATTCTACAAAAATATTGCATTACCATTGCTAAGAATAGATTAATCTAATAATGATTTTTTAAAAATTATTATAGCCTTTTCTTGAACTATTTTCCCTTTCATTCCTTATACATGTAAATAATTTCCCAAAGAATGTGAGTTTTGTTATGCACCCTTAACTAATGTAATCAATGAATTCGTTCATTACTTCCCACCTTAGAATTTATGGACTCTTCTATTAATCATGTGTAGCTATAAAATTAAAACATGCTATATCTATCCACGGGGCTTTAATTTCCTCTATAACTTGAGCAACTATGTAGCAAATTGTTCTTCGTTTACCACTTGAATTCAGCATACACATAAGTATTACAGCTACAATTTTGTCTTCGTGGATTATCAATGAGCAAGTGAAGTAACTGCTCATCTTCATTTAAGGTTTCACAATGGATGTTTTTAATTCAGAATACCTAAATCCAATTGGATTTATTCCCAATGTAGTGCTCAAATTCTAATCGCTTAGATTGATTATGAAATTAACTATTATTAGGAAAAAGTACCATAAGAGAAATCACAATTATTTTTATTTTGTGTAGAAGCTTACCTTCCATAGCTCTTATTTGTTCTACCTATTATATTACAAGCTAGGATGTTATCCAATAAAAATCATTTGTTATGAAATTTAAGAAAATCAAGCACTTCAATGAATCCTACTCAAACTATAACACCTCTTCAACCATTTCTAATATTTCTCTTTGAGTTCCTATGCTAAATTAGGTTAAAATCTTCCTCTTTAGATTAAATTAGACTAGAATTTATGGATCATTAAAACTAGTCATTTCTAAATTTTTGAAAAGGTTGTTCCACGTTAACTCATTTGGAAACCTAGTTTTACCTAAGCATGTGCTAATTCTACTACTAATTGTATCAATTAATCTATTTTTTACTTTTTATACTCCTTCCTTGAAGTGTAACAATTTCGTACTGCCTCAATATTTTATCATACAACACCTTTATCTAAAGTGAAACTATCAGAATGCAATGACATTTCATTTAGAATGTTGCCTATTTGATAAATAATTGCTTAAAGAGATTATATTCATTCACATTTGTTAGTGCTTATTTTTGCTTGCATATTTAGCAAAAATTTATTTTTTTTAACATTGAAGAGAAGTGTGACCTTGGCTATTAAAATTGATTTAATAACAAAGTTACCATATTGAATTCATTGGCATAATCTATTTGAGTTTCCAAATTTTTTGTTATTTAGATTCAACTAGGTTATTCCTTCACTAGATCAACTTCAACACGCATCTTCTTTATGGTTATTCTTGTTAGGTTTATAGTAGATATAGTCATTTGTATAGGACTTTTTACTACCAAAGCTAAGGAGTATAGAGTTACCTCATTCAAAGACTCAAAAGAAACCTAAATTAGAGCTAATGGTTGTTGAAAAAACATTCACCAAAAACTCATGATTCCACTTTAATATTGTTTTCTTAAAGTAAATGATGTTCCATGTGTGGTAAAGAAAATATCTCAAATAATCTATCAAATGTAATTGGTACATGTCAATTGTCCTATAATAATACTATTTAGTCATTGAAAATTTTGACTTAAATGCCACTATCCATATTTGGAAAAATTTGTGAAACTTTCATCATTAATTTAAGCCTGAATGGTGTGCTCATGTTTTCAATTTTTTCTTCGTTGAAGATAACTTTTGGTTGACAATTGAAGGTTCTCTTTGGTTGATGTGAACTAGTTAAAGGTTTGTTACCAAGCAAACAACCTCAACCAATGAATGGTTTAGGGAAGTAAGGCCCTCTAAACCTAAAAAAAAGGCTTGCTGGACTACTTGCTTAATATAACCAAAATATGACAGAGTGTAGGAACTCACCTCTAGGTGTCCCAATAACTCAACTCAAGCTGGCAATTAAGACAATTCATCAATACTATCACTTACCTTCCATCACAACTATTGACCATTTACTTTTTGGTTATTTACTATTGTTGCTCATGTATTCAATAGAATCATAAACAAAGATTGATTGGGATATGCAATATAAAGTAGTAATTTATTACAAATGAAATAGTTGTGTGCATCATAATTTAACATACATTTGCCACTATAAAGTGTACAATAATCAAGCCTTCTTACACGATAAACTATCATGAGAAGACACCCTAATTTTTACATGCTTTGAATTCCATAACTAATCTATGTACAAAACTTTTTTGACATTTGAAAAATTAAGATTGGGTTAAATACATGTGAATTAAGATTATTAGAAACTCAAAAATAATGCAAAACATTTATATTTAAGGATTTAGAATTTTAGTTCATCTAGATTCCTTATTCAATTTATTTTTAATCGTAATGCATTCATCCATATCAATTTGGTGAGGCGTAATTCCTAATGATTCAAAATTAATTAAATAATTGATTTGTATTGACAAATGCTTATTCTTATTGATTATGATCTTAAAATCTTAGTGTTTTGCTAAGTTTAAATGTTGATTACTTGAAGTTAGACGTTGGTTACATGATCAATTCTTGATGCCAATCATTATGAATGTAGTTTTATTAAATTTTTTAACATTTAACAGATAGTGATGATTAAATATGAAATTAATGCTTATATGTACAATATAATTTACATATAACATATAATGTTGCGGACCTTTATGAGGTAATATTACCTACTCACATAGAAAAGTTCCAAAATCAAATAGTTCAAGATGCTAAACTTAAGGAGAAATTACTTATGTCACCTATGTAGGAGTGTATAATGTTGGGATACCTACATAATTTGCTAAAGTTTTGTATTCAGGACTCCAAAAAACATTATATCTGTTAGAGGTAGTAATGTGTAGTGAGTGTGAAATATTTTAAGTTCACATCAGAACAATGTCACCTATAAATTCGAGCATATTTGCATTGAATTGAACAAATGGTTTTCCTCAAAGAGTAGTATGATGAAATTTGACTTCGTCAATAGCAATAATTTCGTATTTCCTTTGATGTTACATATGTAAAGTATACAAATTGTTCCTTGATGATAAAACATTTTCATGCATAAAATTTCTCAATATCAATTTTAATAGAAGTGTGTGATCATGCATGCATATGCATATATGATGTATAAACTAAAATATTACCTTCAAAATTAGAATTCGAAAACTCAAACAAAAGAAAATTTTTCAATTGCTCAAATCAAAATTTTTACTTTTGAGCAACCAATTTTCTAATACCAAATAATTAAAAATTGAATCAAGTTTTAAGAGAACATTGTCATTGTAATTCTTTTTTGCATTTAATTCACAGTGAAAGAAATCTTCAAATTATCAGCATGTTTTAATGATTGATAGTTTCTTAAGTTAACCATATATCATTTCAAGATCATAAAGATAAAGAAAAATGAACAGATCAAGAAATGTAATAACAAAAGAACATAAACATAAACAAATGCTTTAGCATTTGACTTGGAAATAAGATTTTTTTTAGTTTATTTCTTAATGTTATTTCATAAAATTTTTAATAAATTCTAGCTATTAAAAAAATTGTACTAAAGTAAAAGATGCTCGTTTAATGATGAATTAGAAACTAATTTCTTACAACTAGCCATTCTTTAATACTAAGTTAAGGTAAAATGATAGTCTAAAGTTTATGTTCATGAAACATATCCCTATAAAGGCCTACCCAAAGGTGATATAGGTTTGAAATAAAAAATCTAAGTATTTTTGCAAAGTAAAAACTTTCCTAGAAGCATAAGACATGCATTGATCATTAACATAAGGGATGTTAACCTAAAGAAAAAGTGGTTTTAATAACAAACATCTAGAATACTCAAGTTAGTGGTGAAGTGTCAAGGTGCACAAGTGGAGTTTTTAGAATCATAAATGAGGAAATGATATGTCCACTAAGACAGACTAGAAATTTTGATTAGATGATTAATTTAACAAAAGTTCAAGTTAAACAATTAAGGGCTTTCTTAAAGATTTGATGCTCTTGTGAATACTGGATAATATTTTGGGAACTCCCTTTTTTACGCCTTTCACTCTTCTTCTTAGGTTATGTCTAAAATCACACTATTATAATGAATATGCATAACATGTTTTTATTGAACTAGCTTAACAATAGCACTTACAATATTGTGAGTATCACTATTTATAGTTATCTTAATCCCATAATAACAATTTGTTGGGCTAGAATACGAAAAGATATTTTTGCATAAATGTGGAACATATTTTGGAATTCTAAAGTATATTTTTTGAATTTCAAAATTCATCAAGAAGTATAAAAAAGATAATTTTCAATTCTACTAAAAATGTTCTTTAAATTGAAGAAAAATTAATTTGGCAAAAGAGGCTCCTAAATTGGCATGTGCATTTTGAGTGTCAATATAGTGAGTGGCAAGGCGGTGGCCTATATTTTCAATGTAGCAGAGGTAGAGAGACACAATTACACCTTTAGTCTAATATGCGAGTCAGCACGGTCTAAAGTGTTCACATGTGTTCACTGGTTAAGAAATTTCATGTATTATAGATTAACACAGGTCAGTATGTGTGAGCAGATCAATGTGTTCGAAGAGTCATGACATGTCTAGCAGGGCATTTGAATTAACACTAGTACTGGTAAAAGTGAAAGGCGATAGTGAACAAATAAAAAAAACAACCCAACACTCAATTTTAAGCCTTTTTAAAGTCTTTTTGAAAAACATTTTTTGCTAATAGAATTATCATGTCATTATAAGGATGTACTTGATAGCATTTAAAATTAGAAATATGTAAAAAGCTACCAATCAATCTTCGAATGACTACGAAATTATAAATTCAAATAACTTCAAAAATTTATGAAAGGAAAATTAAAAAGTGCAATAAATAAGGGTCAATTGTAGTTGGCCCTCATTATAGGAATGATATCAAAGACTAACTAAAAGTTGAGAAGCCAAACTTGGAATGGCTCTAAGTGATGGTACGACAAGTATCCAATGGAACCTTTAAGTGATGTGTAGAATGCTATTATGTCACAACCTTACTAAAGTTTTTTAAATGTAAGAACATAACTACTAAATCATTTTTTAAGGCATGAAGTAGAACCTATTGGATAATTATAAATAAAAAAATACTACAATTTTCTTTTCAGAGAAGAAATAATATCTAGTTTTATTACATATGATGTTTGCATGATATGAATGTAGATATCAAATGCTTATATAGTTTTTTAAGCTATAATTGTGATCTAAATGATCCCCATGGTTTACTTAATATTTAATAAATGGCTTTATTGGCGTGGCAATGAGAAAATGAAGAATTTAAGTTTTTAAAATTTTCAATAATTAGATGATGACATGTAATTTCACTACTAGATGATTATATTGATCATAAGTCATATAGCTCTATTTATATTTGTTATAAGTTGTTGACATCTCTTAAAATAATTTAATCAAATTTTCCACCATTAATACATATTGAAGTCGTAATAGTTATAATTTATTAATTAAAATGCATTATTAGGTTAATCAAGACTTCTAAAGGCTATGGTTCATATGCTAACATGTTATTATTCAATGGTTTGTATTGTCTCATTAAACTATTAGTACTACCAATTCAATCTATTGGTTCGATTAAGTACAATGCATAAAGGTAACCATACTAAGCATGAATGATTCCACATAAGTTAAGCATTGAAATTGTATAACACACATAAGAGTGCAATGACTAGTCATGGTCTGAGGAACTATCATATTGTATGATGAGAACCATATTTGCAAACATTTTATGAAAGGAATTATGAAGTGATAAACAAATCTAATTGAGGAATTGAATCTCAAAGACTAAGGCGATGTGCCTTACTAATAAATTTGATTAACATATTTCTTCATTGATGTATATCATGTACTTATTATAAAATAATAAAATGTTGAAAAAGTAGAATCCTAAAATATGTGCTGTTAAGCTAAAGAAAAGATGTTGACCTGACTAAAGAAAAAATAGAGGACTATATAAAAGATAGATGTAAAGGATAATTTGAAAAACTAATATGGAACATAAAGTTGATTAAGATATGTGACTTGCTAATGTGTAATATAAAAAGAAAAGTTCAAATAAAAAATAAAATACTATTAAATAATTTAGATAAATAAATTTGATAATTATGATATATTATATTATTAATAGTTTATCATTGGTATACATTTTATTTTATATCATACTATGATATATCATGTGACATCTATTTGGGTATATATCGCTTATAATGTATTCAATTATTAGTAGTTTTTAATACGATGTGTATAATATTTGATAATATTTGTTATGTTCTATTCAAAGAGTTAATGATAGAGTTTTAATGTGATCTTTTTTGTCACTCTTAATTTTACAAAGGAATTTTAATAATAAAAAAAATCAAAAAAATAAAATACTACTCATGCTTTTAGGACATATAATCAATAAGTGTTAAATATAAAAACAATCATTTATGGGAGTCGCATCAAAAGCAAGAAGAAGATACCTGTAATGCTTAAGTGACTACATTTTATTTTATGTCATACTATGAACATTTGGAGGATTGAAGCTTTGGGTGTTAGATGATAAATAATTCTGCATCAGTTATATAATGAAAGAAATTGAATGACATAAGTAAAATTATAATACTAGAAATAATGAAATGTCATTTAGGAGTAACTTAAGTATGGATCTCATAAAAACTTTAAAATTAAGCATGTTGGAATTAAAGAAGTTTGGGCTAGATGACCAAGTAAGAAATAACTTCTTATATAATGACAAAATCTAATTTATTTGAAACAATACATCACCAATAAAAAGATGAGATATTATAGAATATATGTTTCTACCTTACCTGAAACCAAAGAAAGGTCATCTTACGAGCAATGAAATCCTAGTACGTCTTTTTACATGTCTTGTAACATGAGATGAATCAATAGAAGTAAAAATTGTCAACATTGTCACATAGTCCTACAATGAGTTGTCAAGCTTTGTATGTATAAGAGCATGAGAGAGATTAGACACAACCACAAGAGACATTGCCTTTCAATCAAACATCATTATAGCCATTTGTAACATAAGCAACTAGAGGTACAATGAGAAGTGTAACATAATGTTCAACTTCTGGAGTAGATGATTGATAGTTATCTAAATAATAATACACATATTCTAACTATTTTGATTGCCCGTAATATTACTAGTTAGATTGTCACCATCAATAAAAAAGAGTCTTAATTATTAGATTATTAAGAGAAGATTTTTTTAAATATTTAATATAAAGAATAATAATTTAATAAAATATTTCTAAAAATATTAATATTCTTGAGTTCAATTTTATTTGAAGACCTAATTTAAACTCATTTTTGAAACAAAACTATAATTACATTAACCTATTTGAGTATTCATCATATTAGAGATTTTGTTACAAATTAGCATACATCAAGGGGAGCTTGCAAACAATTATCTATAGCAAAAGCACATGGCTAAGTCGGTTCGAGCCTAACCTGATCAAGCACAGCACATCTCCATCATCTCCCGTGGTCTCGTCTTCTTACCGGAACGGAGGCCGCCGCCACCGCTTCCGCCACCTTCACTGTCGCCTTTTCTTGCGCCACTGCTGCAGCCTCCCTTGCCAACACAACTGTCGCCACCGCCTTCGCGAGATCAGCCAATGAATCTTATCTCGGCCGACGAAGGCAGCCGGCTATTCTTATTGTATATTTTCCTCTTTCTGTTATTGGAACCGGCATTTGCCGCGGCCGTCCCTTCTCCTTTCTGGTCTGCTTCCTTTGTGGCGACCTCGTTGTCTGTCCACGGCAAGTGAAGTCGCCGATATCCTACTCCTCGTCTTCAGGTGAAGGTCATAAGAAACAAAGGCCATCTCTGTGGAACCGTGAGGGCGTTTCCGCTAGACGTTGCGTGAGTCAAGTCCTTCGGCGAGGTGAGCCCCTGCGTTATGTGCCTCTTCCTGTTCTATTTCCTGCACCAAGGTTTTATTTCATCTCTTTAAATTTCTTCTTAAGCAAGAAAAAGGGATTTCCTAATCTTCCTTGTTTCTTTCCTGGAATCATACAGCTCGTTACCGAAATCCTTATTGCTAATGGTTTTTTCTGCCACCTTGAGCTTAAGGATTCTTCTCCTTTTCTCTCATTATACGCTTTATTAACTCTATTATGATCTAAGTTCATATTCATAGTCCTACGATAATTCCAGTTTAGTTCTAGTCAAGCTAATTAATTGTAAGCCAAGGTAAGATAACATATGCTAAGCCAATGTTCATATGAACACCAACTTCTTGACTTTAGTTATGGATGAAGTAAATGCATTAAGTTGTTGTATATATATATGTTTCGTCAAGGATTTATGCTTCAATTTATATTTTGGTTGTTTTAGTCATTCTAAGTTTGAATGGCTTTGTTAGGAGCTTATCTTATTGTTGGTGGCACTCTATTATTTATATGATTGACTAGCCTTTGACCTACCTGATGGATTGACATGAGTGGTGGTTCTATTGAACAAGTTAGTGACAACCTTCTCTTTGATTTAGAGCGATTTTATATATTGAAATGGTGGTTATGTATTACGTGAATTATATTATGAGATAATGAAGTGGGATATTTTTTTGATTATATTGCTATGTTATGGTTTTGGGCATTGGATGTTATATTGGTTAGATTGTTTTATATCATAAGGAAAGTGTATTGTATTATTATTATTATTAATATTGGCACAATTGTATTTATAATTACAAAATTCTCAATAATTTTATGATGAAATGATAATGTTGTTTGTATGTGCTACATTTTATACCTCATTCATTATTATTCATTCTTTAACAAGTGCTGCCCATTGTATTTGTTGTGCTAATTTATTGTTTATATTATTTTTGCTGTTCAACCTACATTCTTTGGGAAATCTTCCTTATAGGAGCATCATCAATTGTTTAGTGAGTATTAGTTCTCTTTGAGTTGAATGTTTTAATTCTGCTGCTTCAGTCTTGGAAAATTTTGTTGGAGTGTTAATTAGAAAACTATGGATGTTCCTGTGAATACCTTTTGTGCTTATTATGATAGAAAGTTGTACACCTTACTCTTGGAGTTTTATGATTGAATTAAAGATAGGACACTTCATCACTCCCCATGTTGTCAAAGGGAACCTTTTAGACTTGGGTGATTGATGCATGGCTTGTGTATTTTATTGTTTTAAGTGATGTATTTTTTGCATAAAACTAAGAAATGTAACATTATTTTTATTGTGCTCACCAATTGTAGGATTATCAATCAATATAAAGAAATTTTTTCCATTGAATAATATGGGGATATGCATGCAAATTTAGTTGATTTCTATTAATTATATTTTATTCTACAAACAAGCCCAAATTTGTTTGGTTTTGAGGATT